>CM035092.1:65382108-65738404 GCA_020205505.1 Panax japonicus
TTCGAAATTGAGAATAGTTTCAAATCAATGTGGACTTGCATTTCTTGGGTCTAGACTTCCCTTTAATTTATTAATTTGAACTTCAATTTGAAATGTTGACCCTTTAGATTCTTGATGAATTGGTCCTGCAAGATGGATCCAACTATTTATTTGACAGTTTTACTTTGCTCATTTTAAAGATGTGGAGTATATAAGATTACATGTTTTATGTTGGGCCATCACTTATAACAACTACTACATGAAACCCAATTATATTTTATGTTCACAGTTCATACCCTTAATTTCAAAATTTTAAGGTTTTTCTTTAGTAAAAGAAAATTATTGAAGAAATATTATACTCTTTTCATACAAAAAAAAGAGAGTTTTATTTGATTTTTTTAAATAGTCTAAAGAAGGACTGAAATATTTTAAGCTGGCAAATCTGAATTAGCGAATAGAAGAATACTAAATGACACTTTATAAAAAGTACTCCCTCCGTCTCATATTAAATATCTTATTTTTTTTAGAATATCCCAAAATAAATGCCATAATTATTTTTTTTAGAATTTCCCAAAATAATCTTTTTATTCACTTTTTATTGGAAACTGAATAAATGCGAAAGTGTGTATATTCTTATACCACGTTCATACTCTCTAAGATGTAAATTTGAGACTAATTATATTTTATATTCCCACACCATTTTCGATTCATTGAAATTTACATTTGTACAAGACAATAAGTATAAAACTTCTATTTAATTTGTTTCTAATAATGACAAGACAAAATAACGACGTTATAACGATGAACACCCAAAAAATAATATTTAAATAATAAACATGCATGTACAAACAATAAACAATAAATTACATGCGATTATATGCACAAAAAGTAAATTAAGAAATATAAATTCTTCAATAAAGAGCAATATAAATGTAAGTCTAAATTAAAAATTGATTCAGCAAAGAATTACTACTCAATTTTATATTTATTACATTAAATATCACAATAAATAAATTCAAAGTCTTGGAACTAAATATTTTAAAAATACCACTTATTAAGTTTAGAACGTAAGATTCAGCAATAAAGGACATTATTCCTCTATTTTAATAGTACAAGGACTATTATGAAAAAAATTGTACAGGGATGAAATTGAAACCAACTGTGAAGTACAAGGACCAAAATAGTTGTTTAGCCAAAAAATGTATATAGAGAATTAAATAACGTGAGAAAGACCGAAAAAGTAATTATTAGAGTTATAAAAAAGTGAGAAAATACTTTAATTAATAAATAATCGATCAAAAAGATAATTTAAGTAAAAAAAATTATTAATTAACGTGCCGAAACTAAGTAAGACTTTTATTTTATTTCGGGATGGAAGGAGTATAAAAGAACATCAGACCCCGAAGAAAAAAAGAAAGAAAAAAAGGACTTAATCTAGGTAATTCAAACGAACTTCTGAGTTGCAAGTTACTAGCGAGAAGCTTGATGATTGATTTACAATCACTTGAGTTTGATTATAATTAATTTATGAAATTTTAAAATTTTGAAATAATAACTTTATACTAAGTACTACAATTTACGTACAATATTAACTAATATATTAATTAAAATCAAATAAATTCAACACGTCCGGACTAATTTCCCATTTATTAACGTTAATGTTTGTTTGGACTATAGAAATGAAGGTGAAAATGAAATGATTCATTCTTATGTAACGAAAGTAATAAAAAAAATTGTGTTTGATTATAATGCTTGGATTGAACCATTCCCATTTTTTAACATGAAAAAAATAGTGTTTAATTATTTATATTTGGAAATAAAAAATACAAGGACAGTTAAACAGTTAATGTAGTAGTAGTATTGACTTATAATGACATTGTGAATTTGTGATGGTAAAATATTTTATTACTACAAGAAATTGGACTCTTTTCATTTTAACCAAAAAAAAATTAGTTGATGAACTCCTTTTGTAAGATGATGGAGTCCTGCAGACAACCAACTCCCACTAAAATTTGCATGTATTGTAAATGTAAATACACTCCATATAGTTTTCTAGAAGAAGTTTGTTTGATGGGTACTAATTATTTTAAATCCTTTTCTGAAATCAAACTCAAAACTTAAATCATGTGGTAGTGGGTGGTATAATTCGGATCCGAACCGTTCAAAATGGACAGTTTATTTGAACAATTTATAAACACAATTATATATATATATATATATATGGGTCTCCATCCACAGCAACCGATTGTTGGGGAGCAACCCCTTTTTTCCCAGCCGCTACAGCTTGTACCGGCCACTTAGAATTTTTTTTTATAAGTCGGTACAAGCTGTAGCGGCTGGCCAAAAAATGGATTGCTCCCAACAACCGGTTGCTGTGGATGGAACCCCTATATATATATATATATATATATATATATATATATATATATATATATATATATATATATATATATATATATATATATATATATATATATATATATATCAGGAGAAGATAGAAATTGAAGTTGAGTTGCGGTTGTGCTTGGACTTCAACTATATATACAAATCCTTAGCATCACAATAATTAATACTTTTAACCTAAAAGCAGCTTGCAATTTTTTCAAACTTTGTGCTAGCTAGTTAGGTCAAATGGATTTTATTTTACAATTAATTTGTAGCTAGCACTACCAAACAAAGAATAAAGAGTAGTAGGAGTGACATTTTTCCAAGATGAAGCGACAAATAAAGCACTTTGGTCGCAAGGTAGTCAGGAATAAATAACAAAGGATCAGATCATCAGATTATCAGACTGAGAGGCCACAAAGATACAACTTGTCTTTCTTCTTTCCCAAAACAAAGAGAGAATAAAAGCACTTGTTCAAAGCAAATATATCACCAATGAGTAAAAATACTGATCATACCAAAAGAATTAATTATTTTTTTCCAAAAAAAAAAGAAGCCCTTAATTAATTCATCTGCCTTCTGGGTGTAATGGGAATAGCTCTAGGGTCCTACACTTCTTCTTCTTGAATATTGGACTTTCTTCTAATTCTTGATCTCCCTACAAAATATAATATATTTTGTATAAGGTACGTACATGTACATATTTTAAAAATCATTCAACTCTTGTCAAGTTATCAATAAAACGTACAAATTAATAATAATTCTCAAACAATTGTAAAAATTATATATATGAAATGAAGTAACCGTTGACTTGTACATATAATCTGGTCAAGTTTTTGAGATTTTTTTGAAGTTTAGATCATGTAAAATAACTAGTTTGTCCGTCTTTGAAAACTTGATAATATATAATTTAATGATTTTTAACTCAGTAAATCTAAAAAAGAATTCCAAAAAAAAAGAGAAATAATAGATTAGACTTGAAACATACTCTTGTGCTTAATGACGTTATGGTGCTAAATGATGAGCTCCGGGGACTATGGCTGAGGCCGAGGCAATTACGCTTATGCTTTTGCCTTTCGCGTGCTTTGTGGTTTTGGAACCAGTAGAACACATTTTTCCCTTCTATTTTGCCATGCTTGCTAAGCTGTGTGGTGATTTGCTCTATTTGTTGTGCATTTGGGGTGCGCATTCCCCCTCTATAGAGCATCTCTAGTATTCCTATCTGTTCTTGCGTTGGGTTCCACCTTGTCCCTCCCGGATGCGTCTCCACCTGCTAAAAATTCAAATATTCAACCACTATTTTGAAAATGCATGTGTAATTCCTCTTTACAACTATTCTTGATCCCGCTTTCACACATACAGTTTTTGTTTTGTTCACAGAAAACAACCGTCATTATTGTGCGTATTAAGGAGAAGGAATTAAGAAAGGTTGCTGCATTTTGAGCACAACTGACAGTACTCTAATCATGTTCAAGAACATTAAGATATCTCGTGTTATTTCTCCACCAACGGAATGTATCAGGATCAGTCCATGATTATAGTTTAGGACAAAATTAATTAACATGAAATGATGTCACATGCATGTCATATATATGAAAAATATGATCACGTAAATTAGACAACGACAACTGTCTAGTTTGTTACCTAGACAAAATATTCATTAATTGCCCAGTACAATTCACCAATATTTTTATCTGGTTAAATTAGATAGTTTTTGTCCGACTCCCTAATGGAGTATTACTTATGCAATACATACAGTGGAATAAAATGAGAAATATATATATATAAAGTATTGAACCTGAGTTAATTGATCTCTCTTGTTGTCAGAGGATGAAACATCAGTTTTCCTGGGGCCACAATCTCGTTTAATGAAGCTCTTGAGATCGAAAGGGACCGCGGTGGTGGTGGTGGTGTTAGGGGTGGTGATAGTGACGGTGCTGCTGCAGTCAGTAGTACTGTCGCTGTTGGTGGTGGGGTGCTTGGGAATAAGAGGGCGTAAACGCTTGCAAAGGCTAATTGTGAGGGAGGGTTCATGTTGCTGCTCCCAGCTGATTAGTCCACGTGAGAACTGATGTACCTTCATGCTTCCTCCCATGGGTATAAGCTTCATTTGTTGATACAGAAGTGGCAATTATATAGATGAAGATCTAGCAGTACTAGTCTAGTGCAAAAGATGTTTTAAGTGGGAAATGAGGTGGTTCCTTGATGAACCAAGACCAAATAATGAGGTGATGAGGTTGACTTGGAAGATTTTCCAAATTACTCTAATATGTAAATTAAAAAATGGAAAATAAAAAGTTATATTTGTATCGAGAGAAAGACATGAATGAATGTTTATAATATTTGTATTTTTGAACAAACAATTTGTACAGTTAATAAATTTTTTATACAATTTGAATACGCAAATAAATTTAAATTCAATTCTCTTTAGACAATGGTAAGATTGCGTATATATGATCTTTTTAAAATTATCTAGTATTATGTATTGATTATTGAATACTAAGTTTTGAAAATATTGCTAAGGATAAATTGTACAATTGTCCCCTCATGTATTTACTGAATTGCAGCATCGACGTTAATATTTTAATTTTTATAATGTCATAATTAATGTCTCAATTTTTTACAAAACCGTCCCTTCTAATTAACCAATTTTGGTCAAAATTAATAAGACATGTGCATGTCATTTGAGTTTTATAAGGACAAAATAGTTTATTCTTGCATAAAACTATTTTCTCTCCTAATAAAAGGACAAATATGTCCTTACAATAATAAAATACATTCTCACATTAATAAATTTGTTTTATTTTAACCAAATAAAATAAATTAAAAAAAATTAATTGCAAAACTCAAAGGCCTGTTTAAATGAAAATTTTAAGCATCAAATTTTTATTAAATGTAAAAGACAAATTAAACACTAAAAATTAGATTAAATTAAAAGGAAAAATAAAGAAATATTAGTTATTAATTTAACAAATAAAATAAATTTATTTATAAGAGAATCTATTTTATTATTGTAAGGACGTATTTACCCTTCTATTAGGAGTGGAAATAATTTTGTACTGGAATGAACTATTTTGCCCTTATAAACATGACATGCACATGTCTTAATAATTTTGACAAAAATTGATTAGAAGGAACAGTTTTACAAAAAATTGATACAATAACTACGACATTGCAAAAATTAAAATATTGACGGCTATGTTGTAATTGAGTATAACTTGAAAGTAACTGATTTGTAATTGGTAAGAGTGTGAATGAACCGAATCGAGTCGAGTCGAATATTGAGTTGCTTAGATTTTGTTCATAAAATTTATCGAGTATGATATGTATAAGGTTTGATTGAGATTCGTTTAGCTACCGAGTCGAGTACGGTCTCGAATCGAGTCCGGACAGTTTGAATATTTCGAGTGAATATGATCCAAGTATTTAATTTTGAGAGAATATTCTGTCAGAATTTGATTGTTTCTGACAAAATATTTTGTCAGAAATATATTGTTGGTCCAGCTTATCCGAAATACAGTTGTTGTAGTGACATGAAAGGAAACAACAGTTAAAGACTTGAAATGTGACAACAAATAATTTGAATTTCAAGAGTTGTAGTGGTGTAATGCGTGCGTGTTGTTGGGTAGTCTAATCAGTTTGGTTTTTATTACTTTCTACTTCTAGTTCTAGCTATTACTGCCTACTAGTAGTAGTATTTTCTTTGCTTTATTCATAAGGTCTCCCTATGCTTTTCGGTGGCCTCTCCCTCTTTAATTACCTTCTCCTCCTAACTTTATTTCCCATAAAGTGAAAGATATAGAGGGGAATGAAAAAATATTCTTCCAATCCCAAAACTTGAAAATGGACCTCAACCTTTGCAACCTACCTTTTCTTGATACCAATATATATATATATATATATATATGGGATTCCATCCACAGCAATCGATTGTTGGGGAGCAACCCCTTTTGCCCAGCCGCTACAACCTGTACCGGCCTTAGACAAATTTTTATTTTTATTTTATAAGCCGCTATAGGTTGTAGCGGCTGGGCCAAAAGGGGTTGCTCCCAACAACCGATTACTGTGGATGGATACCCTATATATATATATATATGGTGTTTTTGTGACTTGTAAGAGAGAGAATTGAAATTAATTCTCTCTTTTTTATATATCAAATCAAATAAGTCGTCTCATTTTAAATTCAGGGTGTGACAATTTTACTCTAACCAGATCTATTTTCAAGATGCATATATGACGTATTTGTTTTTACGTTTTTGAGAATTAGAAGAGAGACAAGTACTGAAGTGAATGACCGTCTCATTTTGAAGTCACATTCCATTTCTTGTTATTTACATAATTTTTATTTAGTTATAAATTAATTATAAATAAATAAATAAAATTAAATAACAATAACATATATATATTAAGCACAAGATAACAAATGAGACAGATATATTGTCAATTATACTCTTTTTTATACAAGTGGCAGAGGTTGAAACAAACAAACAAACATATGCTCACAAGAAAGAAAACCAAATCTTAGTGATAGCCATATCTTTATTAGCATATTCTAATAGTACTTTTTGGTTTGGAAATCGTAGCTCTCCCAATTTCCCAAATAGTATAAAGCCACCACTTCACTTTACATACCATTTTTGTATACTACTATTATCTTGCATGCACTCACTCAACTTTACAATATCTTAACTACTCAACTATATTCACGTTCATGAACTTCTGCTGTACGTGTGTGTGTGTCTATATATATATATAGTCCGGACGATACTAAAATATAGATTTTTTTGTTATTTTTTTAAAATAACTAAATTTTTTTTAATATTTTATAGAATTGAAATTTTTTCATAATACAGATCTATTTTGTTAAATGTATCCAAATCACACCCAAAACAATGTATTATGAAAAAATTTCAGTTCCATAAAATATTAAACTTTTTTAGTTATTTTTTAAAAAAAAAAGCAAAAAAAAATTCCGTATTTTAACAAGGTCCGGGAGTCCAGACTTGATCCTCTGTGTGTGTGTGTGTGTATATATATATATATATATATATATATATATATATATATATATATATATACACACACAAAGTTGTGTAGTACACGTCTATGACGATGATTTTTTTATGCTATGACAACAATTGATTTTTTTGGGCTAGTTCAAAAAAATCGTTGCCATATTCCAAAAAATTAGTCGATGTAGCCCGACTGTGTAATAGTTGTGTTTGTGTGTGTGTCTATATATATATATATATATATATATATATATATATATATATATCACAAGTTCATGAATGTGAATATAATTAGTCAATTAATTAATACAATATTGATACGTACACTGAGAGATAATTTTTCTCTATATGTCAGTATTGTATTGTATTGATCAATTAACTAATTTATTATAAAATTAATTTTATGGTATCCGATTATATTATATATATATGACATGATATGAGTATAATAATTGACTATCTGTCACGCAATAATTAAACAAATTCTAGATAGATCTATCATATGCACCCACAAAGTTCTTTCCCGTGACCAGTCATACAAAATGCATGAAACATGCAAGCAAGACAGGGTCAGTCAGTTAGTTAATATACCTAAAATTGAAGGTCATATACTACTAGTATCACGAAATCAAGCACACAAGACAGACACATGTACAGTACAGATACACTAAAGTAACTGCATACACATATTTTTGTGAACAAATGCAATTAGACAAAATTTATGGGGGAGTTTCATAAATTCACTGTACACGGAGGATAAAAATGTAAAATTATACCATGAATTTATTACTTTATAAAGATATGATATTTTTTTACAATTCGATTCGAGCTCGACTCGAAATATAAATGAGTCAAATATGAGCAAATTTTAAAGTTCGATAAATTACTCGAACCTCCTCGAATTGTAATTTTCTATTGATACTCGGATCATATTCTTTCGAAAAGTTCAAACTGCTCGGGTTCGATTCGGAATCGTGCTCAACTCGATAGCTAAATGAATCTCAATCAAACTTTATTTTATATTAAATAAATTTTATGAACCAAATCTGAGCAACTCAATACTCGACTCGGCTCGATTCGGTTACACGTATAGCAAACCGTTGCACCCTGGTATAAATAATAGTATAAAATTATATCAGATTTGCACTGGTAAGTAACTATACGCTCTAAATAAGATACAATTTTAAACTAATAATTGTACTTGAGAGAGAGATTTGTTAATTCTTTTGGCAAAATCAAAAATTTATTTAAAATAAAACTGAAAATCCAAGATCTAAAAGATATGGATAGTGACATAAGTACACACGATGTCTGATAACAAATGCAAAATACTGATTAAGATTTGGTAGGATTTGAGTTTGTTTGGTTATGAGCGTTTGCGGTAATAGCGTTAACGTACCGCACTAATTTTGACGCGTTATGTGTGAGGCCCAAACGATGCGTTTATAAATTAAATAAATTGCGTTAAAAATAAACAACTATTAGATGATTTTTTTTTATATAAGTGTTTAAATTTTCAAACGCTCTAAATACACCAAACACACAAACGCTGAATAATTGAACGTACACAAAATTTACAAAGAAGAATATAGCCCAGCTCTCTCCATCGAACTGGAAGGAGCGAATCGGCTATAGTGACAATTTTTGTGTCGCTATAGCATAAAAATTGGCTTTCTATGCTATAGCGACGGAAAAAATAGTCGCTATAGCTAGTTCGTTCTTAGTTCGTTCCTTTCAATCCGTTTATGAAAAAGCGGACTGAAAGAATATAAGTTTTCTCTCACTTTCTTTTGACTAACATGAGACATATTCATGTTATTAAGCTAGCAATTAAAAAGTAGAAAACTACCCTAGAAAACATTTCTTTGTTTGTTAGAAAGGATCAGAAATAGAGGAAAAGTAAAAATAGAAGGGCGGATGTCCCATTCATAGCATGCACAAAAGTCTGTTCTCCTACAATAATGGATCCAAAAAAGAAGGAAGGAAAGTGCTAATTGTTGTAATCTTTGAATTGAATATATTCGTTCCCTTCAATATTACAAAATTAGTATTAATTTTTAAAAAATCAATTTCAAATATTTTAAAATTCAAAATTGAAATAAATTTATTTAGTTTATGTCAATATTGCAATTATAAATATCATAAATTACCTAAAAAAATACTATTAGTCATAAAATTTTATTGTTATGAAAACTTAAATGAATCATACTAAATTTAAAATTGAAAATATTTCAAACTAATTTTTAGAAAGTCAATAATAATCGTATAATTCAAAATTGAGGAAATATATATTTATTATTTACATTTACATTTACATTATGTAAAAATGACATCAATTCCTTTCCCTCCTTGTAAATAACCAAACAACATATATATATATATATATATATATATATATATATATATACATATATATATTGGTTTTTTTTATTAACAGCCGTAAGAGCTTGTAGCGGCCGGGAGTATTTTATATTTTTTTAAGTTTACGCAATGTGCTGAGTCATGACTATTAATGGAGAAATGCTTAAAAAAAAAAGGCACAGCTAGTACAAGCTGTAACGGTCGGGGATTATTTAATATTAAAAATTCGTTTTATTTCAACAAACTGACAACATGTTGACTATGTGGGGTCCTCATATTAAAATAAAAGCCGGTACAAGTTGTGCCGGCTTGGTATATTTATGTTTCATCTCAGCCTTCTAATAAGTTTATCAACGGTTCAAAAAGGGGTTGTCGCACAGTTCTCATGGCAACCGGCTGCTATGGAAGGGTTCCCTATATATATATATATATATATATATATATATATATATATATATATAGAATAAAGATCAGGTCCGGACTCCCGGACGGGAGAAAATCCGGACCTGAAAAAAATTTTTTTTTTTTTTTTTTTTTTTGTAGAACAACTAAAAAAAAAAAAAAAAAATTTATGGAAGTGAAATTTTTCCAAAATAAAGTGTTTTGGGTGTGTTTTTAACACCCACACCAACCAATGTATGTACAGTCTGCCCAGACTGTACAGACATGTTTTGTTATAGGCATCCAAATCACGCCCAAAACACTGTATAATGTAAAAATTCCAATTCCATAAATTTTTTTTTTTTTTTTTTTAGTTGTTTCAAAAAAAAAAAAGCAAAAAAAAAAAAAAAAAAAAGGTCCGGATTTTACACCTGTCCGGGAGTCCGGACAGGATCCGGACCCTATATATATATATATATATATATATATATATATATAATATTGTTGTCACTTTCCTCTAACCATACCTTCTAGAAAATATTTATTTATTTTTTGATACAAATGATGTTATCTTTACTTCTTAAGTGGAGCAGCAGCCACTGACTTGGTATTTTATGAATTAATTTTGCTCATTTTAATAAATATCCTTTACAACATAATCTCATATAAACACATTTTTTTGACTATTTATTTTTGTACAAAAGGACAAGTACCAGCTATCTAAACTGGATCTATGCAGTTCATAAAATTGGAGGCAAAAACTGGAGTAATAAAATTGGGTGTTGGGGCAAGTGGAAACACATGTTTAATCAACTTTTGATGATTCACATGAATTAAGTACTAGATTCGATCCATAAATAAATTAATTATGGCTACTTGAGATGAATATATATATATATATATATATATATATATATATATATATATATATATATATATATATATATATATATATATCAGTTCCACTGCATTACACCTCTTTTCAAATTCTCTTGGAGGGAGAGGATATATAATTCTTGGATTTACAAAACTAACACAATTGTAATTGTGTTGAGAGTATATGAACAATTGTATATTTTTAGCTTTGAAAAAAATCATCATCTTTCTATTTTTATAAATCACTTTAAAAGATTTATATCAAATTTTATATTTACTATGACAATATCACTTTGATATTGCCAGAACAAAATGATATTGTCATAATTATTTAGCAGTACTACTATTTAGTATTTGAAAAATGATATTTTTTTTGCCAAAGGCAAAGTACTTTATTACTGATAAAAAAAATCATAGTTTGCACTCAGATTTCATTGACTAGATAAAGAAATAAAGCAAATATGTGAATAAAACATTTATTCCACAATTTCAAAATGATATATCTTACCACATTATATGTAGACTTTCTAAATTATGTGGATAATTATAGTTGGTAATATGTTAGCCATGTATATGATATACTGGGTCAATCCGATAATTCTATCCAATCTCATAGATCGATATACTTCGCAATCGTAATTCGACAAAAAACTTTTCAAGTACATAACAATACTCTTAGGAGAGTGTATTCAATAAAGACTTTTAAATACTTTTTTTAAGTGACATATTTTTATAGAGTTTGTGGATTTTAATTTAATGACTTTTAAAGATTCTATGAAATAAGTGACATATTTTTATTGACTTTTTATCAAAACTTTGATAGATCGACTTTTGTATACTTTTAATATATATAGCATCTTATATTAATTGTTAAAAAGTCAACAAAGATCTTATATTTTAGATAAAATGAGTAAGATATTAAATAATATTAAAATATATTGACCATGTCACAACTTAATTTGAAATAAAAGACATTGTTGAAGTTGAATTATTATATCATATGTGACGCCCCCAAAATAGGTCCACACGAACCATTCTGAGTCGCCAGATATCACACTTTAAAAATCAAATACAAACTTCATTTATATAACTGTTGAACTGTCGTGCAGAGTACGACAACAGATAAGCTGTGAGTTTTAATACAAAATTATGTAACTCTAATAGTGCCTCGACCACAACACCTTACAATGGTATTTTACATAAAAGTACAGTCAATAACTGTTTTAGAAATTAAAATCTTTGAAAAATGCTCAAGAAAACCTTCGTACATGGGAGGTCATGCATCTAAATTATGATATATATCATATGACTCGAGAATTATCCTTGGTTGACCCAATAGACCTCAAAGAAAAACGAGAAGTGTAAGACCCCAACTTATTATAAACAAAATTGAATTTTCTTTATTCATTATTCTAAATTAATATGGTGTTAATTTGATATAATGTTTTGGTTATGGGTGAAATGTGCAAATTTTACAAGATAAACAAGTGGTTATAAAATATTCATTTTTGTCGGGAAATATTCTTTTGGTCGTGGAATATTCTTTTTGTCGGAGAATATTCGTACGACGGCGCAGCCATTCGTGGGGCTCATAACAGAATAACTGTCGGATGAAGAAAACGACAAAGTATGAGTTTTTATAAATAACGATGTAGTTGTTATCGTTAACACTATTGGAATATCTGGTGGTTAAAATACAGTAATACGCGTGATTGCACAATAGCACACGGTATTGCACAGTATTATTGAATTATTGATTCGTACATAAGAAGATACTACTCAATAATTGTTACAGTAGTTACTGTTCAATATTTTATTTTACTAATTCAATAATTGTTGCGTTGATATTTAATATTATTGTTGTTTCAATAATTGTCACTGCACAGTATTTCCCATTATCAGATCAATAATTCATATTATTTGAATAATATTATTAGATAATATTATTGGAAATATCTAGAAAGTTCTGTCTAAGGAGAGGTTTGGTCACCTAATTGCGCACCAGTAAGAAAAAATCCTTATTAGAAAGCCCCCTCTTTCCTGGGAACGGCCTGATTGTCATAATTGTGATTCTGTAATATTATTTGTGAATAATTAATTATTGATTTATATGATAAGAAAATATTTATTTGATGTGGATATAAATGATGGATTTATTTATGTGATTATAAATGAAGGAATTAATGCTGAGGTGTTTTATCAGTATTTTGTCAGAATTGAGGCATTAAAAATCATCCGTTTATTAATTTCGGATATTTTCTAGTTGGAATTTGGAAAAACTCAAAGCTACAAAGTTGTAGAGAATTCGATTTCGTGTGTAATGGACATAAAATTCGTATTTTTCTGATAAACGGGCTATTTTCTATGAATTGTTGAAGTTTCAGAAAATAAAACAATTTTTATTAATTTATGGGTGGGACCCACTTTTGGGTTGGTGTTGAATACACATGGGCTGCTATTTTTTTTCTTCCAAAATGGCATGCTTAATTTTTCCAAAGGTGTGCGTAGAGAAAAAAGAAAGAAATAATAATATTTTATTATTTTAGTCTCTTGTGGCGTTCTAGTATTTTCCTATAAATAGACACTTAGGTTAGAATTAAAAATCACACCAGAAACAAGTTTTTTTTTCTCTAGATTCTCGAGCATATTTTTGTGAGTATTTTAATACTTTGAGAGTTGTTGTTCGGTACAAGTTTTCTTTGGCTTTCTATCCGATATTCCGATCAAAAGTACCGTTATTTTGAGGTAAAGGATGTTATTTTCTTTTTAAATGATATTATTTTCTTCAATATCATTATGCCGAAATATTGGTGAACTTTTTAATCAAATTTGGAACTTTTTATGTCGGGGTTACTATTCACGTATACGGTACTATTCACGAATACGACACTATTCACCAAAAAATGAAATTTTCTTCTTTTTGTCCAAGATGTCTATTATGGTTACTATCTTTGATTGTATCCATATTTTGATCTTTATTTTGAATTCTGTTTCACAATTGGTTATTATGATGTATTATTGATCTTGGATAAACTGTTATACGAATCCCTAATATTTGTTCTTCTGTCTCACTGGATTCGTTTTCTTTAAAATATTTTTCATCATCCTCAGTCCTAAATGATGATATTACTGAATATCTTTGGCCTGTAGTGCAAAGATAAATGATTAACTGATGAATATCTTTGGCCCGTGGTGTAAAGATGAATAGGTGTTGAGATGAACATGACCAACCGGTGAAATAAATGAATATCTTTGGCCTGTAGTGCAAAGATGAATATTTGATTAAAAGATGTATATTGATTGATGTTACAGGGATAAAATATTGATGATGGATTCTTAAATCGTAAAAGATAGTAGAATTATTCTCTACGTGACTCTTCTAATGAATTGTTGTTTCCGCTGTATTTGTTGATCTAAAACACTACTAGAAAAATAAGAATACGGGATGGAATTTTGTGACAGTTTTTAAAAACCATCACAAAAGATAGTAATTTGTGATGGACTTTTTAAGCAATCACAAAAAAATAGTATATATGATGGCTCTTAATGATGACTAATTTTGCCGTCAATGTATTATAATTGTGATGGCCATGTCAATCACGCCAATTTTTTCACTCAAAATAAAATTTCTTTTTGTGACGCACTAAGTCATCACTTATAGATATACCCTTTTCGTGATTGCATTTAAGCTATCACTAATATTTTAATATAAGAAATAATCAAAACAATATTTTATGACGGTCGTGACAATCATTAAAAAGTTAGATTTTTGTGACAACTTTTATTTGTAATTACAAAAGGAAGGTATTTTGTGATGGAATTTTCAAGCCGTCACAAAACAATACAATATATGATGGCTCTTAGTGATGACTAATTTTACCATCATTATAGAGTATTTGTGACTGCCATTGCAATCACCAAATCTTATTTGAAAGTAATTTTGTTTAGTAAGTCAACTCACATATGTTTCCTTTTATATTTTGTTTTAAAATTATAATCATGATCTGGACTTTGGTGTAGTTGTAATACTCGTTATTTAGTTTACAAATGGGAGAGGGTTCGAATCCTATAAGTATCATTTGATATAATTAATATATTGAAATAAATTATACGTAAATAGAGATTCACGTTCTTACATTTGATCCCTAAAGTCTTGTTTTTTTTTGTGATGACTTTGACAATCACAATAGATTATATATTATTGTGATTGTATTAATCATCACAAAAGCAATAAGCGTTTACGTGATTGCCAAAACCATCACATAAAATATTTCATGATAGGCGTATACAAGACGACCATTGTGATGCTTAAAGCCATCACGTAAACCTTTCGTGATGATTTTCCTACTTTTTCTGATGGATTTAGGCCATCACAAATGACCATTTTTTTAGTAGTGAAACTTGTTGTCTATTATATTCTATCAGATTTTTCTCTGTTGAAGACTAAGGATAATTTGTTGTATATTATCTTAGTCATAATATTCTTTACTGGGCTAGTTGAGCTCACCCTATTCCTTTTTGTTCCATTTTTCTTCTCAGGAGGTGAGAACATAGCAGGATCGAGTCGGGGTATGGAGTGATGGTTCTAGAAAGATGTTTAAGTTGTCTTCACTATTTCTGTAAAATAGTGTATGAATAATTGTAATGAGTACTTATTTGGGTGTGGATATTGTTTAAAAGACAATATTTGTATTTAACCTCACAGTATGTGTTGTCGTATTTTGCACGACAATTGTATTATTGAAGTTGTAGTTTGCTTTCTGTACCATGTATTTGGAGACTCAGAATGGGTGTTGTATACCTATTTTGGGTGCGTCATAGTTGGTATCAAATCTTAGGGATATGGTCTCTGGCGGAGATCGGGGAATAGAACTAGGAGGGGAGAGATGGGTAAATCCTCGCTAGTGTGTCCTATCTAAGCTTATTTGTTGGTCGGTCATAATATAGGGATATTATGTGATATGTTAATTTGTTTAATTAACCCTTATTTTATGGTAGTATTTAAGAATGGCTGCTGAGAACATTAACAATAGAGTGTATGAGACTGTGGAACAACTTTTAGTCACAAACCAGGAGAACGTGCAACAGGAAGACAATATTCCTCCTATAAAAAATAATACCGAGCAAAAGATGAATGATGGAATGTTTAGGAGCTTTTTACAGTTAATGCAAAATCAGACGAGGGAGACTCGTGTACAAAATATAGGTGGAAATGATGGCAACACGCGGTCTGTCACAGCCAAGCAGTTCAAGGAGTTAGGACCACCGGATTTCTGGGGAAAGCCTGATCCGATTAAGGCAGAAACATGGGTCAAACAAATTACCAAGATATTCGATGTCTTGGGATGCACGGAAGAACAGAAGGTTCCATTCGCCACCTTTATGTTCCGTGGAGAGGCATATTACTGGTGGGAATCTGTGAAGCGTACCCAGCCAGTCGCACTCAACATGTCTTGGGAAAGATTTCAGAAACTGTTCAATGACAAGTACTTTTCTGAAGTATTCGTCATATAAAGGAGGTAGAGTTTATTAGACTGGAACAGAACAACATGACTGTGTCTCACTACGAGGCGAAGTTCGCGGAGTTATCCAGGTTTGCACCTCATTTGGTAGAAAATGAGGAACGTATGACGCGGATGTTTCTGAGAGGTCTAAAACTTGAGATTCGTCAATACCTTATATCTCATAAATTTTCTCTGTATTCAGATGTTGTCAATAGGGCTCAATTATTAGAGCGAGATAGTGAGTATACTCAACAGAGGGACCACAACCAGGGTCATACCAGTGACAACAGTCATCAGAACGATGATAACCAGCGAGGAGGGAAAAATAAGGACAAAGGCGGTAACCACTCGGGTGGAAATCGTGGCCATGATAATAGGAGATGTGAGTCAAGTGGAAATTTCAGAAAGAGGAGATTCAACAATGACGGGAAGACATCAGCACCAGCACCAGCACCAACAACAAATTCTAGGGGAGGAGATCGACCGCCAGTTAGATGTTACAAATGCGGGAAAGAGGGATATATCAGCCCAAACTGTCCACAACAATCCAAGGTATGTTATAACTGTGGAAAGGAGGGCCATATATTTCGAGACTGCTCTGTAGCAAAACCAAGTTCAGCAAGAAGTTTATACCTTACTAGATACCGGTTCTACCCATTCTTTTATCTCTCCTGCTTGTGCTCAATTTTTAAACTTGACTCCGGAGAAATTGGACTTTGATTTATCTGTTGAAACTCCGTTGGGTGAAACCTTCGTTACATCTACAGTTTATAAATCTTGCTTGATCCAAGTTGGCACTATCACATTACCTGTTGATTTTATCTCTTTAAAGATACTTGCTTTTGATGTAATTTTAGGAATTGATTTGTTAACCACTCATCATGCCAAAATTGATTGTTTTCGTAAGGTCGTTAGTTTTCATATTCCTAACCAACCTGTCATACAAATTCAAACAACTAAACCACTAAAATCAATCACCGTCATATCAAGCCACAAAGCTATTCATTTATTGAAAAACGGATGCCAAGCTTTCTTAGCCCATGTTATGGATTTGAATAAAGACAAGTCAGATTTGGATAATATTTCTGTTGTTAGAGAATTTCCTGATGTATTTCCTGAAGAACTTCCAGGTCTACCCCCCAGAACGTGATATTGAATTCTTTATTGATCTTGAACCGGGTACAAAACTCATTTCTAAAACCCCATATCGAATGACTCCTATTGAACTTCAGGAGTTAAATATCCAACTACAGGAGTTATTAGACATCAGTTTCATTCGTCCTAGTACATCTCCTTGGGGTGCTCCTGTTTTATTCGTAAAGAAGAAAGACGGGAGTATGCGACTTTGTATTGACTACCGAGAATTAAACCATGTCACCATCAAGAATAGGTATCCGTTACCTCGCATTGATGACCTGTTCGACCAGTTGCAAGGAGCAAATTCTTTTTAAAGATCGATCTTCGTTCTGGATATCATCAGCTGAAGATTAAAACTGAAGATATTCCAAAGACTGCCTTCAGAACTCGGTACGGGCATTATGAATTCTTAGTCATGTCTTTTGGATTGACTAATGCTGCTTTCATGGATATGATAAAATGAGTATTCAAGGAATATTTGGATCAATTCATTATTGTCTTTATTGATGACATCCTCATTTATTCCAAAAGCCATGAAGATCATGAGCACCATTTGAAGCTTCGGTACGGGCATCAGTATTTTATTTATTTATTTTTAATTATTTAATTGTTCACCTTCTGACAGGACACTTATAAGGGCTTAATGAACGAACGCTATCCTGAAGGCACCCCGCGTCCGTCGATTGATCAAGAATTATGGGAGAGGGCGTCCATTGTGAAGAAAAATTATGTCAAAGGCCAAGGACAAAAACGGCGCCCGACCATCAGTAGCACAGGTAGCTCTGTCACCCAGTCTACACAGTCATCAGGTTATCCTGCTTATCATACTCCTGTTGACTGTGTGAGAGCGATCTGTCAGGATCGTGATCATCTTCGTATACTGGGCGGGCATCTACATTCTCTGAGTCCTGATGAGTTGGCGGAGGCAGTGGCGGCAGCAGGAGCAACATCACAACAGCAGAATGACGACCAAGTATATATATATCGTTTATTGTTTAACTACATTGTCTTATATTTTTATAGTCTCTGAGTCACTGTCTTACTTATATGTTTCACTACATTGTCTATTGTTTAGCTTTCCCTAAGTTGTAGCAGTATCAACACATATAACATATATGTTTTATTATTTTGTTAATTACATAATCCTAATTTGGATGATCAATGAAGAGCGCGAGTCTAGACTTGTTTTTTTAGATTTTTTAAGCCTTGTACTCTTTTAGATTAATTCTTTGGACAATTTTATTGGTTTATATGGATGTTTACGATTGTATTGTGTTGGATGAATGTTTACAATTGTATTGTGTTGGATGAAGAGCTAGATTTGTTGTGTTGGATGAATGTTTATTCATGGATGATCAATGTTTATCATATAGTAGTTATATCATGGATGAATGTTAATATGAATGCTTGTATATACTGCTGTGTTGGGATTAAAAATAGGTACAAAGCAGGTTATTTTTGGGAAATCAATAAAGAATTTTTTTAAAAAAAAAACATCAGCGATCGCATGCGGTTGCTAACACTATATTAGCGACCGCGTTACGTTCTTGGAAACTAGCGACCGCATCAGTCGCTATTACCGGTCGCTGCCACGTGTGCCACGCCACACCTGACAGATGACTTAGAATGAGTCAGATTAGCGACGGCTTCGGTCGCTGATGGCGGTCGCTAATAAGTCGGTCGCTATTAGTGGTCGCTACTGTGCATCTAGCGACCAGATTACCTGCGACTAATATCAGCGACCAGATGCGGCCGCTGATACCCATCTGCGACCGTATACGGTCGCTGATATGTGGTCGCTGATAAGCCTTTTTGTAGTAGTGAAGATTACTGTCATCTTCTTTCCAATGGTGAATCTTCTCTTGACATATAATTATCTCCGTTGTCTCCAAGTGAGAATTATATTTCAAATAAACTCCAAGATTATATAGGTAGTGCTCGTAGATATACTCAGCAAGTGGATTTGCACAACCCTGTCTTATGATAACACAAGGTTGTATGTCATTAGATATCTTGTATGATAGTGGCAAAACACCCTTCCAAAGTTGGGTTCACCTCACCCTATTCGGTTCACCAAAATTAAATATCAAATGACGTATACAATACAACACACCTATCTAAAGTTCTCAATAAAATTATTTTCATACTATTTTAGGAGAACCTCAACAGCTATAGACCACTGTTCTATTCTCCTTTAATCATTGCCTTATAACAATTATTAATACTCCAAAATTTATATTCCAAATATAACTATTTAAATTCTCTCCGTCTGATCTAATAATAAAATAATAAAATAAAATTTATTATAAATCTAGTCATTACAAACATAATATTATTTAATTTATTATTAAGAACTTTTATAACTATGCCGGCAAAATTAATTAATTTAAATTAATATACATAACTTCAATTTAATTTACCAATTCCGACTTATAAGTTTGCAGCTGCAATTTACATGATCTCTCTCTCTCTGTGTGTGTGTGTGTGTGTGTGTGTGTGTGTATATATATATATAGCTATCAAAATTTTGAAGAAAACAATGACTATGACTGTTACTAATTAATTCGCATCCATTAATTTATTAATTAAGCAAATCTTTTGTTTCTGCACAATTGAAAACGGTGAAAAAAAAATAATAGAATTGATAAGAAGATGGTGGGGTCATATGCTATGAGTATTGGACAGAAGCATTCAATTTTTATTAACTAATTAGGTTAAACAAAACTAGTACAAGAAGCATGTTTTCAATTATCCATGATTATTTCCCTTCACAATAAATTTTTTTTTAAAAAACAACAACTCAGGTAAAGACTTACATGTATTGCACAAAGGAATCAAATTTATCCTCTTCTGTTTCTTTGCCGCCTCTCCTCCTCCTCTTCTATTCTTTTACGTATCAAAACTAATGACTAAAGATAATTAAATTATCAATAGCTTTCATCAATAATAAATCAGAGATTTAGAACATATGGTAGATGATAAAACTTTTCAACCATAGTTGCAGCGGAACGAGCAATCCATTAAAAGAGTCAAAGAGACCATCAGGTCTATTATCTTCTCCATGTTAAAAGTCCACCAATAATATTTTATCCCTATAACATCAATCAACAATTCCTGTCCACAATCATATGAATAACTCATAATCATAATTGTGATTCTAAATTCCTCTTCGCACCCAGGACGAAGATAATTTTCATCGCTTATCTTCACCTGAAATATCAAAAATCATGGTTATACCAAATCATAATTCTTGTTCATAATCATACTAATAAATTTATCTTTGCACTACGGGCCAAAGATATTCATCAATAATTCATCTTTGTTCTACAAGCCAAAGACATACAACTGTATATAGAAGAGTCAAGTAGAGCATGATATCTACTATCTGAATTCTACGAATTAAAAGTTTATTATCAATATGTTATCGCTGAGACTCAGCTTAATAATTAATCCACATCATCGAATCATCCCTGCACAACGACCAAGGATATTCATTAGTATTACGACCACAAATTATTCATGCACTATGGGCCAAGGATATTTGTGTTTTCAACAATGGTCATGATTATTCCGAATAATCCCTGGTTATAATCATACCAACAACTGCCCATCAATGCACGTAAGCCAAAGATATACAACCAATAATTAACGGTCCATCTTTGCACATAAGCCGAAGATATACAACTATAAAACCAATAATCAACAGTCCATCTTTGCATGTAAGCCAAATATATACAACTATAAAACCAATAATTAACAGTCCATCTTTGCACGTAAGCCAAGGATAACTTTCATCATAATATAAGCATGAGGATGATGACCATGATATAAGCCGAAACAAGGATAAATATTAAAGACTTTAAATTTATCCAAATATTAACAATCACTTAATAAACTCATAATTTAATATTATTAATATTTGTTAGCACAAAAACTCATTTCGTATAACTTACAAATGATGAAGATAGAATTAAAGACTATAGGTACCCACGTGATGATATCAAATATATGAGTAGAATCGACTTTAATCGATAAAGTTAAAGCCACTCAAGCTACAGACTCAGAGCTGATGAATGTGAATAAGAAGGTTCAAGAGGGCGTTATTCTATAAGCAAGAGTCGATGAAGAGAGGAAATCTCAACCCTCGATTTTATTGGTCTATTTGAAATCCTCGATCGAGTAGGAAATGTAGCCTATAAACTAACTTTACCATCAAGTATGTCGCATGTTCATAACGTTTTTCACGTATCGAGGTTACGTAAATATGTGGACGACCCGAACCACATTATTGAATTAGAACTGGACGAGATAGCGGAAGATTTAACATATGCAGAGGTACCTGTTAAAATCTTGAATAAGAAGGATCATATTCTACGCTCCAAGGTTATACCTCAAGTCAAAGTTTTGTGGAGAAACCATGATGTGGAGGAAATGACCTGGGAGTTAGAATCTGAAATGAAATCAAAGTATCCTCATCTCTTCGACATACTAGGTACGTACGTAAATTTCGAGGGTGAAATTTCATAAGGAGGGGAGATTGTAAGACCTCGAATTTTACTAAACGAAAGTATTCAATTTTCTTAAAATTATTATTTTATTTAATAAATGGTTAAATTGATTAAAGTTTAAAGTTAAGGGGGATATGTGAAAATTTTTGCAAAGTAAAAAAGTTGTCATAAAATATTCGTTGTGTCGGGAAATATTGGTTTAGTCGGAGAATATTCATTTTAACAGGGAATATTCGTACGACGGCATAATCATTGGTGGAACCCACAATAGAATTACTATCGGAATGAGAAAAAGACATAAATATCTTTTTATAAAAATAACGGCAAAAGTTTTACCGTTAAACTGTTGAAATATCCGGTGGTAAAAGTACAGTAATACGCATGGTTGCATAGTAGCATACGGTATTGATTATTGATACTTACGTGACAAGTCACTCAATTATACTCAATTATTGCTACAGTAATTGCTGCATAATATCTCTCATATTATTAATTCAATTATTGTCATAATATCAATATTTTTATATTATTAAATCAATAATTAAGATGACAAAGTTATTCATATTATTATTTGTAATATTGACGATGTCTAGAAAGTTATGTCGATGAAAGGATTGGTCACCTAATTACGCGCCAATAGGAAAAAATCCTTATCGGAAAGCCCACTCTTTCCTGTGAATGATTTGATTGTTAAATATTATTTGTTATAATATTAATGATGAATAAGTTTGTGTTGTTTAAAGATGAAATTGATATTTCCATTATGTTGGGATTATTAGTGTTAGTAAAAATTGATATTTATTTCGATAATAATTGATGTCTGGAGGTTATATTGACCAATCGGGTAATTAATCGAATAAATGAACAATTAATTGCTATTAATTCACATGTTTATAACTATGTGTTCAAATGTGTGTACTATTGATTCACATACATGTACTATTAGGGGAGGTGGTGCAAGATTGATAATACTTGCATTACTAAATTAAAAATGGAGGTATCGATAAAGGTATTATACTGTAATTATTTTTTTCACATGTATAGAACTGTTGAGTCAGTTGATTGTGCTATTGATTCACATGATATACTATTAGGGGAGGTGATGCAAGTTTGATAATACTTGCAGGACTAAATTAAAAATAAAGGAAAAGATGAAGGTATTATACTGTAATATTTTGAGGCCCAAAACGTGCAATTATCGAAATTATATTTTTCTATAAATAGAAGCTCATTCTTCTTTCATTCTTACCGATTCACTAAGACTCACAAGAACAAATTATAGAGAGAGAAGCTATATAGAGATAAAAGAAGAGAAGTCTATTACTTCACTATTTCAGTATCTAGTCTTCTTCCAAGATAAAGGGTATTATTTCTTTCATATTTATGAAGAGAGTTATTTTTTTTCAATACTCGTTAGGGTTGTTATTTTATTCTTTATTATTCTGTTAGAATAATCTGTCTACGTGGACTACCGCATACATGGTGAAATTCTCCTGTTATTCCATTCTTTATTATTCTGTTGGAATAACATGTCTATGCGGACTACCGCATGCATGGTGAAATTCTTCTGTTATTCCATTCTTTATTATTCTGTTGGAATAATCTGTCTACGCGGACTACCGTGTGTATGGTGAATGACTCTTTATATTCATTCTTTATTAAATTGTGAAAATGATCTGTCTACGTAGATTACTGCATTGCGGATAAAAATCCATTTGCAGTTTTGTATATTCTATTATACTCGTATGAGATATCCTTTCTTGTGTACTCGTCATGGAATATCATTTTCTTTTGTATTTTCCTTTTATGAGTACTATTCATGAAGTACTATTCGCGAGTACTATTTATAAAGTACTATTCACGAAGTACTATTCATGAGTACTATTCATAAAGTACTATTCATGGGATATTATTTTCGAAGTATTATTCATGGGGTACTATTCACCCGGAGTACTATTCATGACAAAAATTAATTTCTTTTCGGTCCAAATTATTTTTGATACATTATTATTCTTGAATTTTACTCCACAAAGCAGTATCATGTTGACAATTCGGATATTTTTAAACTCTGAATAAATTTAAAGTCTTTAATATTTATCCTTGATTTCGTTTAATTAATGCTTATATCATTGTCATCATCCTCATGCTTATATTGTGATAAAAGTCATCTTTGGCTTACATGCATAAATGAATTGTTGATTGGTATGATAATGACCAGGGATCATTCGGTATAATCATAACCCATAATGTTATAATTGATGTGGTAAAAGTCCCCATTGGCCTGTAGTACATTGATGGACAGTTATTGGTATGATTATGACTAGGGATTATTCGGTATAATCATGACCATTGATGATTACATGAATATCCTTGGCCCGTAGTGCAGGGATGATTCGATGATGTGGTTTATTTATTAAGTTGAGTCTCGACGATAAAGTTGATGAAAAACTTTTTAAATTATAGAAGATAGTGGATATCATGCTCTACTTGACTCTTCTAATGGATTGCTTATTCCGCTGCAGTTGTTGATCTAAAACTTTTTATCTATTATATTCTATCAGATGTTATACTGTTGAAGGCTAAGGATAATTTATTTTGCATTATCTTAGTCATAATATTTCTTACTGGGCTAGTTGAGCTCACCCTTTGCTTTCATTGTTCTCTTCAGGAAATGAGAATATAGCTGGGGCTAGTTGGGGAACGGAGTGACGGTCCAGATGGTTGCATTAGTAGTCCTCACTATTCTGTGAAATAGTGTGATAATAAATATAATAAGGACTCAATTGAGTGTGGATATTGTCTAGATGACAATATTCGTATTAAAACCCTCAAATTATATTTTATCGTATTTTACACGACAGTTGTATAATTAATTTATATTTGTATTCTGTACAAAGTATTTGGCGACTCAAGATGGGTGTTATATACCTATTTTGGGGGCGTCACAATATTATTTTTGTTAAATATTCGTATGAAATAATATTTTCTTTCATACTCTGTAGTATGTAAGTAATATTATTTCATTTCAGACTTCGAATTCTATAATTATTTTATTAAAGTATTGCTTCTATACTCTGTGAAATTAGTAGAATATCCTTGAAATTTGCGCTTTATCTAGTATTTTTTCACGAAAATATTATTCTGAACATTCTTGATAATTTTTAAACTTTTCATATCGGGGTACTATTCACGGGATACTATTCTCGAAGTACTATTCATGGGATACTATTCACCCGGGGTACTATTTCATGATAAAAATTAATTTCTTTTCTGTCCAAATTATTTTTAATACAATATTATTCTTAAATTTTACTCCATAAAGCAGTATCATGTTGACAATTTAGACATTATTAAATTTTGGATAAATTAAATTATAAATATTTAAAATTTATTCTTTCTCTCATTTAATTCAATTCTTATATCATTGTCATCATCCTCATGCTTATATTGTGATGAAAGTCATCTTTGACCTGTAGCGCATAGATGCACTGTTGATTAGTGTGATTATAACGAGGGATTATTCGGTATAATCATGACATGTAATGTAACAAATGATGTGGTAAAAGTCCTCATTGGCCGAAGTGCATTGATGGACAATTGTTGGCATGATCATGACCAATGTTGAAAACATGAATATTCTTGGCTCGTAGTGCATGGATAATTTGTGGATATGATACTAATGAATATCCTTGGCCCGTAGTGCATGGATATTTCGATGATGTGGATTATTTATTAAGCCGAGTCTCAGCGATAAAATTGATGATATCTTTTTAAATCATAAAAGATAGTAAATATCATGCTCTACTTAACTATTCTAATGAATTTCTTGTTCTGCTGCAGTTAAACTCGTTGTTTATTATATTCTATCAGTTTAACATTGTTGAAGGCAAACGATAATTTATTCTGCATTAAAGTCATAATATTTCTTACTGGCTAGTTGAGCTCACCCTTTTGTTTTCATTGTTCTCTTCAGGAAATGAGAATGTAGCCGGGACTAGTCGAGGAACGGAGTGATGGTTCGTGATGGTGGCTATAATAGTCCTTACTATTTTATAAAATAGTGTGATAATAAATATAATGAGGACTCCATTTGAGTTTGAATATTGTCTATGAGACAATATTCGTGTAAAAACTCTCAGCCACGCTTTTGTCGTATTGTATAAATGAAGTTTATATTTAAATTTTGTATCATATATTTGGCAACTCATAATGGGTGATGTATACCTATTTTGGGGGCGTCACACCCACCCCCACTTTCACCTCCACCTCCCAAAAATAATATTTATTGACTATGTATACACTGTCACCCCGCTCACCCCCCACCACACCAAAAAAAAAATAATATTTGCTGATTATGTATATAACCTCACCTCCGTCCACCCCCACCCAACCCCCACCCCCACCCAACCCCCACCCAACCCCCACCCAACCCCCACCCCAACCCCCACCCCAACCCCCACCCCAACCCCAGAAAAATAATAATTACTGATTATATATACACCCTCACTCCACCTCTACCCCCCCTCCACCCCCACCCCCACCCACACCCACACCCACACCCACACCCACACCCACACCCACACCCACACCCACACCCAAAAAAAATAATATTCAGTGATTATGTATACACTTCCATCCCACCTTCACCTTCACCTTCACCCTCACCAAAAAAATAATATTCAGTGATTCATATATACCCATCCCCCTCCCCACTCCCATCCCCCAACCCCCAACCCCCAAAAATGATAGTTACTTATTTTGTATACACCCACCTCTCCCCATCCCCTAACCCTCACTCTCCACCCTTCTAAAAAACAAATATTCAGTGATTATATATGCACCTCACTCCAACCCTGCCATCCAAAAAAAATAATAATATTTAATCTTTGTACTAATAAATTTTAAATTTACAGTAATAATAACAGAAATTGCAGGATATTATGATCATTTTAGAAAAAGGTTGAGGTTACTTTTGCCTAACAATTTTTAATCCTAAATTGTAAGAATTATAATACCAGGTAGAACATAGTATTAAATAATTCCACATCTTAAGCTATTTTATAATCTCAGTATTAATAGTCTCAAGCTCAAATTTAAAAACAAACAAGACACTTGAGATTAATAATTCTATTCACAAATATAATCCTTGCAAACAAATATAATCCTAATAAATACATGATTAGTCAAAATTTGGTGGATTTGAATAAATCATAAAGACTAACAATATATCAGTAAATGGTAAAAATTTGTCAAATTAGTTTTATTTTTGGAGTAATTATACAATTCAATATTACAAATCAACATTATGTGTTCATTTTAATTTTATTTATTAGAAATATATATTTGATGTGCTAGATAAAATTGGTTATTTTATAAATATGAAAATAAAATAAAATTCTTTAATCCTAAGGTAGGGTAGGCTAGAATTGTTGGGTATGTAGAGGCAAAGAGTTGTTATTGGCTTGTTAAAAAAACAGACTGACAGTACTCAGAATTTGATGTGGTCTTATGGGAGCTTTGTTGGTCAAAGATAAAAGAATTTGCACTTGGACCCGCCTAAAAGTTACAAAATAAATAAATTTGCTTTCAGAATAATTGAAATATAAAATGATTAAATTAAATCAAAATAAACTAAAATGTAATACTATCTCTATTCCATAATAACAGTCTTTATAAAAAAAATTATTTTAATTTATTTGTCGTTTATAAATTTTTTAAGAGAATAAATTATTTATTTTTTTATATTACCCCTAATTTCTCTCATTATCCTAATAAATTTTCTCTTTAGCATTAATAGTTTCATTCATTCTATAAAAGACAGTGACGAAATTTTATATAAATTTTAATTCTTAAATGATAATATTAAATTATTTTTTTAATTCATATATATGAAATTAAAAAAACAATTATTATAAAACTGAGGTAGTAATATATTTAAAATTTTGTTTTTGTTTTTTGGAACCAATTAAAACAATAAAATCTAAATGTAACATATTTTAGTCCACTGATGGAGTTTCAATGATAGAGGAATGAGGGACCCACACACTGTGAATCATCATTAAGGGAAAGATAGACATAGCCATTATTTGTACGTATCCATGGCCCACAATTTTGATTTATTAGTCATGACACCAAAATTATTTCATGTACAAAAAAGTATATTCAGATTACTCAAAGAACAAATTATTTTTGACAACTAATAATAATAATAATAATATAACTATACACCACAGTAGCACATTAAAATATATAAAAATAATAAATATTGTTACACAGAAAAAGTATATATTAAAAGAAAAATTTATTTACAAGATAGAGATAGTAATAAATATTATTATATTTTCTTTTATTTAAAATTATACAAAAATAACACCAACTGTATATTAAAAAATATAATCAAAATCATAAACATTCTAAATTTTGACATATACTCGAGAAAATTTAACATATAAAAATCATAATATGAAACTAAGAATTTAAATAATAAATTTTGTCGTTAAACACTAAAAACTAAACTATCAACATACACAATCACTCTAATTAGAACGACTCCATTAATAATTTAATTTAAATTTTTTAATATTTTTATCATTTATCCAAATATATGTGCTACTAAATTAGTTTTTTTATAAGTTACCAACAATTTGAATGAGATAGTTTTAATTATAAATAAAATTATAATTAAAACATATTATACTAAAAAGAATAATTAAACATATATATATATATATATATATGAATTAAAATTTAAAAATATACAAGGAGAAATATGTAACTTTTTCTATTTTAGTTAACCTTAATAACTTGCAGGAGTACTGGCTATTATTTAAAAAACTAGAGAAGAGGTGAGTGTTATTACGGTTATCTAGAGTGGGTGTTATTATATTTTATTCTATAAAAAATTAAATTATAAATAATAATATATTCAATCCTAATTTTTTAGATGAGTTTGTAGTCAACTAATATAACTTAATAATATATTATTAAGATAGAATATTAGGCCTCGTTATGATATAATTTAATTCAAAATCAAAATTTGAGCCGAGTTGTTACAGTAGTAATACGTATACTATCAAAGTAAATATATAGTTATATACTATCTCCGTTTCTAAAAGATTGTCGTTTAAAGTTTTGACACATGGATTAAGAAAGTGTCATTTATCAAGTAAAATTTGTTTGAAATTCCATCACTACCCTTTATGGGAAATTAAAAACTATTAATACAAGATAGAGAATTTCTTGAGACAATGAGAAAAGGCAGGAGTAATATAGGAAAGTAAATAATTTATTCTCTTTGAAAGTTATAAACGACAAATATTCTAAAACAATTTTTTTTCTTCTAAAACGATAATCTTTTAGGAACGGAGGGAGTATATACTTATATAGCATTTAGTTACATTCTTATACTAACTTCTAAATCATTTTACTTTAAATGATAGTTTATTGTCCTGTCAGCATAAATATTATATAGTATAAATGATAGTATTCCGTATACTTGCTTCATATCTACAATTTTTTTTAAGATTAAAATACAAAATTATGCCTTAAATTAGTTATTTTTTACGTGGAGATATGGTATTTGACTTTAAAATATAATAAATTGCTATATCGTGATACAATTATTAATGTAAAATTGTGTCTTTTAATGTATAATTAACAATGAAAAATTAAATTGTTAACGTCAAATTTGTCTGCTCGTCAAATCACCAAACAGCGAACCAAAACATGCATAAAAAGCAAACAAACACACTGAGAAGCCAATGGTCGGGACCGTCAGAGATAGCTCTGGTGCGAAAGTAAGTTCAGGTCATGAAATGTCAACAATAGAGATACGTAATTGTTTTAGTGCGCAAAAGTAGACAAAGTGTCATAGCTTTCCCACACCACCTTGAAGTACTATTTTTCGTCCTTAGTAATAATAGGAGTCTTATGTTAAAAGATTTCTTTATAACTACATATTCATAATTGTATAGGAGGTGGTGTTTGATTGCATCTTAACAGTTTATATCTTAATGCATATTAACAAATCACATCTTTGTATTAAGAGGTTGTTTGAATAGCAGTTTAAACTCCTATTTATATCTTAACTATTTAGAGGACCTCTTAATACAAAAATGTGAGTTATTAATATACATTAAGAAGTCAAGTGTTCAAATACATTAAGATACAATCAAACACCACCAACTTCCTTAAAAATAGGAGATCAAATAATATATATAATGAATCAGGATCCTCTCTGTGAAGATCTTGTGAGGGTTTTGTTGTGGGGTTGACAACACATTAAAAAGAAAATCCAACGGCTCACAAATTTTTGACAAGAATTTTTTTTTATAAGTTGACAGAAAATTAGAAGTCACCAAACGCGTTTATTTTTACATATAATTTTTTTTTTAATTTCTTGATAAAATTTGTGAGCCGTTGGATCTCCTTTTTAATATGTTGTCAACCTCATAACAAAATCCTTACAAAATTTATAAATTCTCAAATGACTTATATTAAATAACAAAAATATTCTTCTAAAACAACTTATATTAAAAAAACGGATGGAATATTTAAGAAATAATGTCTTTCTCTTAGAAATTAAACTTTTTAGGTTGGAAAGTGATCGATTAATGATGGATTTGCCTTAAAAAGAGTGAAAGTTTATAGAAATCATTGTTTTCTTTTTACATATTTGGCTAGTAGTGGGAACCCTATTAAGTCATTAATGTTTTTTTTTTGAAATTTATAAATGAAAAGTAAAAAGAAATAATAAAAAATTCTAAAATTACAAGTAAAAAACTGTGGAAGAAGTATTAAAATAAGGACAAATTACAAAACTATCCCTTCATATTTACACTGGATTGTAATTTATATAGGCGCAAATGTTTCAATTTATCACGGTCAATGTTTTATTTTTTTTTACAAAATCGTCTCATCGGACCAATTTTAATTAAAATAACTGAATCATGTGCACAACACGTGAGTCTTTAAAAGATAAAATAGAGGGATAAAATTGTCAACGTAATAAAAAGATTTCCATTTTATTTTATAGAAAAAATGCATATCCAGCCATGAAAGTTTCCTTTGTTGTTTGAAAATTGGCCCTTCTTACTTTGAAAAGAAAAAACTTATGCAGCAATGATATAATAATAATAATTATTATTATTTTTCTATTTTTAAATTATTAATAATAAGAATTTAAAAAAATTAAAAGCTAAACCTATTAATAATAATCTATTAAAAAAGTATATCAAAATATGGTTTATGCAAAATTTACTAGGGAAAAATAATGCAAGACTCAAATTTCCAGACTAACAAATACTAGTATTATAGAAAAGTTTTTCTCATGAATATATATGGATAGATTGTGCCTCATGTGTAAAATCAAATTAACTCTATATCATGTCAAGCCTCTAACTTTATATATTCTTGTTATTTCTATTTCTCACCCAAAAAAAATTCATATATTCAGTACTCGCAAGTGTACTGAGTTAAAGTAGCACATCTACATACTAAATTTGATATGAAAATTCACTATATATATTTACGGTCCTGGTCTTAAACTCACCCCTTATCTAATATATTTTGTTTACTCCCTTTTAGCGACGGACCGGACGACGATTCGGTCTGTTTTGCTATATATAGAACCGTCGTCTTAGCTTTTAACGACGGACAACATATAGCGACAGACCGAAAATATAGCGATGGACCGAATCGTTGTCCGATCCGTCGCTAAAAGGGGATGAGCAATGTATGTTAGATAAGAGACGAGCTTAAGAGCTAGACCGTATATACTTAATATCAACCAATTTTAAGTTGAATACTTGAACAACCTAAAATAATATTCAACCTCTGGCCCTATAGATATGATTGTAAAATTAACAAAACAGTTCGGACTCGATTCGTTCCCGTTCGATTAAAAGTTTCGATTCAAGTTAGACTCGAAATATAAATGATTCAAATATGAACAAATTTTAAAGTTCGATATATTACTCGAATTTCTTCAGATTGTAATTTTCTATTGATACTCAGATCATATTCGCTCGAAGATTTCAAACTGCTCATGCTCGATTCGAGAGCGTGCTCGACTCAGTAGTTAAACGAGTCTCAATTAAACCTTATTTTATACTCGGCAAATTTTGTAAACCAAATTTAAACAACTCAATACTCAGTTCGACTAGTAATAAGAAAAAAGTGGGTGCAATTTTCTAGAAAAAAAGGGAATTTTTAAATTTAATTTGGGGAGGGAAGATGGATGACAGTCCAAAACCAATTTGGTGAATTGATGGCCCTGAAAAGATCTTCTCCTGGCCTCATATATACAACCAACTTTTTAATTCTCTCCCCACTTTTTTTTCTCATTTTTATGCTTTTTTGTTGCATGCCTTTATATTCTTGTCCACTTTTTAAACCCCTCTTTTGTGGTTGTTTGCACAAACTCAAGTAAGGGGAGAGGGGGAGGGGGAGGGGGAGGGGGAGGGGGGGGTAAATCTTGACTATTCTCAAAGTCTTAACCATCACTTTCTCTTCCTTTTCCTTTCCCACTATGGAAAAATAATCTCATTAATTCCAAAGTCTTACCTTTCTCACGCGCGTGCAAATTTATGCTTCACTTCTAACTAATCGACTATTAGTGTTTACACTTTTTGCAAAGAATTTGTCATGTCTGGACTTTCAAACTCACATTATTTTTGATGTATTGCATTTGAGTTTTAAAAATTATATTTATAAATTAAATATATTATGTTTGAAACCAACTGCTAATAGATGAACAAGATTTTCAAGTGTGTTTGAATTTATAAAGTCAATTTTCACTCCATCCGTTGTTTTAAACAAAAATTAGTTTTTCTTCTTTTTTAGATCGGCCGCAACTTAAGGGGTGTTTGATAAAATTGAATGAAATAGTTCTGAATGTTTAAGTAATCTGAATGAACTGAATGAAACAGAATTCTGAATACTGAATGAAAAAAGTTATTTGATAATTGACATGTCTGAAATATTTGAATAACATATTTTTATTATTTTACGCTTCTTAAAAAATTCAAAAAATTTATTTAATATTACTTAATATAATAGTTAATATTGTAAATATATATATATATATATATATATATATATATATACTTCATTCAGCAGTCATTCAACTCATTCAGTCAAAAAAATTACACCTGACCATTCAGCCTAAAAATCTGACCAATTCAGTTTTTCAGACTATTTTTATTCAAAACAAACGTACTGAATGAGTGACCGATTTAGCCATTCATCCATTCAGTTTCATTCAACTCTAAACAAATACTCCTTTAAACTTAGATCTATACGACTATACCAAGGTTACAAGAAAAAGAAAAATATTATTTTTATCTGAAGACCTTATTTTAACCAACACTCAAAACATAACATCTACTGCTATATATATATATATATATATATATATATATATATATAGAGAGAGAGAGAGAGAGAGAGAGAGAGTCCGGATCAGGTCCGGACTCCCGCATTTTAACAAAATTCGAACCTTTTTTTTTTTTGCTTTTTTTTAAAACAACTAAAAAAAATAAAAAAAAATTATGGAATTGAAATTTTTACATAATACAGTGTTTTTGGTGTAATTTGGATGCCTATACCAAAACATTTCTGTACAGTTTGGGCAGACTGTACTTACATTGGTTGGTATAGGTATTAAAAACACACCCAAAACATTGTATTATGGAAAAATTTCAGTTTCATAATTTTTTTTTTAGTTGTTTCAAAAAAAAATATTGGGTCCGTATTTTAGGACCAGTCCGGGAGACCGGACTGGATCCTCATTCTATATATATATAGTCCGGATCTTAAACTCACCCCTTATCCAACTCACCCGAGCTCACCTCCTTTAGCGACGGACCCGGCGACGATTCGGTCATACAACCGTCGTCTATACTTTTAACGTCGTTTATATAGATTTTTTTAATTTTAATTAATACAATGAAAATATTTTTAAATTATCTAAAATATATTATGCATTATAAGATTTATAATTTTATAATTTTTAAAGAATCATCTTAATTTTAAATTTAAAATTATTTCAAATTGACTTTTAAAAGTCAATATGATCTTAAGATATATATATAACATAACATCTACTCCCTTCGTTCTTAAGATCATATTGACTTCTAAAAGTCAATTTGAAATAATTTTAAATTTAAAATTAAGATGATTCTTTAAAAATTATAAAATTATAAATCTTATAATGCATAATATATTTTAGATAATTTAAAAATATTTTCATTGTATTAATTAAAATTAAAAAAATCTATATTAATTTTATGTTTAAAAATATCTTAAGTTAATTTTAAAAAATTAATAATAATTTTATATTTTAAAAAAGAGAAACTATTAGTTTCCCGCCAAATAAGTTAGAAGATCTTGAGCGATTCGGTGGTGGGCATGCAATGCATCCAATTACAACCCTATCAAAAACTCTATGCGGACATAAAAATTAGACATAAATACATTTAAATTTTATTTAATTGTATTTTAACTCTAATAATGAGTAAAAATATAAATAGGTGAGGTTCAAATACACCATATCCACCTAAAAGAGCTCCACTCCTACATGTACATCTTAAAAGTAGAAGATCGTGGAAAAATAATTTTCTATTCCCTCCGTTATAAAATACTAGTAATTGTCCGTGTTTGAAGGCACGGCCTAACGAAATCATTCATCTGTTTCAACAATTCCACTTTCATTTCCTCTCTCCTCCTTTCTCTCTCTCCACTCTTTCCCGTCCAAATCAATTAGAATGAATCTGAACCGCCCAAATCAATTAGAATTAATGAATCTGAACCGTTCGTGTGTTTTCCCGCCCAAATTCAAAATGGGTTTTATCTTATTAATATAGATAAATCTCTCAAATAATTAAATAATAAGTCAGTATCCCCTAAACAGTACAAAAACATTGTAAAATTTATATTTATTCTAACATCATCATTTTTACTCGAACAATATTAACTGCAAAAAATTATTATTAAATTTACTGTATAGATTTTGTCACAAAATAAATCATCCACAAATTAATGGCTTTACCGTATAATAATTGCCTGATTTGGAGGTTTACTAAACATGTCTTATACTAATACAAGTAATTACTTATTTAGTACTAATATATTGATTCATATATTGAACTAGTAGCTAGATGCCTCCACAAAATGAGTCATTTACATTTTTTCTTAGTCAATTTATGAAATCTTAAAATTTAATTTCACTTCTATTTATTTTGATCAATATTGGAAAATGGAAACTACTTAAAAAATATAACTACATACAAAATTTGTCATTTTAAAATAAATTTGCATCACAAAGTCAATTTAAGATTTCACAAATTAATTATATATATATATTTTTTGAAATCCCACTTAGGGGAGTACAATATTTGCTTATTTATCCAACGAGTCATGTTATATATTATAAAATATTTATGTTGAATTACGAATGTAATGTATATCAATACATATACATGAGATTGAATAGAATTATAAAATTTATTTACCGTATCAAATATATTATAAAAATATTATCAAATAAATTTATCACCATAACTCACAGTAAAAAAAAATTAATATATAAAGTCGTAATATATATAATTTTTTTTTATCCTACTAGTTAATTCTTAGGATGGATGAAGTTGTCAATCAAAATAATTATCAAAGCTATGTGGGGTTTTGGTTCGGGACCATTGAGCAAAATTTGCCGACAGATGCCATCGCATTAGGATCCATCAGGTAGTTATGAGTCAAAGTGTACTATTTTTTGAACACTGACGAGGGTTTTGCTTTTTTAAACAGAGTTTTCCATTATTACATTCAAATTTGGTTCTTGATTTTTAACATTTTGACTTGGGCATGAATCAGACATGCACAACAGGCCGGCCTGGTCTGGCCTGGCCGTCTGCCAGGCCTTGGGCTTTGACCAGGCCAGGCCAGGCCAGGCCAGACCTTGGTCTCTAGGTTGTGGCCTGGCTAGGCCTGCAGGCCAGGCCAGGCCAGGCCCAGACCAGGCCCAAGGCCTTGGCTGGTCTGGTCCTTTTTTTTAATGTTACATATTAAATATTAAAAAATATAAATAATAAAATATAAATTAATAAATTTTATAAAAATGATGCAAGATTTTTGAGATTTATTTTATTTTAACATTCTACTACACACAAATATAAATTGAATGATTAGAACAAAAATAAATATATTCATCTTAAATTACAAAAAAAAATATAATTTAGATGTAACTTGAATATAAAACAAATTGATTTCTTAAATATATGTCTAATTGTCTACTATGCACTTCGTAGAAAATATTGTAGATTACTTAAATACTGTAGATTACACTTTTATTTTTTGAATATAAAATTAGTTTCGATTTTATTTTCTTATAATACGTACTAGGATCGGTTGGACATATATTTTGTAAAGTTTAAACACACATATATCTTTTTATTTATGATCATTAAACTTTTACATGGTTATATCTCGTATTAATTCCAGTTAGTTTTCAAATTACTTTATGAAATTTTTATTTAAATTGGTACAACAGAATACCTAAAACATAACCAAAATCATAAATTTCCCCAAGAATTTAGCATATCCAAATTAATGAAGAACTTGAGTATTTACAAGAAACAACCTTATTATTAATATTTAATATTAAAAATTAGTTTATTGTTGTATTAATTAATGTTAATATTTAACATTAAAGTAACAAAGAATATTACTAAAATTTTGTTGTTAAATATTATTACTTTAGTATTTACAATAAATTAACTTATTATTAATATTTAATCAAGTAAGTAACTAACTTATTATTAATATTAAATATACTAACTAGTTATATTTATTGAAGATGTATAGTAATTAAATGTATCAACAAGAAATCAAGAATAAATAATTAAAATTTTAAATTTTATTTATGTATTAATTAAAACTAATGTATTATAATTTATAAATTACAACAATGAATAAGTAAAAATTTATACTTTATTGATGAATAATTATAAATTTAAAGTTAAAAAATTACAAATAATTAGATAAAAAAATCTTGTAAGGTCTCAGGCCAGGCCCGACCCCAGGCCAGGCCCAAGGCCAGGCCAGGCTAGGCCTTTTTGCAGGCCAGGCCAGGCCAGGCCAGATTTTTGTCAAAAACAAGCGGCCTTTTCAAGCCTTCCAGGCCAGGCCTGACCGGGCCAGGCCTTGACCAGACCGGGCTTTGACCAGGCCGGGCCCAGGCCAGACCAAGGCCAGGCCGCAGGCCTCGGGCCTTTTGTGCATCCCTAGCATGAATGCTTGCTGTATTATTAGTACTAGAGTCCATTATATATACGTTGAAAAAATAAAAAATAAAAATAATTTTATTTTAATTTATTTTATCTTATAGCAAGTGAAAATGATTCTGTATCGAGTCGAACAACACCTGCTCAGATTTTACTCAAAACTTTTTTTAAAGTGATCCGATTCGTACTCGAGTTCGGAATACAATTTTACAATCTTTGCTCAAATTCGAATTCGACTCGTTTTGTAGTACTCGAATTCGACTCGTTTTTTTAGTCGAGCTACTTATCACATAAATTTTTATATTTGTCATAATCCAATTTCATTACATATTTGTTATATCATTTTCGTTGGTAGTATTTTGTAAAAATTATTCACACCATCTTTTGAACAAATTAGGGAAATATTCTTTTTATCAAGTCAGACGTTATTTTGTGAGTATGTTTGTAAATACGTGAAAGTTGACTACTTGGCTATGAAAACATTTCATAAGAATGTAATTTTAAGTATTTTATTAGTGACTGGTGACAAGTAACAACTTTATTATTTTACCCATTTTAATGAAACAATTTTGACATTTAAATATTTTATTGTGTCATTGCTAAAGCCAACTAATCTGACCAACTACATGTTTACATTTTCCCATATATATATATATATATATAGAGTCCGGATCAGGTCCGGACTCCCGAATTTTAACAAAATTCGGACCTTTTTTTTTTTGCTTTTTTTTTTAAAACTACAAAAAAAAATTATGGAACTTGAATTTTTATATAATACAGTGTTTTGGGTGTGATTTGGATACGTATAACAAAATATGTCTGTACAGTCTGGGCAGACTGTACATACATTAGTTGGTGTAGGTATTAAAAACACACCCAAAACACTGTATTATGAAAAAAATTTAGTTCCATAATTTTATTTTTTTTAATTGTTCAAAAAAAAAAAAAATTGGTTCCGGATTTTGATCAGGTCCGGACTCCCGGACCTGACCCGTGTTCTATATATATATATATATATATATATATATATATATATATATATATATATATAAGAGGAACAAGAACCAAATTTACCAATAAAATAGTCCAATATCCACAGAAATAGTCTAATATCCAAAATCTGTAAACTTTTTTTAAGAACATATATTTGTTAATAAACAGTATAGTTTTAAATTTCTCTCTTTTTTTGAAACAGAGGGATTATTTGAAACAATCCGTGTAGACCAATATGGCCAAAAAAAAAATTAAAAAAACTGCAGTAAATTTCTTAAATGGGATTCTTGGGACATCTTTGATTGAACTAAATTATAACAACATAACACTGCAGTAAATTTCTTTGATTGAACTAAATTATAACAGGATCATGCACTTGATCTTCCAGGTCAAATTGTTGAACTGGATAAGTTGCTCATTTGTGAAGATAATAAACCAACATGCATAAATTACAAATCTAAATGCACAGCAAACTGGAAAGTTAAAGTAATATACTAGTCTGTCAGTAATACATACTCTGGAAAATTGTACTGTTGGACATTCTTGTGACAGGTTCTAACCACATTTCATAGATTTAAAGAACAAATATGGAAGAGGCAGCTCGCCCATAATTCCATTAAGATGCTCAAGACAGCATGAAATTTCTGCTGTATATAAAAGTAAAATAAAAAAATTGTGTACCTTCAAGGGTAAAAGGAAAGAAATTGAGAGAGGAGAGAGAGAGAGAGAGAGAGAGCAAGAGAGGGAGTTCAGGTTTCTGAGTTAGCACACCCCCAAAATGTCAGAATCTGAAGCTGGGATCGACATCCATTGCCCAAGCAAATTTTGCCAGAAGAGACTTGTTGAATATCTGCATTGGTATAGAAAGTATTAACCAACAAAGATTACATCTAAAAAACAAGACAATAAATTCTATCAGGATTGCCTACAAACTAAAGTTTCACACCGTCCAATCAGAACTTCCCAACTTTGCATTTCGAGAGAAAATCAAGGAGTTTTGATTGTGTAAAAAACAATTACATCGATTTTACCATGGTAACACAATCAAAACTCCTTACTTTTCTTTAAAGATAAAGTGTGGTCATATTCCTAGTGTATGGTGTAAAAACAGTAATTTACAATCAGTCCATAAGAACTGATTTTCTTTATTAAAAAAAATCATCATCCCGGATATCTGCAAACATAAAGGTATAGAACAAGAAATTCATTATAAAAAGTAGCTCTACAACTTGAATAAAAGCACCATTATTTCTAATAAAATTTCTCAGAACAAGTTTTTTACCTTCTCAATAGGAACTTCATGCCGCTTGCACCATGCAACTGTAATTCTAGGATCAAGGTAATTAATCTTTGACGTGCCCAATGCCACGGTTTTCAGATCTTCCTTGGTATCTATATCTCGCTCCATTTTCTCAATTTTTGCCTCGGTTTGAGCTATCTTCCTCTCTAACCTGCTTATTGTGTAGCATTAGCAACTACATGACATCATCCACAAAAAAGGTTTAAAGCATTAAAAAGCCACTATTGCTCTTACGCTTCAGGGTTCAAGTTCCTCTTTGTCTTCCCATCAGCATCCTTCAGTGGGGGCTTTCCTTTCTTTGCCCGACTCAGATCCGTTTTCAGTTCTTCCAAAACACCCTACGAACAAAATAAAGTCATCTAACCATAACAGTAGTGTAATGCTCAACTGGTTACTGCAGGAGTTCCCTAAATAAAAAACTAAAAGTAAAGTCAAACAACCAACCACCCCTTGACGTAAAAGTAAAACATTGCCATTTATTTGAGCCCAAGGTTGAGTAAATCATACACGTACGGGAGGCTAACTCTCTCTTATAATTTTCAGAAGAAAGCACATGCCCAGATCAAGTGAAAATACAAAGGTCAGTACCTTTAACTCGTTTATCTTCTCAAGCAACCTTGTAATTTGTGTTTCATGAGACTTTGAGACACTACGTTGATGATTGCAAATGATTGCTACCTGCAACAAGGTTTGCCAAAGTTGAATCTTGAAAAGAACATTTGGTAGTTCATGAAAATTTCCAACAATTGTCCTCTACCTCTTTATTTGCATGTTGATAAACAACCACCTTCTCAGCTACATCTCCGCCCTTAGTTTCCCTACTCAACTGCAATCAGCCAAAGAAGAGAATCAGAAAACGAGAAATTTATGGAAGCTGAACCTAAGAAGAGAAACCATTAATAAAGAAAGAGGTGTATGTAATCAGTTAAGCATCAAAAGATAAACCTGAGGAATCTGTCACTAAACTTTGCCTAAAGACAATTTTAGTGATGTTCAACATGCCTTAATGTCTTATTAATGAACACATAAAGGGTCACATAAACAATAGTAAGATGTCATTACGAGTAGTCACTCCTGTGAATATGCCTGTATTACTTCTTACAGAAAAAATTTCATGTTATCTATGTATGTACTATATACTATATTCATATACTGGATTAACTTTGCTAATCTGGTTCAAAAAGATGCATGAAATTTATATCTGTTCGTATATTAAGAACAATGAATACCATGAAGTACATTTACATACTAGAGTAGTGCTCATATTGGCAATGTCCAAACTACATAGTATTCAGCCTCTAATACAGTGGACCTCAAGGTACCTAGCTGAGTAATACCTTCTGCATGTCAGTAAGTCTTTTTTCAATAATTTCACATTACACCAATCTATTTTATCATTAAATAAACATGACACCTTGTAACAGCCATCATTATTCAGAATTTTCTGCTACTTCACCCTTTCAGTAGATTGATTCTCCAAATTTAACAGAGGTACTCAATTCTTGGACACTTGTATACTGCAAACATGTGCATGTCTTTGACAACTTAAGTAATCAGACATTTTGGGATAAATCCACACTGGTTACATGCACTTGACTGCAGGTAAGACCACACAAGAGACAGGAAAGCCTAGATGTTTCTAGGTTAGGTATGCTCTAGCTTGCATCTTACCATCTCATCCAACGTTATGGATGCATTGTATGTACGAAAAACTTTTGCTGTGAGGCCAGGCATCAGTTCCTTCAGATGGGCATTCAATTTACTGGTATCTAGCTGGTCAAAAAGATCTTCGCCTGGTTCTTTCCCTGAAACAATTATAAAGAGCATACTCATAAGTCCCACACAAAATATCAAAGTCTGTATACCCCTGAAACTTGCAATTAACTGACCATCTCTGAATTGTTGAATCGCCTTGAACACAGGAAGTACTACCTCAACTTCATTCTGGTATCTAATTGAATCTTTACCAAGGAAGTCAAACTGGAATATCAAAAGAACTTTGATTGTTACGACTTGCAATAAGTTGCAAAGGCTGGGAATTGTGTTCAATCGTAACAAATTTTTAGGAACGGTTATATATTAAATAAGATTGAATCCACATTCAGAGCATATGAAGCACATTCAAAATCATTTAGGATTGAGAGCAGTATCAACCAAATAACTAAGTTGATGACCAAAACCAAGCCATCTCCAACATTAAACATTTTACCTTCAAAATATTTGGAGAGTTTGGTACACAATTTTCTACTTTCAGTGTACAACAACCAACTGTATCAGCCTCATCATCATCCTGCAAAACCCCAAACACTAATAAGAAGATGGTCTGCATAACATGATAATTTGTCTTTCCACTTTACCTACCAGGCTAAATATTCAATAACTTAGTTGTTGCAAAAGTTCAATAAAGACAAACTCGTAAGATTAACAACAACAAAAAATTATACTAAGCATTTTTTATCACTATTATCTCCTCTCTCATTTACTAATACATAAATATATACAATTAATAAAATATATACCTTCTCATTGCCTGCCCTCAGAGCTAATTTGTCAATTAGATAAGTTGCCACTGCTATTTGCCGCTTTGTGATATCTTTACTAGCAAAATTCCTAGTGTAAGCTGCTCTGATGCCTTCTATGTAACCCTGGAATTATATAAAATTAGCTATAAGGCCTTTTTATCCTTGGGAAATTTATAGCTACTAGGTCATCCAAGAAAAAACAATTATCTCTTGTCAGAAACTCACAAGTGAAAGTTCATCTAAGGTACCTTTAACTTTCTTGATTTTTCATATTTTTCCTTGTCACTCTGTCCTTTCAAGGAACTGCTAGCTGCTAGGAACACATATTTAAATTCCTTTGGATTGATTGGATCATTCCAAAAAGCCAACCAAGTGACAGTATTATCATGCCTAATTTCTTTCCATCTGTCAAAATTCAAAGTCCCAACAATACAGAATTATATGAAGAAAACAACTTAAGCTGAGAAAACCTTTGTCACTTTTCTAATTCAATAATGAGGGAGAAAAGAAGGGATGCAACCTTTCCCCTGGAATTGGACATTCTGGAACTGGGGCATCTCTTCCAATATTTATAGTAATGTCACTTGGACGTATACGTTTTTTCAATTTTCCCATCTGAAACAAAACAGAATCCGTCAGCTATATCTGGATGAAAACAACATAAAAATATAGTAAATACTAACAGATTGTGAGAGCCAAATATATCATAATATTGCATAAATGACTGATCTGCTATCTTCATAGACGATAAATAGATATCAAAATAACCTTTGGATGCTCTCCACGACCTCTGAACAACCCCGGTGGTTCAACTCTAAAGTTTCCAACCTGTACATCAGTCCAAGTAGTTGCATCAGGTGAGGCTAATAACTCTTCTTTAAACATACAACAATACAATGGAGGCAGGAGGGGGGTCCCCTTCCTTGAAATGGAAACTAAAAAATACTGATCCAGTAAAAACAAATATGAGATTAAACTTCTCTATTTGATTGGTAACTAAAATAATGCATAAACTTATAATAAGTTCTGACAAATCCCGATCACAAAAGAAGATAAATAACTCAAAGTAGGTAACCTTTTCTTTAACACCATCAACAACGGCCCACATATACTTCTCTTCTTGTTTCATCTTCTCTTCTTTCAATGCTTTCTTCTCCTGCATAAAAGCCCCTTGGATTTATTAAATTTAAAATATTACACATACCAAACATGTTCCGTACACGATTACCAGCAGCTATTATTTGAAGCAATCTAAAATTTGCTCTACCTATGTGCTTACATATATCAGAGCTATCTATTTGGAAACAAAACTAGCATATCATGCACCAAGAAATTATCAACTTCCACAATTAGAGATAATCACTATAGTTTATAGGTATCCTAAATCTGTTTAGAAAGGAAACAGATAGAAGAGAGTAGATTTGATACAACAGAAGAAAAAATTTAGGTGAGAAGGGATAAAATATAGATGAGAGAAGAAAGAAAAAGAAGATTGACAGAGAGCCACAAAACAGTAACTTTTTCTCAGTTTTACCATGGCAATGACGTTACAATATGTCAATTTATAACCCTAGATATGCGTAAAATAGAAATAAGCTAGTATGCACCAAGTGACACATATCCTACACTACAACTAACTACCATCACGTGGTTACTGCTCCTACTAGAATATTACTAACTAACTACATTCCCGTTCTGTCCCTTGCTTAACACTGTGGATTAGAGTAATTCGCGTATATTCATTGCAAGAAAGCTCTTGATAATGAAAAATATAGATACTTCATACTAGCAATACTTTGTTGTGAATCAACTGCATATTTTCATTGCTAGAAATCTCTTGTTCACGAAAAGAAAAATACTAAGTACTACTACCATATTGTAAACCAACGTTTTGGACTATATCAAATGGAGCTTTCTACATGTGCACAACACCATGTAATTTCCTATAAATTGGTACATATATGAATATGGAATAAATACCCCCAAGAAAAAATGATACCCTAATAACCTACAAAAGAGTGAGGTATGATGAAAAAGAAATCCAGAATTGTTACTGTCACGCCTTAGAAGACTAACCAAGTACGGGAATCACTTTATTCAGCTATCAAATTCATTGCCAAATACAAAAAATATCCTAATATGCATAGGCCATGAGCAAACCAGAAAAATTTGTCAAATCTTGGGAAAGCAAACCCAAATTGAAAAAGGGTTCCTCATTCAGTTCACATTGAGATAACTCATTAGATCAACCTAAAGCACCCATTTTCATAACAAAAATAGAATTCTCGAAGGGAATTTACTTACTTCTGTACTCATTTGTTTCTTCTTTTCTTTTTCTCTCTGATGCCATTCGTATATTGGTTGGAAATTGCAGTCATTGAAGTTTTGAATTATGTGGTTTTTTCCGAGTATCTTCTTCCAATCACTCATGAAATTCTCTCTAAATTTAGGCTTTTGATAGTAATCAGTATCAAGCATCACTGCAATCATTGTTGCAACCTGCAAATAATTACAATACAACTTAGAGTCTTAAAGTAACTTATAGAAAGAAATGATAATTTCAGTATCAAGTCAATATCTGACCCTTTTTTCAAAAAACATGATGAAGATCTACGTGACCGAGACCAAAAGGATGTACATAGTAATCAAGTGAGTAAGAGAGATAGAGAGGTTCACCTCCTCTTGTTCAGGAGTAAGGTCAACGGGCTGCCCCTTGTATAGCATCTTAACCCCGTGAGGCTTGTAAGGAGGTGGGAAAATGACACCATTGTGAACTAAGGTCGTCCATTTCTGCCCTTCACCAGAACCAGGGGGAACCTTTGACGACTTAGAGAACTTAGTTTTTTTCATCACTTTCTTGGACTTCTTATTTATTCTATTCACTGAATAAGAAACAGTTGTTTTCTTTTTATCGGACAATTTACCAACTGGTGTAGCTAACTTCTTAATTCTCTGGGATATAGGAACATGATCATCAATGTCATCTTTTGCCATGAGTTCTGTTTTAACATTTACTTGTTTACTATTGCTTGATGCAGGTGCATCAGAGAGCTTCGCCTTTTTAACTGAATACTGACCTGAAGATTTGGCTTCAGCTGAAGGCCTCTTATTCAATGCAATGGAAGATTTCATAACTTGATTACCCCTGATGCCTGAACCATTTAACTGAAGTCTTGATGCAATAGGTTTATTTTCATCAGAATCATAGGAGTTGCTAATAGATGTCCCTACATTTGTCTTTAACTGGAACTTCATAGACAAGGGTTTTTCATCTTCCGAATCTTCCTCCTTTACTCTTGGCTTTGGAAGTGCTGATGAAACAAAACCAGAACTGCCGGGCCCTTTGCCGACATTGGAGCTTCCCTTCGATGCTCCAGCTGAAAGTCTAAAACTCAGTGGTTTATCATCTTCAGAATCCTCGGAATCACTTCTTGCTTCAGAATCAGGTTTTCCCAATGACTTCTCCACTTTAACAATAGTTGTTTTAGTCTGTTGTGAATTTATTTTGGACTGATCAGCTGCTGAAGTCGATGCTTTAGTATTTTCCACGGGTGACTTCACTATTGACGCTTTTGCTGATGAAGATGATGCTTTTGGGCTTGCCAATGGTGATTTAACAGGTGATCCCTTGGTGGACAAAACTGTTTTGCCTTTTTGCGCGGTGGAGCTTTGACCATTAAGGGAACGTACATCAGACATTTGCCTCCCTGATTTTTCATCATGCTTCTGAGACAATGATTTTTTAACTTCTGGGTTTAGTTGATTTTGTTTTGATGCTGCACTCCGTTTAAAAACTAAGGGCATATCATCCTCATCATCAGATGTATTCATCATTTCTGGCTTGGCACCAACCTGAACAGCCATCATCCAGCCATAATCATCAATTTCTGCAATACATGCAATTTGTTTATCCACTTTTCAAGTGCAGGAATAGGGGTGAAACAAAAATAAATTTTTAAACATTGAAACCTACATAGGTCTATGAAAATTTATATATGATTTAAAAGTGACTACAGTATATGAAATAAGTAGTAGGACAATGTGTGGATCAACATATCCAATAAGATGGGTAAAAGGACCAAGTACCATTAACATCTAAGATACAACATCTAACATGAGTAGAAATTGTTCCAAGAGATACTCACAACTACTTTCCTCTATTCGGTCATCCTATCACCAATTGGTGCGAAGGGGACTACATTTTTAGAAAAGTAAAATTAAATATATAAGTTACGTCATCAAAATGCAATGCAAGATAAAATACACTGGACAGATTTAATACTCATTTGTCAACTATTTTTCTACTATCCTATGCAACAGAAGAGTCCACCACAACCACAAGTATATTTGTATCCACAAATTAAGTAACAAGGAAAGAACCACATTCGCTTTAACTACATAATGAAGCAGACAAACAAGATAAATTTGATTTTGTGCAAGTTACACAACCCCAGATTGAAAATAAATAAACTATATAAACTAAATAGAAAATGCATCAGAAAGTAGTGGTCAATCTGACAAATGCATTGCATACTTAAAAAATCGGTTAGCTCTTCGAACAATGAAACATAACTCAATATTTTGAACCAGCTAAAATTGTGCTATTGCCTATTAAATTATCAATATCTATCTAACAGTTCACCTGTAGCATTTAGTTGAGAGAACAAAAACAGCAGGTACCTACTAACTATTTTTTGTATGAAGTTCAACGCAAACACACATATACTCACAATAGAGCAGACATTACAAAACTGAGATATAGGGAAACACTACACCAAAATAGGAATTTTATACACAAAAATAGTTCTCAGCTTCAGAAAGCTACATACAAGTTGATGGTAGAATTGTGTAGCGGATGGTAGGATTCACTAATCAGGTTGAAGTTTACTATACAAAGCATTTGGTAGCTAAGAGATGGAAAATAGCTTCAAAATGAACATTCCTTATTGCTATAAATTTCTGCTTCTCATTGGTATCGCACCAGTTTCAAAATATAAGCAATTGCTCCTAAGCCAGCCACTAAAAACACACGACTAAAACTCAAGTCTGGTGAAAATCAAGCCACATTCACAATCAAGTCAAATCGGTCAAAGGTTTCCAAACTGCATAAACATATAAAGATTTACAGAATCATATTTACACTTCAAAATTTCATAGCACAAAAACAAAATAACAAAATATAACAAAACCAACAGCTCAATAAATCAGATTGTCACCCACTTTTGAGACATTAATCTACAAAATTCCCTTTTAATTACTCTTTCGAGCTGTATTTTTTTTGGGTTGGAATGCAGAGAATCGCTAGACAAGCTGAATCTATCCAATTTTATGGCTAATTTGTTAGAGCGCAAGGAGTTAAATTGCAGAAATTGAAAGAAAAACAAATGAATATACTCACCAACGCAGAGTTCGAAATACGATGAGACCTAGGCGGAACTTCCGGCGCCAGCAAGAAATTGAGAGGTAGGTTTGTGAGAGAGATTCAATGTCCTGTCTAGAGCAAATTGGAGGGGAAGACTGGAGAGAGAAAGGGGTTACCGATGGCTCTTTAACAGTGTTTGGATTAACGGGGGAAACACGGAAATGGAATAGAAAGGAAATGAGAAGGAAATGAAAATGAAATTAATGGAACGAGAGGAACGGAATGGAAAAAAATTGAAGGGAAAGGATTATATAAAGATGGCATGAAAGGCTACTAGCGAGAAAAAAAAAACGGATAAAGTCAAATTATAGAACATAATTGTCGTAAAACTTTAGCCAAGTGTATAAACTGTTATAATTGTTGTTATAATTATTGCATAAATTTAGAGAGAATAAGCAAGAGAAAGAGAAAGAAATTTTTATGTTTTCTTCTTTTTTTTCATTCAACTTTCATCCCTTTATATAGGGAAGGAAAAGGACTCACGGGTAGGAGAATCAATTATAACGGAGGAAATAAGAAGGAAAGAAAAAGCATGTTAGTTGGCATATGAATTCCCTCCAATCGAGGGAATCACATGTTTACAACACTTCTCCTGATTCCCTACGATAGAAGATTATGTCTCGTTAAAAATCTTGTTAAGAAAACCCAGTGGGAAAAATTTAAGGAAAGAAAAAATAGTACATATCTTTTACATAAATATCTTTTAATTGACTGCCTTGTTAAAACCTTGTCAAGAAAAACCCATTGGGATAAAAATCGTGACTAAGGAAAAAGAGTACAGTCTTCCCCTCAAAAAAAATTCATTACTTCTGGATGAAATGTTGTCACAAGTCTTTCAGTCGACACATTCCAATCATTTTCTGAAGTTTCGCAAATGTTGCATTTGGTAGCGACTTTGTGAATAAGTCGGCTAGATTATCACATGATCGAATTTGATGCACATCTATATCACCATTCTTTTGTAGCTCATGTGCGAAGAAGAATTTAGGTGAAATGTGCTTTGTTCTATCTCCCTTGATGTAACCTCCTCTAAGTTGAGCAATGTATGCAGTATTATCCTCATACAGAATTGTAGAAATGTCTTTGATAGATGGTAATCCACATGACTTTTGAATATGCTGAATAATTGATCTCAACCAAACACACTCTCTGCTTGCTTCATGTATAGCGAGAATCTCTGAGTGATTTGAAGATGTAGCTGTCATGGTTTGCTTTGTGGATTTCCAGGATATAGCCGTATCACAATATGTAAATACATAACCTGTTTGTGATCTTCCATTATGTGGATCTGATAAATATCCTGCATCGGCATATCCAAACAATTGTGACGTTGAATTTATTGGATAAAATAACCAAAGATCTATACTTCAACGGAGGTATCTCAAAATGTGTTTGATTCCATCCCAATGTCTCTTAATCGGAGAAGAACTGTATCTTTCTAATAAGTTGACAGCAAAAGTAATATCAGGTCGTGTACAGTTTGCAAGATACATAAGAGCACCTATTGCACTTAGGTATGGAACTTCAGGTCCAAGAACTTCTTCCCCACTTTCTAGAGGCTGAAATGGATCTTTATCAACTTCTAAATATAAAACAACCATCGGGGTAGTCAAAGGATGAGCTTTATCCATATGAAAACGACTGAGAATCTTTTCAGCATATGTGGATTGATGAACAAAAATTTCAGATGTTAAATGCTCCACTTGTATTCCCAAACAGAATTTTGTCTTTCCAAGATCTTTCATTTCAAATTCATCTTTTAAATAAGTAGCAGTTCTTGTGAGTTTTTCAGGAGTACCTACAAGATTCAAATCATTCACATATACAGCAATAATGGAAAATCCACTTTGTGATTTCTTAATAAAAACACATGGACATACTTGATCATTTATATATCCATCTTTTATTAAATAATCACCAAGTCGATTATACCACATACGACCAGACTGTTTCAACCCATACAATGAGCGTTGTAACTTGATTGAATATATGTGACGTGGCCTTTGTGATTCAGCCATTTTCAATCCTTCTGGGATTCTCATGTAAATCTCACTGTCAAGTGAGCCATATAGGTATGTTGTTACAACATCCATCAGACGTGTTTCCAAACCTTCCATGGTTGTCTTACCTATCAAAAAGCGAAAAATGACTTCATCCATTACTGGAGAGTATGTATCCTGATAATCAATATCACGTTTTTGTGAAAATCCTTTAGCTACAAGTTGGGCTTTGTATCTTACAATTTCATTTTTCTCATTTCGCTTTAGTACAAATACCCATTTATTTCCAACCAGAATTACACCCAGCGGTGTTTGGACTACTGGTCCAAATACTTCTCTTTTCAATAGAGATTGTAGCTCAGTTTGAATAGCATCTTTCTATTTTGGCCAATCTTTTATTTTCCGACAATCTTCCACGTTTTGTGGTTCAGGATCCGTGTCAGGAATCAAAGTAATATCTGATGCTATAGAGAAAGCAAATATGTCATCAATCATGACTTTTTTTCGATCCCATATTTTCTCATCATGTACATAATTTATGGAGATCTCTTGATGTTCATCTCTTATCCCTTCACTTAGATTTTGAACCTCTCCTGGGGTTATTCCCACTCTTGGAATATGTGCTTCTTCTGGAGTTGTTTGTACCTCTTCTGAGGCTATTTCCACTCTTGGAATAAGTGCTACTTCTGGAGCGGATATTCCTTCAGGGATTCCCTTATTTGCTTTTGATTTTCGTGGTACAGTGTCTTTTGCACCAACCGGTCTTCCACGCTTCTGGTGTGATTTAGATTCTTCTATTACCTTATTCGTCAATTCTCCAGGAATTGATTTTCCAATAGGTATTTCTATCCTTGCTGGAGTATTCACTGCAGGTATATGTGACTTTATCACTTTTCTAGCATCATTAAATGCATCTGGCATTTGATTTACAATATTTTGTAAATGAATAATTCTTTGAACTTCAATTTCACATTGTCCTATACGAGGATCAAATTAATTTAAATCTGATGCATTCCATGATATTTCAGAGGGTTTTTTATTTAAAACTTTCTCTCCTCCTAATGGAGGAAATACAGTTTTATCAAAATGACAATTTACATAACGTGCAGTAAAAACATCTCCAGTTAAAGGCTCAAGATATCTGATAATAGAAGGAGAATCAAAACCAACATAAATACCTATTCTTCGTTGGGCTCCCATCTTAGTTCTTTGTGGAGGTGCAATTGGAACATATACTGCACTTCCAAAAACTCGAAAGTGTGATATGTTGGGTATTTGTCCAAGAACTAACTGTAGAGGAGAAAATTTATGAAGAGTCGTTGGTCTTACTCGAATGATGGTTGCAGCATGAAGAATTGCATGACCCCAAACTGAGGTAGGCAAGTTAGCCCTTAACATTAATGGTCGTGCAATTAGTTGAAGTCTTTTTATTAAAGATTCAGCTAAACCATTTTGTGTATAAATATGAGGAACGAAATGCTCAATGGAGATTCCAATAGTCATACAAAAATCATTAAAAGTCATTGATGAAAATTCAGCTGCGTTATCAAGTCGAATTGACTTGATTGGATGATCCGAGAATTGAGCCCGTAACTTAATTATTTGAGCAAAAACTTTTGAGAAGGCAAAATTTCGAGAAGAGGGAAGACAAACATGAGACCATCTAGTTGAAGCATCTATTAAAACTATGAAATATCGAAATGGGCCAGACAATGGGTGAATAGGTCCACAAATGTCTCCTTGAATTCTCTCTAGGAATTTTGGGGCTTCTTTATAAACTTTTACTGGTGATGGTTGAACAATTAATTTTCCTCGAGAACACGCAGCACAAGGAAATTCACTACTAAGAAAAACCTTCTTATCTATGAGAGGATGACCAGTAGAATTCTCAATAATACGACGCATCATAGAAGTACCTGGATGACCGAGTCTTTCATGCCAAAGCATAAGGGATTTGAGATCTATGATTTTTGGAATCATAGCAGTATGAGACTCAATTGCTCTAATTTTCATAGTATATAATCTAGAATAAATTGAATGAAGTTTTTCTAGGATATTCTTTTTTTTAGAAATAGTAGAAGTGATGAGAAGATATTCATTATCATTCTCATTGGTTGTTTTAATGTGAAAACCATTTAGTCGAATATCTTTAAAACTAAGCAAATTTCTTCTTGATTTACTAGAATATAGAGCATTTTTGATAAAAACTTGTGTCTCATTTGGTAGCAAGAAACTAGATTTTCCAAATCCCTCGATTAAATTTGATGTGTCAGAGATAGTTCCTACATTTCCCTTAGCCTTGATCAGTTGTGAAAAATATTTCTCATTTTGAAGGATTGTATGAGTTGTTGCACTGTCTGCTAAACATATATCCTCCATATCCATTAAAAATGGTCTGACACATATAAAAACATAAATAAGAAAAGTTATATCTCAAATATAATTTTATTCATGAGAAACACATACCACATATAGAATGAAAACTAATAATATTATACATGCAGGGTGTTTAATTAAAACAAGAAATTAAACGATATCCCAAAAGATACTTTCAGAAGGTTCAATAATATCAACAATCTTTTCCTCATTGTTGGTCATTGGTGGATCATCAACAATATTCAATTGATGATTAACAAAGTTTGTTTCTGCCTCCATTACTTTGTTATTTTGAGACTCCTGGAATAAATTAGCCAGATGCCTCGACGTACGACAGGTACGCGACCAATGCCCATTCATTCCACACCTAAAACAAACATCTGGTTTGATCTTTTTCTGTGTTGTATTTTCTTTATTTTTACCTGACCCAGACACTTGCCACTTCTGGTGGCTTGAATTGTCGCGGTTCTGGAATTTGTTGTTATGATGGCCTCGTTTATTCTTTCGTCCCCAAGACTTCTTATTATATGACCATCTCTTGTCATGTTTATTTTGCTGGAATGACGTGTTGTTAATATCCGGCAATGGGGTAACACCCGTTGGCCGTACTTGATGGTTTTTCAACAACAATTCATTATTCTTTTCTGCAACAAGGAGGATAGACAACAAGTCACTTAATTTTGTTAACTTACTTTGTCTATATTTTTGTGACAGAATCATGTTGGTGGGATGAAAAGTTGAGAGTGTTTTCTCAAACATTTGGGTTTCAGAAATTGGATCTCCGCACAAAGCCAAAGTAGAGGTTATTTTATAAACATTGGAACTATATTTTGTAATTGATTTGTAATCTTGTAGCCTTAAATTAAGCCACTCAAATTTGGCATTAGGGAGAACAACCAATTTTTGGTGATCAAATCTTTCCTTCAGTTGTGCCCATAAAGACAAAGGATCTTTGACTGTTAAATACTCAGTCTTTAATCCTTTATCAATATGGTGACAAAGAAAAATTATGGCTTTTGCATTTTGTGCCGAAGTAGCTGTATTTCCTGATTCAATGGTCTTTTCTAACTCATTTGCACTAAGGTACAATTCTGCATCAAGTGCCCAAGCCAAATAGTTGTCCCCAGAGATTTTCAAAATAGAAAAATCTATTTTTGCTAAGTTTGTCATCTATTATGGGTTAAAACATAATTATTATTTATTAAAACAATAAATAATTGCATGTATGATATAGAAAAATAAACTATGTCACGACCTCAAGTGGTGATAAAATGCAAATATAAATATTCTTATATTTATGTTATTAGCATAATGCAAATGGATCTTCACCCGGTATGCGGTAGTTCACATAGACATGTTATTCCAATGGAATAATAAATAATGGAATATCATAAGAATTTTACCATGCATACGGTAGTCCGCGTAGGCAGGTTATTCCAATAGAATAATAAATAATGGAATAACAGAAGAATTTCACCATGCATGCGATAGACCGCACAGACAGGTGAGGCGAAATTCGCATCGACGAGATATTCCAACAGAATAATAAAGAACGGAACCAGGTCAGGCGAAATTCGCACCAACAGGATATTCCAACAGAATAATAAATGGTAAAAATATTCCCACCAAGTCTTGTAAGATTAACAAGGATAGATGGTACCATTGTAAATAACAGAATTTAAATGCAATTATAAGAATAAAATTATATTATTAGTGGCATAGCCCAACCGGCAGTATAATAATAAATTGCAAGAATTTAATTTTACCGTCTTAGTTGGTTAGAGTCTCATGCTGATAACTTGTTGTAAAACTTTAGCAAAGTGTATAAATATACTCTTATAATTGCTGCATAAATTTAGAGAGAATAAGCAAGAGAGAGAGAGAGAGAAATTCTTCTGAGATGTTTCTCTTCTTTTTTTTCATTCAGCATTCATCCCTTTATATAGGGAAGGAAAAGGAGTCACGGGTAGGAGAATCAATTATCACGGAAGAAATAAGAAGGAAAGAAGAAGCATGCTAGCTAGCATATAAATTCCCTCTAATCGAGGGAATCACATGTTTACAACAATAATCAAATTATTTTGATTTTTTGGAATTTTTATCTAATTTTTATTATATCCGATTTAATACTCGGTATTTGATTTTAAATTTAATTTTAAAAAACAAGTTATTCGGGTATCTGAATAACCAAACTTTTTAATTAAAAAATAATAATTTTATAATTATATTTGTATGACAGTATGAGTATAATTGTGTCTGTACGTATTCGCATTTTGCCCTAGCACCTAATTTCCATTCCCAAATCACACATCAATTCCTCTTGCCTCTGGACTTTCAGTTTCGCTTTTGCCGACCAGTCGACCATTATCTATCTCACATCCTCTTCGTTTCTCTCCGTCTCAGTCTTCAGCCTCTGCCTCTCACGGTCTCATCGTCTCTGCGTCTCACCCTTCGTAGCTCCGCGCCTCGACCTCTATCCCTGCAACTCTGTTCTTCAACCTTGACCTCTCTTATGAGTTCTGATTACAGGTAAATTTTCATTCACTATCAAGATTCAAGTGTATGTTGTTTAAGATGAAGTACTCTTTGTACTCTGTTTTGCATACATTTTTACTTTTTTAGTGTCATGATTTACAGTAGCTGAAGATTTTTAGCCTTATGCATCATGTATGTATGTATGTACTATGTTTTGCATATATTTTTACTTTTGTAGTGTCATAATTTCCAGAAGCTGAAGATTTTTAGCCTTTTGTAATGTTGTTTAGTGTTAAGTGTTAAGGTAATTGTTAACTGTTAAGTATGGAAGCCTTTCATTTCGGTTATCAGCTAATTCGATTAACAATTCGGATATTAGGATTGTGTTTAACTTTTGATTATTCGGATATTAGTAATATACTTGAAATATGATTATTAATCTCAAGTGTTTTATTTGTATTTAAATTTAAACTTTAAACTATTAATCTAGAGATTATAAAATGGCTTAATAGTTTTGATATTATAATTATAATCATAGGATTAATAGTCTTGGGATTATAATCTTATGGGCTATGTTTGTTTGCTTGCAAGGATTATAATCCATGAGATTATAATCCCAAAATTATTTATCCTAGAATTATAATCTTTGTAAACAAACATAGCTTATAGGATTAGGATCGAGTACAGGATATACTCCATCACTCCGCCTTCGACCTGTGACCTGTGACTCAATTATATGTGTATATATATAATTTTTAAAAATTAGCGTTATATATATATAAGGTTGTTCATTTTAAGCGGTACAATCGAATTTTTATTGGAATCAGTTCGATCATACCAGACAGTTCGGTAATTTTTGACACCGACCCAACAATGATAAAATAAATTGGTAAAAATTAGTGTTTTGGTATAATAGTAGTTCTCCTTTTTAATGTTCGTGATTTACCGTCCCGAACCGATTTATCGGCTAATGCAATATGTATAATTTATATATATGGGTTCTCATCTGTAGCAATCGGTTGTTACGGACACTATTCCAACAACCAACTCTTCAGCCGTTGATCATGATAATAAATGGTTGAGATTAAACTTAATTTAACCTCTGCCGCTAGAAGGACTAGCGCCAGTGATACTCTTTCTGGCGACAGGACAGTAGGGGAACTCACATATCTTCCTGGAGCTTAATCTCCTCTCTCAGATATCTTCTTTTCATTTCCTTTTCAAATCTCGTCGCCCACTCTCAAGCTTAATCGATTCAAATTATTCTTAGTCTAGGCAAGTTTATTCAAAATGGTAAGAATAATGCTTGCATATAATCTATTTTTATCTAATTCTTCAGATTCTTACTAGTTTAGATTGTACAAATGCATCTGAGTTTATAAATGAAGTTGAAAGTAATAAATCTGAAATGGCCCCAAATGTTGGTCAATTGTTCTCTAAGTTGGAAAAAGTTGAGAATTTTTATAGAACATATGCTCAAAGAATTGAATTTGAGATTAGAATTGCAACAAGTCATAAACATGCTCATCCGAATGATGTGTCATCTAAGTTGTATATATGTAAAAAAGTCAGTACACCAATTATTGTAAAGATTTTACCAGATGATGAATATGGTAGTAATAAAATAACTAGACAGAGATCCCCTATAAGACGCACATTATGCAAAGTTATAATATATGATGTCCATAATAAGAAATAAGACAATTGGCGTATTTCTACCATTGAATTAGAGCACAATCATCACTTAGTGACCCTACTTAGGTAGATTTTATTGAGACACACAAAAAATATTACTTTAGTTGCAAAACAGTTAATTAACATTTTAAATAAGTTTAGTATTAGACCTAATAAAATAATGAATGCTTTGAGCAAAATTGGTGAAAGGATGTAAAATGTTCCTTCTTTTATGTAAATATTCAAAATGTGGTGAGAGATTTAAGGCGTGATTCGGAAGATGAAAATGATGCATAAACTACAGTTAATTATTTGAAAAAACTTGCATCCGAAAATATGAGCAATTTTTTTTATGTAAAACCCGGTGAAAACAATCGCATATCGTGTATTTTGTGGGTTGACGCCCGATCAAGGTTAATATATCAGCAGCTCATAGACGTTGTGACATTTGACACTACATATATGATAAATAAGTATAACATGTCGTTTATTCCATTTACTAGAGTTAACCCCCATTATCAGTGTATTTTGTTTGGATTTTCATTGTTAAGGGATGAGACACAAGACAATTTTGTTTGGGTATTAAAGGCATGACTCGAAGCCATGGACTACAAGACACCTGTAAACATCATCACTTACCAAGATAAACCTATGAGTAATGTTATTGTTACGGTACTCCCTTCCAGTTATCATGTATTGTGTTATTCACATATTAATATTAAATTTCCTAAGAAATTGCATCATGTTTATTCTGAGCACCCCACCCATCGTTCAAAGATCATTTTAACAATTATGTATATAATTCATTATCCATCGATGAGTTTGAAGACCGTTAGCAAATTTTGATGAGGGATTATGAATTATATAACAATGAGTGGCTTAAAAGTTTGTATGGTGTACACGAGAAATGGATTCCTGCTTATACAAAGAGCTATTTTTTCGTGGAATGACAACCACCAGAAGAAGTGAGAGCACAAATAATTTTTTTGATGAGTACGTTAATGCTTCAACAAGAATGAAAGAATTTGTAGTGTAGAGTCAGAAGACTGTAGAGAAACAATTCATCAAAGAGAGGAAGATCGACTACATAACAAAATATTAAAAAAGGAATATGGTATGCGGGTCATTTTTGGAAGTGCATACCGCAAATGTGTACACAAAAGAGATGTTTAGACATTTCCAACGTCAACTAGTCGATTCTCTGAAGTACAGTGTGAACAAAGTTAGTGAGTTGTGTGTCATTAATACTAAGGTCTAAACAATTTTTAGGGCAAATGCAACTGAAGGTGGTCGAAGATATAAGTAAGTCGTCAACAATCGTCAGTTGGGGTCGACTGTGACGCTCCCAAAATAGGTATACATCACCCATCTTGGGTCGCCAAATACATGGTACTGAATACAAATACAAACTTAATTATACAACATGAGCTAAGACTTTTTACACGAATATTGTCTCATAGATAATATCCAAACTCAAATTCAATCCTCATTACATTTATTATCACACTAAATAGTGAGAATTGCTAAAACAACCATCTCAGACCATCACTCCATTCCCCGACTAGTCCCGGCTAAGTTCTCATTTCCTGAAGAGAACAATGAAAGCAAAAGGGTGAGCTCAACTAGCCTAGTAATAAATGTTATGACTAAGATAATGCAGAATAAATTATCGTTACCTTTAACAATGTTAAACTGATAAAATACAATAAACATCAAGTTTAACTGCAGCGGAATAAGCAATCCATTAGAAGAGTCAAGTAGAGCATGATATCTACTATTTTCTATGATTTAAAAAGTTTATCATCAATTTTATCGCTGAGACTTAGCTTAATAAATAATCCACATCATCGAATCATCCCTGCACTACGACTAAAGATATTCATTAGTATCACGACCACGAATTATTCATGCACTACAGGCCAAGGATATTCGTGTTTTCTCCAATGTTCATGATCATTCCAACCACTGTCCATCAATGCACTACGGGCCAATAAGGACTTTTACCACATCATTTGTAACATTACGGTCATGATTATACCGAATAATCCCTGGTCATAATCATACCAATCAACAGTCCATCTATGCACATAAGTCATAGATTACTTTCATCATAATATAAGCATGAGGATTATGACAATGATATAAGAATTTAATTAAAAGAAAAAAATGATAAATTTTTAAAGATTTATAATTTAATTTATCCAGAATTCAATAATGTCCAAATTGTCAACATGATACTGCTTTGTGGAGTAAAATTCAAGAATAATATTATATCAAAAATGATTTGGACAACAAAAAAATCAATTTTTGTCATGAATAGTACCTCGGGTGAATAGTACCCGAGTGAATAGTACTTGGTGAATAGTACCCAGGAATAGTACTTTATGAATAGTACCCATGAATAGTACTTTGTGAACAGTACCCCGTGAATAGTATTCTGGCATGAAAAAATTAATAATTATCAAGAATGCTTAGAATAATATTTTCATGAAAAGATACTGGATGAAGCGCAAATATCAATGATATTCTACTAATTTCACATAGTATAGAAGCAATACTTTAATAAAATGAGTGTAGAATTAGGAATATAAAACGAAATAATATTACTCACATACTACAGAGTATGGAAGAAAATATTATTTCTTACGAATACTGAACAAAAATAATATCCCTTACCTTAGAAAAAGACTGGAAACTGGAATAGTGAAGTAGCAGACTACTCTTCTTCTTTCTCTCTATAGCTTCTCTTTCTCTATAATTGCTCTTGTGAGTCTTAGTGAATTGGTGAGAATGAAGGAAGAATGAGCTTCTATTTATAGGAAAATATAGTTTGGATAATTGCACGTTTTGGGGCTCGAGTTATTACAGTATAGTACCTTCATCTTTTCCACCATTTTTAATTTAGTCCTATAATTATTATCAATTAAACTTGAACCACCTCCCCTAATAGTACATCATGTGAATCAATAGTTCCATTCATGTGAACAAATAGTTATATGCATGTGAACTAATAGTAATTAATTGCTCATTTATCCAATTAATTACCCGATTGGTCAATTAAACTTACAGAAATCAATTATTATCGAAATGAATGACAATTTCCACTAACACTAATAATCCCAACACAATGAAAATATCAATTTCATCTTTAATCAACACAAAATTATTCATCATTAATATTTTAACTCACAATATTTAACAACTAGATCATTCCCAGGAAAGAAGGGGCTTTCCGATAAGGATTTCTCCCTATTGGCGCGCAATTAGGTGACCAAAACCCCTTTCCTCGACAGAACTTTCTAGACATCGTCGATATTGAAAATAATAATATGAATAACTTTGTCATCTCAATTATTGATTTAAAAATATAAAATATTATGCAGATGATACTGTGACACTAATTGAATCAATAGTATGAGAGATATTATACAACAATTACAGTAGCAATAATTGAGTATAACTGAGTGACTTCTCACGTAAGCATCAATAATCAATACCGTGCGCTACTATGCAACCACGCATATTACTTTACTTTTACCACCGGGAATTTAAACAGTTTAACGCTAAAAATTTCACCGTTATTTTTATAAAAAGACATTTCTGTCATTTTCTAACTCTGACAATACTTCCGTTGTGGGGTCCACCAATGATTTTGCCATCGTACGAATATTCCCTGTTAAAACGAATATTCCCCAACTAATCAAATATTTTATAACAACTTGCTTACTTTGTAAAAATTGTAAATATAACCCATAAAATAATCTTAATCAAGCTGCTAAGTGCCAGAAAAAGAAGAAGCTTAAACATTATCTTAGCAGCACATCCAACTTATATCAACAAACAGGAAATCATTTGTCTCAATAACTTTTGTCCAAGCCTAAGTGACTTGTGTAGGTTTGAGTGACATGGTCTGTGTGACTGAGATGACGAGACTAAGTAACTTGATGTTGAGACTAAGTGACTCGAAAGAACGTTAGTGGTTCAGTTGTTAGAGGTCTTAGTTGCAAACCCCAAATTTTATGAATTAATTTTCTCAAAATATTTTTCTTGAATACTAAGGTGTGGATTTGATATAATGTTATAGTTATGGATAGTATTTACAAATTTTAAAAAGTATGCAAGTTGTCATAAAATATTCGATTGGTCGAGAAATATTCGTTTTAACAGGGAATATTCGTACGACGACATAATCATTGATGGACTCCACAACAGAATTACTGTCGGAGTTAGAAAACGACAAAAATATCTTTTTATAAAAATAACGACGAAAGTTTTACTGTTAACTGTTGAAATTCCCGGTGATAAAAGTACAGTAATATGCATGGTTGAATAGTAGCACACAGTATTGATTATTGATGCTTACGTGAGAAGTCACTCAGTTTTATTCGATTATTGCCATAATAATTGTTGCATAGTATCTCACGTTATTAATTCAATTATTGCACAATATTTTATATTATTAAATTAATAATTGAGATAACAAAGTTATTTATATTATTATTTAAATTATTGATGATATCTAAAACGTTCTGCCGAGAAAAAGGGTTTGGTCGCCTAATTACGCGCCAATAGGGAGAAATCTTTATCGGAAAGCCCCTTCTTTTTCTGGAAATGATCTGGTTGTTAAATATTGTGAGTTATAATATTAAATGATGAATGTTATTAAAAATATGTTTTGTGAATCCTAGTGAGTTGAGATAAATATAGGATATTTTTATGAAGTATTTGTTGTAAATTTTACTTATTATATGGACCCCCTTACCCATTTTTGAAAATCGTCGGTAGAAATTAAGTTATCTCAGTTTTTATTTTATTATTATTATAATAGTAATAAAATAGAAAACTTTTTATAAATAGAATATAATTTATTATATTGTTTGCATAGTATTTTTACTATGCAGCATAGTTCTGCATAGTGTCTGCATAGTATTTTTACTATGCAGTATAATGCTGCATAGTAAAATCACGTGAATTCAGAAAATTCATCCGTGAATTCGATTTTCATCTGTGACTTTCCTTTACTATGCGTCCAAAGTATCCCGCCATTTTCTTATAAATATGATACTCAGTTTAGAAAAAAAAATCACACAAGAATCAGAGAATTCTTCTTCTATAATATTGAGCATATTTCTTTAGAGTTTAAGGAAGCTTTGAGTGTAAAAAATTGTAAGACCCCGAATTTTATGAAATAAAAGTATTCAATTTTTTTATAATTATTATTCAGTAAATGGTTAAATTGATAAAAGTTTAAAGTTAAGGGTGACATATGTAAAATTTTCAAAATACGCAAGTGGTTATAAAATACTCATTTCTATTGGAGAATATTTGTTTGGTCGTGAAATATTCTTGTTGTCGGGGAATATTTGTACGACGGCGCAGCTATTTGTGGGCTCCATAATAGAATAACTGTCGGATGAAGAAAACGACAAGTTTGAGTTTTTATAAATAACGACGTAGTTATTACCGTTAACGCTGTTGGAATACCTGGTGGTTAAAATACAGTAATACGCGTTGTTGCATAGTAGCACACGGTATTGCACATTATTTTTTTTGAATTATTGATCCTTACGTAAGAAGGCACTACTCAATAATTGTTACATTAATTACTATTCAATATTTTATTTTATTGATTCAATAATTGTTGCGTTGATATTTTATATTATTGTTGTTTCAATAATTGTCATTGCATAGTATTTCCCATTATCAGATCAATAATTCATATTATTTGAATAATATTATTAGATAGTATTATTGGTAATGTCTAAAAAGTTCTGTCAAGGAGAGGTTTGGTCACCTTGTTGTGCGCCAGTAAGGAGAAATCCTTATCGGAAAGCCCTCTCTTTCCTGGGAACGGCCTGGTTGTCATTATTGTGATTCTGTAATATTATTTGTGAATAATTAATTATTGATTTATATGATAAGAAAAATATTTATTTATGTGGATATAAATGGAAGAATTTTTAGAAAAGTGATAATTGTTAAAAATTGATATTTTATCTTTTCTGATAAAATATATTATTATATTATAATAATATAATAATGTTGATATTTTTACAATGAATGTGTGATATATGAATAAATGAGAAGGAAGAGTAATTTTATTACAAAAAATGTTTAACACATGTTTTGTGTGTTGGTGGACCCTATTTTTGACTGAAATTTGATTATAGCCTGTAAAATCGTTCGTATGTGGATTTCGGTCAATTTCTGTTTGGAATTTGGAAAAACTTTCTTCTGTAAAGTTGTAGAGAATTAAATTTTCTATGGAATGGACATAAGATTTGAATTTTTCTGATAAAAGGGCTATTTATTATGAATTATTTAAGTTTTGAAATATTGGGTTTGAATTGATTTTCTTACAAAAATTGTTTAAAACATGTTTTTCATGTTGGCGGTCCCAACTAGCATGTGTAAGTTGCTGAATTCGGATTGTAAGGTGTGCGTAGGAAATTTAAATTTAAATATTATTATTTTTTAAATTTTCTGCTTTGGTGTTCTAAGCATTTTCCTATAAATAAGGTGCTTAGGTTAGAATTGAAAATCACACCAGAAACTGAAGTTTTCTCTCTCTATATTATCGAGTGTATTTTTGTGAGTATTTAGTGTTGCTATACGGTGCAAGTTTGTTCAGCGTTATATCCGATATTCAAGTCAGAAGTACTGCTCTTTTGAGGTAAGGGATATTGTTGTTATTATGTAAGGGATTGTAAAGGTTATTATGTTTTTCAGTTTCGTAATTTTTTTAACCTTCAAAAATTCTGGAAAAATTTGAAATGATAATTTGATGAGTTTTCTAGATTGTGTCCAAAAATCACGATTTTTGGATGTATAAATTAGGAGTTATGAATTTTATGGGAAAAGACTATTTTAAAAGTAAACCCTTATAACTCCTTGTGGTTAACTCCAAAATTGGTGAAATTTTTATTGGAAGTACATGTATATAACAGAAGTATACTCTATAAATTTTAGAATTTTTGGACAAAAGTATAGTTTATGATAAATATCTAAATATTCGGCAGTTTTGGCTATATGAAAAATAGTAAATGAATTTTAAAAATTCTGAGAAAAATATATGTTCAATATGAGACTATATTCTACTATATCCTAGAAAAGAAAATTTGTTTGTACTTATTTGGTATTTTTTATAAAAATGGACTAGTTATGAATAAATAAATTAAATATGTTATGTGAAGTAAGAAAATTGAAAAATAGGATTTTATGGCTTGAGAATCGTATATAAGGTACATGCAGATTTTGATGAGAGGTTTGGTTATTGGTGATAAAATCTTATGAGTTTTACTTTTTAGGATGATTAAATGCATTAATTAGTAAAGTGTAAACAATTAAAATAAATTGTTTATAAGTTTAAGAAATGATTAAAATGTTATTGTAATATTAATAATATTAGATTATGAGATTATTAGGTGATTTATAACAATTGCATTAAGGTGTTGTAAATATTGATATGGATATTATTATGAAACTTTATCTTTTTGTGTCGGGTTTACTATTCTTAAGTTACTATTCACGAGTTACTATTTATGAGTTACTATTCACGAGTTACTATTCATGAGTTAGTATTCACGTGTTACTATTCACGACAAAATTAGTTTCTTTTTCTTACCAAATTATCGTTGATTTATGAATCTTACTCTTGAGATTAAATCTATATGTTGATTATATTATTTTTATTATCATATATAACATTTTTATAACCCTAATGATGATATTTCTCTTTAACTTGAGTGTAAAGATGGGTAGATTATTGGTATAATCGTGACTATGGGTTCTCTTTGGCCAGTAGTGCAAAGATGAATTGTTGGCTGGTATGATCATGACCATTGAATTTATGATTGAATATCTTTAACTTAAGTGCAATGGTGAATTGATCAACATGGTTATAATTATGGTTTATATAAATTCTGAAATGATTATATATTTCTTTGAGATATTAATATCTTTGGCCCGTAGTGCAAAGATGATTTGTTATTGAATATATTTGGCCTATAGTGCAAAGATAACCTGTTGTTGAATATCTTTGGCCTGTAGTGGAAAGATGAACTGTTGATGAATATCTTTGGCCCGTAGTGCAAATATCTTTGTAAAGTATATTATTTTTTATTAATATTAGTAAGAAATAATATTTTCTTCCATACTCTATGGTATGTAAGTAATATTATTTCGTTTTAGATTCTGAATTCTACACTCATTTTGTTAAAGTATTGCTTCTATACTCCTTGAAATTAGTAGAATATCCTTAAAATTTGTGATTCATCTAGTATCGTTTCACAAGGATATTTTTCTGAATATTTTGTTCATTTTTAAACTTTTCATGCCGGAGTACTATTCATTTACACAGCACTATTCATACGTACGACACTATTCATACGTACGATACTATTCACGACAAAAAATTGATTCTTTTCTGTCTAAATTATTTTTGATACGTGAATATTATTCTTGAATTTTACTCCACAAAGCAGTATCATGTTGAAAATTTGGACATTTTTAAACTCTGGATAAATTTAAAGTCTTTAATATTTATCCTTGATTTCGTTTGATTGATGTTTATATCATTGTCATCATCCTCATGCTTATATTATGATGAAAGTCATCTTTGGCCCGTAGTGCATAGATGGACTATTGATTGGTATGATTATGACCAGAGATTATTTGATATAATCATGACCTGTAATGTTACAAATGATGTGACAAAAGTCTTCATTGGCCCGTAGTGCATTGATGGACAGTTGTTGGTATGATCATGACCATGCATTTTCTTCGGCCAAGGGTACAAAGATGAATGATTGTTTGGCATGATCATGATCATTAGTGATAACACGATTATCTTTGGCCCGTAGTATATGGATAATTCGTGGATGTGATACTAATGAATATCCTTGGCCCGTAGTTCATGGATAATTCAGTGATGTGGATTATTTATTAAGTTGAGTCTCAGCAATAAAATTGATGATAAACTTTTAAATCATAGAAGACAGTAGATATCATGCTCTACTTGACTCTTCTAATAGATTGTTGTTCCTCTGCAGTTAAACTTGTTATTTACTGCATTTTATCAGTTTAACACTGTTGAAGGCTAACAATAATTTATTCTGCATTATCTTAGTCATAATATTTCTTACTGGGCTAGTTGAGCTCACCCTTTTCTTTCACTGTTCTCTTCAGGAAATGAGAATATAGCTGTGACTAGTCGGGGAATGGAGTGACGGTCAAGATGGTTATTTTAGTAGTTCTCACTATTCTGTGAAATAGTGTGATAATAATTGTAATGAGAATTGAATTTGAGTTTGGATATTGTCTAGAAGACAATATTCGTGTTAAAACTCTCAGCTATGTTTTGTCGTATTTTACAAGACAGTTGTATAATTAAATTTGTAGTTGTATTCTGTACCATGTATTTGGCAAATCAGAATGGGCGATGTATACCTGTTTTGGTGGCATCACAGTTAGTATCAGAGCTTAGGGATATGATCCCTGGCTGAGATGTGAGGCTAGAACTAGGAAGGGTGAGACGAGTAAATCCTTCGCTAGTATGACCTACCTAAGCTTAATTATTATTTAATTGGTCGGTCAAAATATAGGGATAATATGTGACATGTCAATTAACCCTTGTTTTGTGATAGTGTTTGAAAATGGCATCTGGAAATGTTGAGATAAGCAATGGAGCACATGAGACCGTTGAGTCATCGACGATCAATAACTAGGATAATGTGCATCAGGAAGGCAATAATCTCCATGTAAATAACAACATCGAGCAAATGACGAACGATGGTATGTTTAGGAACTTTCTAGAATTCATGCAAAACCAAACAAGAGAGAATTTTGTTCAAAATGCAGGTGGAAACACTTGCAATTCACGGCTGGTCACCGCTAAGTAGTTCAAGGAACTGGGACCACCAAAGTTTTTGGGAAAGCCAGAACCACTTAAGGCGGAGACGTGAATAAAGCAGATCACCAAGATATTTGATGTCTTGGAATGATCAGAGGAGTAAAAGGTTCCCTTCGCCACCTTTATGTTGCGTGAAGAAGCAGATTACTGGTGGAAATCTGTAAAACGTACTCAACCTGCCGTACTAAAGATGTCGTGGGAGAAGTTCCAAGAATTTTTCAACGATAAGTACTTTCCCGAAAGTATTCGTTACATAAAGGAGGTATAATTCATCAAGCTGGAGTAAAATAATATGACTGTGTCACAGTACAAGGCTAAGTTTACCAATTTATCTCGATTTGCATCCCATTTGGTAGATAACGAAGAGCGTATGACACAAATATTTCTAAGAGGTTTAAAACTCAAAATACATCAATACCTCATTCCTGAAAAACTTTATTTGTATTCAGATGTTGTGAATAAGGCTTAGTTATTAGAACGTGATTATGAGTTAGCTCAACCAAAAGGAAACGACTAACAATACGATAATAATCGTACCGGTGGCAACAACCATCAGAACAACGATAACCATCGTGGAATTTATCATGCTAAAAATGGTAACCACTTCGGTGGTAATCATGACCAAGATAATAGGAAAGGTAAACTAAGTGATAACAACTTTAAGAAGAGAATATTCAACAATGACGTAAATAAATCAACAGCAGAACCGACACCCGTTTCCAAGGAAGGAGAACGACCACCGGTCATATGTTTCAAATGCGGACAGGTGGGGCACATCCCTCCAAACTGTACGCAGCAATCCAAAGCGTGTTTTAATTGCGAAAGAGAAGGTCACCTAGCTCGATTTTGTCATGTAGTGAAGTCAAGTCCAACTGAGATGGTGACGCCAAAGGATATCCCAGACAAGTCAGAATCGGTAGTTTAAGTAAGAGCGTTTGTCGAGGAACCTGAACGAAGTTATCACGGGTAAGTTAATCATAAACTCTTGTGAAGTCTATACCTTATTTGATATCGATTCTACCCACTCTTTTATTTCTCCTACTTGCGCTCAACGTTTAAATTTAACTCCGGAGAAATTAGACTTTGACTTTTCTGTTGAAACTCCGTTATGAGGAACCTTCATTACATCCACTGTTTATAAATCTAGTTTGATTCAAATTGGTACCTTTACGTTACCTGTTGATCTTATCTCTTTGAAAATACTTGCCTTTGATGTGGTTTTAGGAATCGACTAGTTAACTACTCATCATGCTAAAATTGATTGTTTTCATAAGGTTGTTAGTTTTCATATTCCTAACAAACCTTTTATGCGTATTTAAGCAACTAAACCACTAAAGTCAATCACTGTCATATCAAGCCATAAGTAAAGATCACCGAGCCTTTCACTGGTGACTTCCTTGTGTGGGATGCACCAAAGCCAGACTATTCATAAGGGACGCTGTGAATAACGGTGGCAAGTTGATAAGTATCAATGTGAGGTGCTATCCAAGTCTTGAATGAGAGTCACAGTTTTGAATGATATTTCTATCGTTAATAAATTTCCTGACGTATTCCCCGAAGAACTTTCTAGCCTACCCCCAGAGCGTGAAATCGAATTTTGTATTGACCTTGAACCCTATATAAAACCCATTTCTAAAAAAACTCAAATATTTCTTCAACTAAAACGAACGTATCATGCGCCAAAGACGTTAGCTCGAGCTGTTGAAAGATTACGACTATACCATTCAATAACATCATGGAAAAGCGAACGTGGTAGCTGACGCGTTGAGTATAAGATCGTGTGCATTTATGAGTGCAACGTTGTTAACACAAAGACCCATTTCATATGACTTACAAATGATAGAGATAGAGTTAAAGACTCTAAGGACCCACGTGATGATGTTAAATATACGAGTAGAATCGACTTTAATCGATAAAGTTGAGCCGCTCAAGCTACACACCCGGAGATGATGAATGTGAAGAAGAAGGTGCAAGAAGGCGTTATTCTAGAAGCAAGAATTGACGAAGAGAGAAAATCTCAACCATCAATTTTATTAGTCTATTTTGAAATCCTTAATCGAGTAGGAACTGTGGCCTATAGACTCGCTTTACCGTCAATTATGTCTCGTTTTCATAACTTTTTTCACGTATCTATGTTACGTAAATATGTGGACGACCCTAACCACATTATTGATTTAGAACTAGACGAGATAACAAAAGATTTAATGTATGAGGAGATACTTATTAAAATCTTGGATAAGAAAGAACATATTTACGCTCAAAGGTTATACCTTAAGAGTTAGAATTTAAAATAAAATCAAGGTATCCTCTTCGACATACCAGTTACGTACCTCAATTTTAAGGACAAAATTTCATAAGAAGTGGAGGTTGTAAGACCCTAAATTTTATGAATAAAGATTTAATTTTCTCGAAATATTTTTCTTGAATATTAAGATGTGGATTTGATATAATATTATAGTTGTGGGTAGTATTTATAAATTTTATAAAGTATGCAAGTTGTCATAAAATATTCGATTGGTCGGGGAATATTCGTTTTAACATGAAATATTCATAAGACGACAGAATCATTAGTGGACCCCACAATAGAATTATTGTGGGAGTTAGAAAATGACAGAAATATCTTTTTATAAAAATAACGGCGAAAGTTTTACCGTTAACTGTTGAAATACCTGGTGATAAAAGTACAGTAATACGCGTGGTTGTATAGTAGTACACGGTATTAATTATTGATGCTTACGTGAGAAGTCACTCAATTTTATTCAATTATTACCACAGTAATTACTGCATAGTATCTCACGTTATTGATTCAATTATTGCATAATATTTTATATTATTAAATCAATAATTGAGATGACAAAGTTATTCATATTATTATTTGCATTTTTTGCGATGTCTAGAAAGTTCTGTCGAGGAAAGGGGTTTGGTCACCTAACTGCGCGCCAATAGGAATAAATCCTTATCGGAAAGCACACTCTTTCCTGGGAATGATCTGATTGTTAAATATTGTGAGCTATAATATTAAATGATGAATGTTATTAAAAATATATTTTGTGAAGCCAAGTGAGTTGAGATAAATATAGTGGATTTTTATGAAGTATTTGTTGTAAATTTTGTTTATTATATGGACCCCCACTTACCCATTTTTCAAAATTATTGGTAGAAAGTTGTTTTAGTTTTGGTTTTATTATTATTATAATAGTAATAAAACATAAAACTTTTTGTAAATAAAATATATTATATTTTATTATTTGCATAATATTTTTACTATGCAACATAATACATCATAGTGTCTGTGAGACCCCAGATTTTATGAATAAATATTTAATTTTTTTTGAAATATTTTTTTTAATATTATGGTGTGGATTTGATATATTGTTATAGTGGTGGGTAGTATTTGAAAATTTTGCAAAGTATACAAGTTGTTATATAATATTCGATTGGTCGGGGAATATACTTTTTGTCAGGGAATATTCGTACGATGACACAATCATTGGTGGACCCACAACAGAAGAACTGTCGTAGTTAGAAAACGACAAAAATATTTTATAAAAATAACGGCGGAGGTTTTACCGTTAATATTGTTGAACTACCCGGTAGTAAAAGTACAGTAATACGCGTGGTTACATAGTAGTACACGGTATTGATTATTGATGCTTACGTGATAAGTCACTCAGTTATACTCAATTATTGCTATAGTAATTGCTGCATCATATCTCTCATATTATTGATTCGATTATTGTCACAGTATCTTCTGCATAATATGATATATTATTAAATCACTAATTGAGACGACAAAGTTATTCATATTATTAAATTGCAATATTTACAATGTCTAGAAGTTCTGTCAAGGAGAGGTTAGATAATCTAATTGCGCGCCAATAGGGAGAAATCCTTATCGCCTCTTTCCTGGGAACGACCTGGTTGTTAAATATTGTGAGTTATGATATTAATGATGGATAAGTTCGTGTTGATTAAAGATGAATTTGATAGTTTCATTGTGTTGGGATTATTTGTGTTAGTAGAAATCAACATCTATTCCGATAATAATTGATGTTTGGAGGTTATATTGATCAATTGGGTATTCGGGGAACTTTTTGTGTCGGAGTTACTATTCACAAGTTACTATTCACCAAAATTACTATTCACTCTAGTATTGTTCACTCGAGTATTTGGGACACTTTTTGTGTCGGAGTTACTATTTACGAGTTACTATTCATGAATTACTATTCATGAGTTACTATTCATGAGTTATTATTCACGAGTTACTATTCACCCAGTTACTATTCACTCTAGTATTGTGCATTCGGGTATTTGGGTACAATATTATTCCATGAGGAGATGTGCTAATTTTTCAGACCGTTGGTTGAATGAATTAATATGGACCGCTGGTGGAAAGTTATAATAGTGAATTAATATGGATCGCTGGTTTAAAAGTTAGAATAGTGAATCAGTATGGACCGTTGCTTTAAGTTTTAATAGTAAATTGATCTAGATCATTCGTTTAAAAGTAAATCGATCTGGACCGTTCATGAATTAGTTACTATTCAATCCATTTTTCTATAAATAGAAGCTCATTCCTTCATTATTTCTTACGAATTCACTGAAACTCAAGAGAGAGAAATTATAGAGAGAAAGAAGAAGAGTATTCTGCTACTTCACTACTTTGATATCTAGTGTCTTTTACGGTTAGGGATATTATTTGTTGTACCTGTAAGGTGTGTTATTCTTTCTTATTCATGAAGAGAACTTCTGTTATTCCATTCTTTATTATTCTGTTGGAATAACCTGTAAAAGTGGCATACCCTATACATAACCTGTATACGCGGCGTACCTTATACTTGGTGAAATCCTTATGTTATTCCATTCTTTATTATTCTGTTGGAATAACCTGTATGCGCGGTTTACCCTATACTTGGTGGAATGACCTGTATATGCGATTTACCCAATACTTGGTGATCTTCTTATGTTATTCCATTCTTTATTATTATGTTGGAATAACCTGTTTATACGAAGTACCACATACTTGGTGAAATTCTTTTATTATTCCGTTCTTTATTATTCTGTCAGAATATCCTGTCGGTGTGAATTTCACCTGACCTGGTTCTATATTTATTATTCCGCATTTATTATTCTGTTGGAATCTCCTGTCTGTGTGTTTTACACCGGACTTGGTTCCGTCTTTATTATTCTGTTGGAATTTCTTGTCTGTGTGTTTTACACCGGACATGGTTCCGTCTTTATTATTCTGTTGGAATAACCTGTCTATGCGAAGTACCGCATGCATGATGATTTCTTTTGTTATTCCATTCTTTATTATACTCAGTTGGTTAAAGTTTTGACTTCTATACTCCATGAAATTAGTGGAATATCCTTGATATTTGCGCTTCATCCAGTATCATTTCATGGAAATATTCTTCTGAGCATTCTTAAATTTTACTTTACAAAGAAGAATCATGTTGATAATTTGGACGTTATTGGTTCCTGGATAAATTAATTCTTGAACTTGTTTTATTGAATTATTATGTCATTGTCATTATCCTCATGTTATATTATGTTGAAAGTCATCTTTGGCTTACCTGCATAGATGGACTTAGTATGATTATGACCAGGGATCATTCGGTATAATCATGACCTGTTATAAATAATGTGATAAAAGTCCTCAGTGGCCTGTAATGCATTCATGAATAGTTTTTGGTATGATTATGACCAGAGTTTATTCGGTATAGTCATGACCATTGATGATTTAATAAAAATCCTTGACCGTGGTACAGGGATGATTAGATGTGGTGGTTTATTTATTAAGCTGAGTCTCATCGATAAAAATTGATGAAAACCTTTTAAAACATAAAAGATAGTAGACTTTATTCTCTACTTGACTCTTTTAATAGATTGCATATTCCGCTGCAGTTAAACTTGTTGTCTATTGTATATTATCAGTTTAACATTGTTGAAGACTAATGACAATTTATTCTGTATTATCTTAGTCATAATATTTCTTACAGGGCTAATTGAGCTCACCCTTTCTTTCAATGTTCTCTTCAGGAAATAAGAATATATCTGGGACGAGTCGGGGAAAGGAGTGATGGTCTAGAAGATAACATTAGTAGTCCTCACTATTCTGTTAAATAGTGTGACAATAAATGTAATGAGGACTCCTTGAGTATGGATATTGTCTAGATGACAATATTCCTATTAGAACTCTCAGTTTATGTATTGTCGTATGTTACACGACATTTATATAATTAAGTTTGTATTTGTATTTTGTACCATGTATTTGGCGACTTAAGATCGGTGATGTATACCTAATTTTGGGGGCGTCACAGTGTCTGCATAGTGTTTTTACTATGTAGCTTATTTAGGACTGAGCATTCGGTTAATAACCGAACCGAATTAGAATTTTGGTTATAACCGAAACCCGAAAACACCCTGTTTTAGCTACTCAAACAAGTAACCGAATTTTGTACTAACCGAATAAACTAATAGGTTATTCGGTTAATAACTGAATTAAAAAGAATTAGTAGCAACACAGTTCAATTCCTAAAAATTACAATCCATAAAACATAACCCATAAACAACAACACAGTTCCTACAACAAAACCTTCACCATAACCGCTAAAACCCTAATCCCATTCCCAATCCCATCGATTCTTCTATAAATGATACATCCAAGAAAATAAATAATGGACACCTCTTATCTGTAACAAATCAATTACATCTCATCTATAATTCGTTCCTCCACCAACTGTCCTCTCTTTGTTCTCTTCACAACTTCGGTTCTCACCAAAAAACCTAGAAATGGCAATCCACTTATGCAGAGACACATTTGCTTGGTTTCGGGCTCTGATACACAAGTAGATGGGAAGCCTCGTGAGGTTGTGAGCAAGAAAAAAGATGAAATTGCGGACTTGAAATCTTGGATGCACAAAAATGGATTACCTCCTTGTAAATTCGTTCTTAAAGATAGGCCTTCTCATGATGCAAAGCTTCGCCCCATACATTATGTTGTTGCCAGTGACTCAGTGAAGATCTTCAGGTTTGTTCGGAGATGGACGAAGGCGAAGGCGATGGAGATCTGAGAGATCTGGGTCTGGCTGTTTGAGTTTGAGAGTTGGAGATCTGAGAGAATTCGAGATTTGAGAGACAGAGAGAGTAAAGTAGATCTGTAGAGATTTGGAATTTTCATGGGCTATTTAGTAATTTAGTAAAATAATCTGTAGACTGTAGTGTAGTGTGCTTGTTCAGTTTTGTAAATAGTTTACCTTTGTAAAGCTTTGTTCGGTTATTCGGTTAACCCGAATAACCCAAAAGTAAAACTCGTATAAACTAATCAAAAACCGTAATAAAATTCGGATATAACCAAAATATTAAAAATAATCGAATTATCAGAAAATTTCGGTTAAATTAATTCGGTTCGATTCTGTTCTTCGGTTATATCCATTTTTTGCTCAGTCCTAAGCATAGTACTGCATAGTAAAATCACGTGAATTCAAAAAATTCGTCTGTGAATTCAATTTTTATCCGTGACTTTCCTTTACTATGCATCCAAATAATATCATGTCATTCTTCTATAAATAGGATGCTCAGCTTAGAAAAGAAAATCATACCAGAATCAGAGAATTCTTCTTCTATAATATTGAGCGTATTTCTTTAGAGTTTAAGAAAGTTTTATGACGCCCCCAAAATAGGTATACATCACCCATTCTGAGTCGCCAAATACATAGTACAGAAAAAACTACAACTTCATTAATACAATTGTCGTGCAAAATACGACAACATATATACTGTGAGTTTAAATACATATATTATCTTTTAAACAATATCCACACTCAAATAAGTTCTCATTATAATTATTGATACACTATTTTACAAAATAATGAGGATTGCTAAAACAACCAACTTGAAACATCACTCCACACCCCGACTAGTTTCCGCTATATTCTCGCCTTCTAAGAAGAAAAATGGAACAAAAAGGAAAAAGGGTGAGCTCAACTAGCCCAGTAAAAAATATTATGACTAAGATAATGTATATCAAATTAGCGTTAGCCTTCAATAAATCAGATAAAATATAATAGACAACCAGTTTTAGATCAATATTCGCAGCAGAAATAATAATTTATTAAAAAAGTTAAGTAGAGAATGAAATCTACTATCATCTATGAATTTAAAAGTCCATCATCAATATTTTATCCCTGTAACATCAATCAATATACATCTTGAATCAAATATTCATCTTTGCACTACGGGCCAAAGATATTCATTTTCATAACCAGTTGCTCATGTTCATCTCAACACATGTTCATCTTTGCACTACGGGCCAAAGATATTCATCAGGTAATCATTCATCTTTGCACTAAAGGCCAAAGATATTCAGTAATATCATCATTTAGGAGTGAGGATGATGAAAAATATCTTTAAAAAAATGAATCCAGTGATATAAAAAATCAAAGATTAGGGATTCGTACTTCGATTTATCCAAGTTCAAAAATACTCCATAATAATCAATTCTGGAGCAGAATTCAAAAATGAAGATCAAAACATGGATACAATCAAAGATAGTAATCATAATTGACAACGTGGACAAAGAAAAAGAAAATTTAATTTGTCTGTGAATAGTATCTTATTCGTGAATAGTATCTTATATGTGAATAGTGTCGTATACGTGAATAGTAACCCATGCACAAAAAGGTAGAAATTCCAAAAGAAAAATCATACTTCATGAATAGTACTCGTGAATAGTATCGTATTCGTAAATAGTGTTGTATACGTGAATACTGCCATGTACGTGAATAGTAACCTCGACATGAAAAGGTAAAAATTTCATAATAAAATTCATATCAATATTTCGGTATAATGATATTGAAGAAATAATATCATTTACGAAGAAAATAACATCCCTTACCTCAAAAGAATAGTACTTATGGCTGAAATATTGGATATAACACTGAAGGAAATTTGCACTGACTAGCAACTCTCAAAGTATCTAAATACTCACAAAATACACTCGATATTATAGAGAGAGAAACTACAGATTCTGGTGCGATTTTCAATTCTAACTAAGCACCCTATTTATAGAAAAATGCCAGAATGCCATAGCAGACAAAAATTTAATAAAATAATATTTTATAAAATTTCTATGCACACCATCTTTTCCTAATTTCAGTACACCACTAGTGGGGCCCACCAATTCAGTATTTTTCCATAATAACAAAAAGTGGGGCCCACCAATATTTTTAATAAAACATTTATTTTCAAAACTTTAATAATTCATAATAAATAGCCCTTTTATCAGAAAAATTCGAATCTCATGTCTATTCCATAGGAAATTTAATTCTCTACAACTTTGTAGAAGAAAGTTTTTCCAAATTCCAAATAAAAAATGACCGAAAATCTACATACGGACGATTTTTAATACCTCCATTCTGACAAATACTGATAAAACACCTCAGCATTAATTCCTTCATTTATATCTACATAAAATAAATATTTTCTTATCGTATAAATTAATAATTAATTATTCATAAATAATATTACAAAATCACAATAATGACAATAAGGTCGTTCCCAAGAAAGAAGGGGGCTTTCTAACAAAAATTTCTCCTTACTGGCACGCAATTAGGTGACAGAACCCTTTTTCTAGACAGAAATTTCTTAGACATTGAAAATAATTCTATCTAATAATATTATTTAAATAATATGAATTATTGATCTGATAATGGGAAATACTGTGCATGGACAATTATTGAAATAACAATAATATAAAATATCAACGTAGCAATTATTGAATCAATAAAATAAAATATTGAACAGTAATCACTGTAACAATTATTGAGTACATAATGCCTTCTTACGTAAAAATTAATAATCCAAAAATATTGTGCAATACCGTGTGCTACTGTGCAACCACGCGTATTACTGTATTTTAACCATCAGGTATTCCAACAGTGTTAACGATAATAACTACGTCGTTATTTATAAAAACTCAAACTTGTCGTTTTCTTCATTCGACCGTTTTGCGTTATGGGACCCACAATGGTTGCGCCATCGTACGAATATTCCCCGACAACAAGAATATTTCCCGACAACAATGAATATTTTATAACCTCTTGCCTATTTTACAAAATTTGCACATTTCACTCATAACCAAATTATTATATCAAATTAACACCTTATTATTCAAAATAATAATTAGAGAAAATTTAATTTTATTTATAAAAAGTTAGGGTCTTATATTATTCGGTATAATCATGATATGTAATGTTACAAATGATATGGTAAAAGTCCTCATTGGCCCGTAGTGCATTGATGGACAGTTGTTGGCATGATCATGACTGTGATGCCCCCAAAATAGGTCCAATCCACCCAACCCATTCTGAGTCACCAAAAATATGGTACAGAAACAACTACAAATTCATTGATACAATTGTCGTGCAAAATACGACAACACATATACTGTGAGTTTTAATACTAATTGTGACTCTCATCCCTTTACTTGGATAGCACCTCACATTGATACATTACATAAAGGTACAGTCAATAACTGTTTTAGAAATTAAAATCTTTAGAAAATACTCAAGGAAACCTTCGTACATGGGAGGCCATACATCTAAGTTATAATAAATATCATATGACTCGAGAATTATCTTTGGTTGACCCAATAGACCCCAAAGAAAAATGAGAAGATTGTTATCATGTTCTTTTCAATGGTGAGTCTTCTCTTGACATATAATTATCTCTATTGTCTCCAATTGAGAATTTTATTTCAACCAAACTCCAAGATTATATAGGTAGTGCTCGTAGATATAATCAGCAAGTGCATGTGTACAACCCTGTCTTATGATAACATGAAGTCATCTGTCATTAGACATCTTGTATGATAGTGGTAAAATACCCTTCCAAAGTTGGGTTCACCTCACCATATTCGGTTCACCAAAATTAACGGTTAAAATGACGTATAAAATACGACACACTTATTTAAAATTCTCGATAAAATTATTTCCATACTGTTTTAATGGAAACCTCAATAGCTATAGACCACCGTTCTATTCCTCTGTTACCCCCGCTCGACCCAGCTACACTCTTATTACCTGAAAGGAATTGTGAAGCAAAATGGAAAGCACAACTAGCCCAATAAAGAATATCATGACTAAAGATAATTAAATTATCAATAGCCTTCATCAGTAATAAATCAGAGATTTAGAACATATGGTAGATGATAAAACTTTTCAACCATATTTGCAGCGGAACGAGCAATCCCTTAGAAGAGTCAAATAGACCATAAGGTCTATTATTTTCTCCATGTTAAAAGTCTAACAATAATGTTTTATCCCTGTAACATCAATCAACAGTTTATGTCCACAATCACGTGTATAAATCATAATCATAATTATAGTTCTAAATTCCACTTCTCATCCAAGATGAAGATAATTTTCATCACCTGTCTTTACCTGAAACATCAAAGATCATGATTATACCAAATCAAAGTTCTTGTTCATAATCATACTAATAAATTTATCATTGCACTACGGGGCAAAGATATTCATCAGCAGTTCAACTTTGCACTACAGGTCAAAGATATTCAATAACAGGTCATCTTTGCACTACAGGCCAAAAATATTAATATCTCAAAGAAATATATAATTATTTTAAAATTTATATAAACAATAATTATAACCATGCTGATTAATTCACCTTTGCACTTAAGCTAAAGATAATCGTTTATAAATTCGATGGTCATGATCATACCAGCCAATAATTCATCTTTGCACTACTAGTCAAAGAGAACCCATAGTCACGATCATACCAATAATCTATCCATCTTTACACTAAAGTGAAAGTGAAATTTTATCATCAGGGTTATAAAAATGTTATATATGATAATAAATATAATATGATCAAAACATGGATTTAATTTCAAGAGTAAGATTCATAAATCAACGATAATTTGGTTCGAAAAAAAAACCAATTTTGTCATAAATAGTAACTCGTGAATAGTAACTTATGAATAGTAACCCGTGAATAGTAACCTCGACATAAAAAGGTAGAAATTCTACAATAATATTCATACCAATATTTTAACATAATGATATTGAAAAAAATAATATCATTTACGAAAAAAAATAACACCCCTTACCTCAAAAGAACAGTACTTCTGACCAGAATATCAGATGAAATGTTGAAAGAAACTTGCACTGAATAGCAACTCTCAAAGTATCTAAATACTCACAAAAATACGCTCGATAATATATAGAGAGAAAACTTATGTTTCTGGTGTGATTTTCAATTCTAACTAAGCACCCTATTTATAGGAAAATGCTAGAAAGCCAAAGCAGACTAAATTAATAAAATATTAATTTTTTATTGTTAATTCTCACGCACGTCATACTTGAAATTAAATTTTGAAATTCAAAAAATTCAAGAGATAAAAGGACAAGTGGGTCCTACCTTCTAGAAATCTCCACCAAAATCATTTATAAAAATAATTTCTGAATCAGTTAGCTCTTAAAATTCATAAAGAATCATACGTTAATTTTTAACGGTTCACAATTTGTGGACATATACTCAACTTATATATGTATAACATATCCAAAAATTACACAGATCCAACGGTCGGATTAAAAATTATAACTCACGCAATATAGCTTAAGAACACTGTTTTTTTGGACTATGAGTCCTTTGGACCATTTTCATTCAAACAGTCACCACGAAAAATCTACAAACGATTTTTGGGTGATTCAAATTTCTGTGTTTAGCTTTTTCCATGGATTTCTTTTGATATATGGCTCATCTCCTAACTCATTATACAAAAAGAGTTATAGATTTTATAAAATCAAGTAATAAACTATTTTTTTTGAAAAATCTCCATATTTTGTTTTTCTTTTGATTTCTAGATTTCTCTCATTTGATTCATGCACCGTGAATTTAGTGTAAAAATATCACCATTATTATATTATTATATAACCACATTATATATTTATAATGTAATATAATAATATATTTGAATAAATTATTTTATTAGAAAAGATAAAATATCAATTTTTAACAATTGTCACTTTTCTAAAAATTCCTCCATTTATATCCCCATTAAAATAAATATTTCCTTATCATATAAATCAATAATTAATTATTCACAAATAATATTACAGTATCATAATTATAACAATCAGGTCGTTCCAAGGAAAGAAGGGGGCTTTACGATAAGGATTTCTCTTTACTAACAGCAATTAGATGACCAAACTCCTTTTCTAGACAGAATTTTTTTAGACATTGCCAATAATAATATCTAATAATATTATTCAATTAATATGAACGTAGCAATTATTAAAACAACAATTATTGAATAATAATTACTGTAACAATTATTGAGTAGTGCCTTCTTACGTAAGAATCAATAATCTAAAAATAATGTGCAATACCGTGTGCTACTGTGCAACAACGTGTATTACTTTACTTTACCCACCGGGTATTCCAACAGTTTTAACGGTAACAACTACGCTGTTATTTATAAAAATATCTCATACTTGTCGTTTTCTTTACCCGACAGTTATTCTGTTATAGGGCCCACAAATGGCTGCGCCGTCGTAAGAATATTCTCCGACAACAAGAATATTCCATGACCAAACGAATATTCCCCGACAACAATGAATATTTTATAACCACTTGCTTGTTTTGAAAATTTATATATATATATATATATATATATATATATATATATATATATATATATATATATCTCCTTTAATTTTAACTTTTATCAATTTAACTATTTACGAAATAGAAAAATTGAATACTTTTATTTCATAAAATTTGGGGTTTTACAATGACCATTGAACATAACACGAATATCCTTGGCCCGTAGTGCATGGATAATTCGTGGATGTGATAATAATGAATATCATTGGCCCGTAGTGCATGTATAATTCAGTGATGTAAATTATTTATTAAGCTGAGTCTCAGCAATAAAATTGATGATAAACTTTTAAATCATAGAAGATAGTAAATATCATGCTCTACTTGACTCTTCTAATGGATTGCTTGTTTCGCTGCAGTTAAACTTGTTATCTATTGTATTCTATCAGTTTAACACTGTTGAATGCTAACGATAATTTATTATGCATTATCTTAGTCATAATATTTCTTACCGAGCTAGTTGAGCTTACCCTTTTGCTTTCATTGTTTTCTTCAGAAAATGAGAACGTAGCTGGGACTAGTCGGGGAATGGAGTGACGGTCCGAGATGGTGGCTATAGTAGTCTTCACTATTTTATAAAATGGTGTGATAATAGTTGTAATGAAGACTCCATTTGAGTTTGGATATTGTCTAGAAGACAATATTCGTGTTAAAACTCTTAACTATATTTTGTCATATTTTACACGACAGATATATAATTAATTTGTATTTGAATTCTGTACCATATATTTGGCGACTCAGAATAGGTGATGTATACATATTTTGGGGGCGTCACAATATACTCCATCTGCTCTAAAATATAAGATTATTATTGACTTTTTAAAGTTAATTTAAGATATATTTAAACTTAAAATTGATATAAATTTCTTTAATTTTTGTCAAAATAATGATAAAAATTGTAAACTATGTTAAAAATATTACTTATTGCAAGTGTTGTTGTTTCATAGGAATAACCCATAACATATATTTTGCTAAGGGTAATTTGACTTTATTAACTAGCATTTAGATTTTATTAATTAGAATTTAGGGTTTATAAACTAGGGTTAGGATTTATTAATAAGATGTTAATAACCCCTAAACCCAATTAAAAAAGGAGTTAATAAACACTAACTCCTATTTTATAAACCCTAAATTATAGTTAAGAAACTCTAAACTCTAGATAGTAAATGCAAATTTTTATTATAATTAACGTTCGATACTATTAGTAGTGGATGATATTTTTTTACCGTCCGCTACTAATAGTAGCGGGCGTCGATTTTTAGTTTATAACCGTGATTTTTTTTTCAATAGTATAAATGGTGTATGACCTATAATGATCCATAACAAATAGATGTTATGGTATATATATATATATATATATATATATATATATATATATATATATATATATATATAGAAATTTGATCAGGTCCGGACCTCCCGGACGGGAGAAAATCCGGACCCAAAATTTTTTTTTTTTTTTTTTTGATAGAACAACTAAAAACAAATAATTATGGAACTGAAATTTTTCCATAATACATTGTTTTGGGTGTGTTTTTAATACCTACACCAACCAATGTATGTACAGTCTGCCCAGACTGTACAGACATGTTTTGTTATAGGCATCCAAATCACACCCAAAACACTGTATAATGTAAAAATTCCAATTCCATAATTTTTTTTTTTTTAGTTGTTTCAAAAAAAAAAAGCAAAAAAAAAAAAAAAAAAAAGGTCCGGATTTTAACAAAATCCGGGAGTCCGGACCTGATCCGGACTCTATATATATATACGTAACCTATTCTGAGTCGCCAAATACATTGTACAAAATACAAATACAAATTTAATTATTCAACATGAGCTGAGAGTTTTAACACGAATATTGTCTTCTAGACAATATCCAAAATAAAATGGAGTCATCAATACAATTGTTATCACAATATTTTATAAAATAGTGAGGACTAATACATCCACCATCTCGGACTGTCACTCCATTCCCCGACTAGTCTCGGCTACGTTCTCATTTCCTGAAGAGAATAATAAAAGCAAAAGAGTGAGCTCAACTAACCCAGTAAGAAATATTATGACTAAGATAATGCAAAATAAATTATCGTTAGCCTTCAACAGTGTTAAACTGATAGAATACTATAAACAACAAGTTTAACTTCAGCGGAACAAGCAATCCATTAGAAGAGTCAAGTAGAGCATGTTATCTGCTATCTTCTATGATTTAAAAGTTTATCATCAATTTTATCGCTGAGACTCATCTTAAAAAAATAATCCACATCACTGAATTATCCATGCACTACAGGACAAGAATATTCATTAGTATCGCATCCACGAATTATCCATGCACTACGGGCCAAGGATATTCGTGTTATCACCAATGGTCATGATCACGTCAACCACTGTCCATCAATGCACTATAGGACAATGAACACTTTTACCACATCTGTAAGAACCCAACTTTTTAAATAAAAATGGATTTTCTATAATTAACATTTTTGAATATTATGGAATGAATTTAATATAATGTTATAGTTGTGGGTAATATTTATAAATTTTGTAAAGTATGGAAGTTGTCATATAATATTCGATTGGTCGGGGAATATTCGTTTTAAACAGAAAATATTCGTACGACGACAAAATTATTGGTGGACCCCACAACAGAATTATTGTCGGATTGAGAAAACGACAAAAATATTTTATTGAAAATAACGCCGGAAGTTTTACTGTTGATACTGTTGAACTACTGGGTAGTAAAAGTACAGTAATACGCGTTGTTGCATAGTAGCACACGGTATTGATTATTGATATTTATGTGAGAAGTCGCTTAGTTTGATTCAATTATTGTCGATTAATAATATGAATTATTATAGCGATGATGACGTTTTGTTTTATTCATATTATTAACGTAATAAAACAGAAACATCTTTTTATATAAAACAAAATACTTTATTAAAATTATTTTATAAATAGAATATATTATATTTTATTATGCATAGTGTTGCATAGTGTTTTGCATAGTGTTTGCATAGTAAAAATCTTTTTATATAAATAGAATATATTATATTTTATTTAAAAGATTTTTCTTTAAATATGGACCTCAGATTAAAGTAAATCAATCTGGACCGTTCATGGATTAGTTACTATGCATTCCATTTTCCTATAAATAGAAGCTCATTTCTTCATTATTTTCTTACGAATTCACTGAACTCTAGAGAGAGAAACTATAGAGAGATAGAAGAAAAGCTTTTTGCTACTTAACTTTTCTTTTCCTATATCCAGTTTCTGCTACGGTAATGGGTGTTATTCTTTCTTATTCATGAAGAGAACTGTTGTTATTCCATTTCTTATTATTCTGTTGGAATAACCTGTATACGTGGTCTACCCTATACTTGGTGACATTCTTCTATTATTCTGTTGGAACATCCTGTCTGTGTGTTTTACACCGGACCTGGTTCCGTCTTTATTATTATTTCGTTGGAACATCCCGTCTGTGTGTTTTACACCGGACCTGGTTCCGTCTTTATTACTATTCCGTTGGAACATCCTGTCTGTGTGTTTACACCGGACCTGGTTCCGTCTTTATTATTCTGTTGGGACATCCTGTCGGTGCAAATTTTGCCTGACCTGGTTCCGTTATTATTATTCTGTTGGAATAACCTGTCTATGCGAAGTACCGCATGCATGGTGATTTCTGTTGTTATTCCATTCTTTATTATACTCAGTTGGTTAAAGTTTTGACTTCTATACTCCATGAAATTAGTAGAATATCCTTGATATTTGCGCTTCATCCAGTATCTTTTCACGGAAATATTCTTCTGATCATTCTTGAATTTTACTCTACAAAGCAGTATCATGTGGACAATTTGGACATTAGTAGTTCTTGGACAAATTAATTCTTGAACTTATTTTATTGAATTCTTATATCATTGTCATCATCCTCATGTTTATATTTTTTTGAAAGTCATCTGTGGCCTGTAGTTCATAGATGGACTTGGTATGATTATGACCAGGGATTATTCGGTGTAATCATGACCGTAATGTTACAAATGATGTGGTAAATGTCCTCATTGGCCCGTAGTGCATTAATGGACAGTTGTTGGCATGATCATGACTATTGATGAATACTCAAATATCCTTGGCCCGTAGTACATGGAATTTGTGGTCGTGACCCTAATGAGTATCCTTGGTCGTAGTGCAGGGATGATGTGGATTATTTATTAAGCTGAGTCTCAGCGATAAAAGTGATTAAAAACTTTTTAAATCATAAAAGATAGTAGATTCTATTTTCTACTTGACTCTTTTAATGGATTACTTGATCCGCTGCTGTTAAACTTGATGTTGTTATATTTTATCAGTTTAATACTGTTGAAGGCTAACGATAATTTATTCTGCATTATCTTAGTCATAATATTTTTTACTGGGCTAGTTGAGCTCACCCTTTTTTTCATTGTTCTCTTCAGGAAATGAGAACATAGCAGGGACTAGTCGGGGAACGGAGTGACGGTCTAGAGGATAGCCTTAGTAGTCCTCACTATTCTGTGAAATAGTGTATTAATAATTGTAATGATGACTCTTTTTGAGTTTGTATAATCTCTAGTAGATAATGATTGTATTCAAACTCACAGTTATGTTTTGTCGTATTGTACACGACAGTTGTATTAGTAAGTTGTATTTGAATGATGTATCATGTATCTGACGACCTAAGATGGGTGATGTATACCTAATTTTGGGGGCGTCACAACATCATTTGTAACATTACATGTCATAATTATATCGAATAATTCATGGTCATAATCATACCAATCAGCAGTCCATCTATGAACTACGTGCCAAAGATGACTTAAATCACAATATAAGCATAAGGATGATGACAATGATATAAGAATTTAATTAAATGAGAACAAGGATAAATTTTAAAGATTTATAATTTAATTTATCCAGAATTCAATAATATCCAAATTGTCAACATGATACTACTTTGTGGAGTAAAATTCAAGAATAATATTGTATCAAAAATAATTTGGACCGAAAAAAATTAATTTTTATCATGAATAGTACCCCGGGTTAATAGTACCTGAGTGAATAGTACTTTGGGAATAGTACCCCGATATAAAAAATTTAAAGCTTATCAAGAATGTACAGGATAATATTTTCGTGAAAAGATACTCGATGAAACGCAAATTTTAAGGATATTTTACTAATTTCAAGGAGTATAGAAGCAATACTTTAACAAAATGAGTGTAAAATTCAAAATTTGAAACGAAATAATATTACTCACATACTACAGAGTATGAAAGAAAATATTATTTCTTACGAATATCGAACAAAAATAATATCTCTTACCTTAAAAAGAGAGTACTTCTGACTGATATTGCGGGTATATTCTTGAAGATAACTTATACTGTTTTCTACGCTCAAAGCTTCCTTAAACTCTAAAGAAATACGCTCAATATTATAGAAGAAGAATTCTTTGATTCTGGTGTGATTTTCTATTCTAAACTAAGTATCTTATTTATAGGAGAATGACAGAGGTACTGTTAAGAAAATTTCACGGACACAACAATTGTAGAATCATGGACGAATTCAGAATTCACATAAATTTACTATACAAACACTATACAGACACTATGCATAATAAAATATAATATATTTTATTTTTCATAAAAAATAAAAATTATTATAATATATATACATATATATATATATAAAAAACAAAATTGAGATAATTTTTTACCGATAATTTTAAAAAATGGGTAAGTGGGGGTCCTACTAATAAGCTAAATTTTTAACAAATACTTCATAAAAATTTCATCTATTTATCCCAATTAACTTGGTTTCACACAACATATTTTTAAACAACAATTATTCACCAATAATATAACTTGCAATATTATCAACCAGATCATTTGTAACGCCCCCAAATTCAGGTACTTGAAATCCGAACTCGGTGCTTTACGATACCATTTCTATGAGCGGAATAATACTAATAATAATAACAATAATAAAAATATCAAACTTAATTTATATTTATCAGAGTCTAATCCCAAGTACGCAACCTTTACTATAATTCTTTACATGATATATAATACATATCATTATCTTAATACAACTTAACTATTACAAAAGATACCATTAAACATATTCTGTTTGCTTTCCTTTTCACTTGTTCTTGTCTGAACCTTCAGATTGATCATGCTTAGCTGAAAATATTTAAATTTAAAGCAAGGATGAGCATTTGAGTGTCCAGCAAGTAATAACAATTATAAATATAATTAGCTGAAAGAATTAAATATTTTCTTTGTACATCACTTCTACAACAAATCAATAGTTGTGAAGTAAACTGAACCAATCATAACCATATATTATTTCTATATCAAAGTTTTTGAAACTACGTATTGACTATATATATAGGGTAGTCGATAGATTATGAACATTGTTTTTTTTGCCGAAAAGGTTAGACAGAACTTCATCTGCAAATCGTCATAACTTACAGGCACGAGGGTGTACATCCCATGGACCCTGTATTGATCAATACTACATTTCTAGAACGATATTATCGTTCATCCTTTGTCCGCCTTGGCGCATAAAAATGTTCCCATGTTCGGGATGTTCATAATTAGTCAGGAATCCGAACCAAAACAATTTGATTGGATACAAAAGAGTTTTATCATATTCAACGATATTTCTGAATCTGTGTCTAGCTAGGTCAAATAGCTTAGACGGCTTTTACTGTATTCATACTGGGGATCAATATATATATATATCAACATGTGATTAAATACAATGATTATTCAAGTGGGGACACTTGTATAACCATGTTTAGAAAATAACTAATAGAATATATATTTGAATTATATAATATAATATCATGTTGATAAACAATGATCGGATATAGAATATATCACAATAGGTTTAATAATCTAGCATAATAATAATATAATTTTGAAACTTTCTTACTCATGTCCATTGCATAAAGAAAATGCAAATGTAGGATACTTGCCTGGTCTGCTGCTTACAATACGCAACTTAATTTTATCTTTTATACCGAAACCTATCATTAATAAGATCATTCTATCGATTAGAATCACATATCATAACACATAGTACTGCTTATTGCAGTCAGCACATAACCTAATCACATTGTCACACATGTTTCACAGTCATTAAATCATAAATAAACACGTATACAGACACATTATGCAAGTCCAGATCAATTTCTGAAACCTGTCGGTGTACCAACGGCTTTATTGGGTAATTATCGAGTCTAAGACTCTATATTGAACTTCAATATCTATTAAACTATTTAAATAACAGTCATATCATTTTTAAATGACTTGCAATAATTTTTAAACAATTATTATAATTTATTCTATTTTTTCAAACACCGGAATCATTATAAAATGATTTAAATATCAAATAATTCTATTATCATTAATATTTAATTAATATTAAACTATTAATGAAACCATTGCCAAAATATTAAATGTGACGCCCCCAAAATAAGTATAAATCACCTATCTTGAGTCGCCAAATACATGGTATAGAATTTAAATACAACTTAATTATACAATAGTCGTGTAAAATACGACAAAACATATGCTGTGAGTTTTAATACAAATATTATCATCTAGACAATATCCACACTCAATTGAGTCCTCATTACATTTATTATCACACTATTTAACAGAATAGTGAGGACAACTAATGCTATTATCTGGACCGTTATTCCGTTCCCCGACTAGTCCCTGCTACGTTTTCATTTCCTGAAGAGAACAATGAAAGTAAAAGGGTGAGCTCAACTAGCCCAGTAAGAAATATTATGACTAAGATAATACAAAATAAATTATCGTTAACCTTCAATAGTGTTAAACTGATACAATATAACAAACATCAAGTTTAACTGCAGCGGAACAAGCAATCCATTAAAAGAGTCAAGTAGAGAATAAAATCTACTATCTTTTATGATTTAAAAGGTTTTTATCACTTTTATCGCTGGGACTCAGCTTAATAAATAATCAACATCATCCCTGCACTACGACCAAGGATATTCATTAGTATTACAACCACAAATTATCCATGCACTACGGGCCAAGGATATTCGTGTATTCATCAATGGTCATGATCATGCCAACAACTGCCCATCAATGCACTACGGGCCAATGAGGACTTTTATCACATCATTTGTAACATTACGATCATGATTATACCGATTAATTCCTGGTCATAATCATACCAAGTCCATCTATGCACTATCGGCCACAGATAACTTTCAACATAATATAAACACGAGGATGATGACAATGATATAAGAATTCAATAAAACAAGTTCAAGAAATAATTTATCCAGGAACTAATAACGTCCAAATTGTCAACCTGATACTTCTTTGTAGAGTAAAATTCAAGAATGCTCAGAAGAATATTTCCATGAAAAGATACTGGATGAAGTGCAAATATCAAGGATATTCCACTAATTTCATGGAGTATAGAAGTTGAAACTTTAACCAACTGAGTATAATAAAGAATGGAATAACAAAAGAAATCACCAGGCATACGATAAACCGCACAGACAGGTTATTGCAACTGAATAATAAATAACGGAACCAGGTCATGCGTAAACGCATAGACATGATATTCCAACAGAATAATAAATAACGGAACCAGGTCAGGCAAAATTCGCACCGACAAGATGTTCCAACAGAATAATAAATAACAGAACCAGGTCATGCGTAAACGCACAGACAGGATGTTCCAACAGAATAATAAAGAATGGAATAACAGAAGAATTTCACCATGTATGCGGTACTTCGCATAGACAGGATATTCCAACATAATGATAAAGAATGGAATAACAGAAGAATTTCACCAGGTATAGGGTAGACCGCGTATATAGGTTATTCCAACAGAACAATAAAGAATGGAATAACAGAAGTTCTCTTCATGAATACAAAAGAAATAATACCCTTTACCTTATAAAGAAGATTACTCCGATGGTAGGGCGGGGATATACTTGAAGAAACTCGCACTACGCTCAAAGCTTTCTTAAACTCTAAAGAAATACACTCAAGATTATAGAAGAATAATTCTCTTTGCAGTTTCTCTCTCTAGAGTTTCAGTGAATTCATAAGAAATAATGAAAGAATGAGCTTCTATTTATAGAAGAATAGACTGAATAGTAACTAATTCATGAACGGTCCAGATTGATTTACTTTTAAACAGACGGTCCATATTAATTTACTATGCAGTATTAATAAAATATTCTAATAAAATAAAATAAAATATATATTATATATATTATATATAAATATATCATAAGCTGAATTCATATTCACGGGAGTGATTCCCGTGATCACCTGCCTCATTTAATATATATTATATATATACATATATAGACTACCATTTCAAAACCACTTCTTTTTCTTTACAACCCGTGATATCTTCCCCCCCCCAACCAAAACATGTCTTTTTCAACGCATTTATTTAATATATATATATATATATATATATATATATATATATATATATATATATATATATATATATATATATATTATCATTCTCATAACACATATTATTTTGAAAAATAGGTAAGCGGGGGTCCGAATAATAAACAAAATCTACATCAAAGACTTCATAAAAAAATTCCTTCAATATTTTTAACAACATTTATCATCATTTTTATAATTCACAATATTAATCGGCCAGGTCGTTCCCAGGAAAGAGGGGGCTTTCCAATAAGGATTTCTCCATATTGGCGCGCAATTAGGTAACCAAACCTCTCCTTGGCAGAACTTCTAGACATCGTTAATATTGTAAATAATAATATTAATAACTTCGTTGTCTCAATTATTGATTTAATAATATATAAAATATCTACAATAATTGAATCAAATAACGTGAGATACTATGCAACAATTACTGTAGCAGTAATTAAATAAAACTGAGTGACTTCTCACGTAAGCATCAATAATCAATACAGTGTGCTACCATGCAACCACGCGTGTTCCTGTACTTTAACACCGGGTGTTTCAACAGTTAAAGGTAAAACTTTCGCCGTTATTTTTATAAAATATTTGTTGTTTTCTCAATCCGATAATAATTCCGTTGTGGGTCTACCAATGATTGTTCCGTCGTACAATATTCCCTGTTAAAACGAATATTCCCCGACCAATCGAATATTATACAACAACTTGCGTACTTTGCAAAATTTATAACTATTACCCCCAACTATAACATTATATCAAATTCATTCCATAATATTCAAAAGTGATAATTATAAAAAATTTATCTTCATTCATAAAAGTTGGGGTCTTACATTAAAGTTATTTATAATAACTTAAAATACTTTTAAAGTATTTATATACCCTTAAATGATTTTTAAAATATTTAAAATCATTTTTAAATAATTACTATTAATATTAAAATATTAATACATTATTTATTAAAATATTAAAAGTCATTAATTATAACTTAAAATATTTTTAATTCATTTACATCCTTTTAAAATGATTTTTAAATAAATAAAAACTATTTTAAAACCATTTATTTAATATAATTATTAAAAAAACTTAATATAATTTGTTATTAAATTAATATCATTAATATTAAATTATTAATGAAATTATCCTTTACATATTAAAAGTTATATTTTATGACTTAAAATATTCTTAAACACTTTATTTTTATTTAAAATGATTTTTATAATATAAAAATTATTTTTAAATTAATTTATTTAATATAATTATTAAATAAATCCATTATCATTAATATTTAATAATTAATATTTTTCATGACAAAATATCAAAAGTTATATTTTATAACTTAACATATTTTTATAATCCTTTAAATTATTTTTATATAATTTTTAAATCATTAATTCTATTTTTCATCACTTATTTAATACATTTATTAAATAACTTAAATATCATTAATATTAATTTATTAATGAAATTTTATCACAAAATATTAAAAGTCATTCAAAATAACTTAAAATATTTTCTTATACCATAATATAATTTTAAATAATTTTTCAAGTATTAAAATCATTTTTAAATAATTTATTTAATATTATAATTAAATAAATTAAATACCATAAATATTTCAAAAATATTAAATATTTATGAAATATACTTAAAATAATTAAAAACTAATTTTTAGACTTTAAAATAATTTTTAATAATTTATTTTATTTTTTTAATAATTTAAAATTAATTTTTTTATTTATTTAATAAAAATGATTAATTTTAGAAATAAAATGTCGCTAAAGACTGCCTATAGCGACAGAACCGTCGCTATAGGTGTTCTTCGTATTCTTGAGCCTTCAAAGTCAGTTTTCGAGTTAACATGTTTGACCAAGCATAGATCTTAGATCTTAATGTTTCTGGGCATTTTCTTGATCAGGTATTGTAGTACTCGTGTAATATTACACTTTCCAATAATCAGATTTGTCATACAACAACTCAACATAGAGATCTGAACCTTCAAAATGCATGTTAGAACGTTTCTGGGTTTTCCAGAAACCCAGATAGTTCGACTGATCACTTTCTAGATCATCTTAAGTTAGGTTCTGGTCATGCAATTGGTTATATTATGGTTCAAGTCTATAGAACACATGACAAGGGGCTCATAGTAATCAACAAATCATTTTAACAACATCATATACTTCAGATTTAAACTGGTCAAAGGCTGTCAGAAACAAGGGGCTAACGATTTCTGGAAATTCCATAAACATGTAATCGTGATCAACAAGCCTAGTTTGACCATCGATTATGCTCGATCAGTTGCTTGTTTAAAGTATCTAATGCCGCCAATATACAGTACATATACAAGGCTATAAACTGGATACAAACATATCATTATAACACTTATAACCTGACAGATCAAAGGCTTAGAAAATATTGTCAGACGCTGCTAAAAGCTTTCTGGGTTACCCAGATCTTTAAAAAGTTATGGTCAGTCAACCCTGTTTGACCCTTTATAACTTTTAATCTACAACAGATATGGACCTGATTCAAGTTCCATATTAAAGTACTCATAGCATACTACAAGATGAAAAACTTAAACAACAAAAACACATAACAACCAAAGATCTACAACCTCTGACATTTGTTATCAGAACACAAAAAAAATATTTTCCAGATTTTGAAAATCATCAATTTCGAGCACTTTGATGTTATAGATCTGGGATATAACAACCCAGATCACTAAATAACATCTTATTCAACATGATTAAACATAAAAATCACAAATCCATTATAGCATACAAGATCAAAAAATTTAGTTTAGGTTTATACCTTTCTTGGACAATTTCTAGATCTAGTCTTGCTAATCTATTTGTGTAGGTGAGGGAGACTTGATAAGGGACTGGTATACATTAAGATTTCGTGATTTAAAGAGAGAGAGGGTCTAGAATGATTGTTGTGATAAAATGGGGCAAATAATGAGACTTTTGTGACGCCCCCAAAATAGGTATACATCACCAATTCTGAGTCGCCAAATACATGGTATAGAATACAAATACAACCTTAAATATACAACATGAGCTGTGACTTTTAATACAAATATTATCTTCTAGACAATATTCAAACTCAAAATAAGTCTTCAATACATTTATTATCACACTACTTCATAGAATAGTGGGGACTACTAATGCTATCATCTGGACCGTTACTCCATTCCCCGACTCGTCCCAGCTATATTCTCATTTCCTGAAGAGAACAATGAAAGCAAAAGAGTGAGCTCAACTAGCCCAGTAAAAATTATTATGACTAAGATAATGCAGAATAAATTATCGTTAGCCTTCAACAGTGTTAAACTGATACAATATAACAAACATCAAGTTTAACTGTAGCGGAACAAACAATCCATTAGAAGAGTCAAGTAGAGAATAAAATCTACTATCTTCTATGATTTAAAAGGTTTTTCATCACTTTTATCGCTGAGACTCAGCTTAATAAATAATTCACATCATCAAATCATCCCTGCACTACAGGCCAATGATATTCTTTAGTATCACGACCACGAATTATCCATGCACTACGGGCCAAAGATAATCGTGTTTTCATCAACGGTCCTGATCATGCCATAAAATAATTCATCTTTGCACCCTTGGCCGAAGAGAATCCATAGCCAAAATCATACCAAAAACTTTCCATAAATGCACTACGGGCCAATGAGGACTTTTTCCACATCATTTGTAACATTACGATCATGATTATACCGAATAATTCCTTGGCATAATCATACAAAGTCCATCTATGCACTAAAGGCCACAGATGACTTTCAACATAATATAAGCATGAGGATGATGATAATTCAATAAAAAAGTTCAAGAATAAATTTTAAAGATTTATAAATTAATTTATCCAGGAACCAATAACGTCCAAATTGTCAACATGATACTGCTTTGTGGAGTAAAATTCAAAAATGATTAGAAGAATATTTCTATGAAAAGATACTGGATGAAGCGCAAATTTCCAGTATATTCTACTAATTACATGGAGTATAGAAGCCAAAACTTTAACTAACTGAGTATAATAGAATATATGAAACTGCAAATGGATTTTTGCCCGCTATGCGATAATCCACGTAGACAGATCAATTCCACAAGTTAATAAGTAATGAATACAAAGGATCATTCACCATACATGCGGTAATCCATATAGACAGGTTATTCCAACAGATTAATAAAGAATGGAACCAGGTCATGCGTAATCCGCACAGACAGGATAATCCAACAGAATAATAAAGAATGGAACTAGGTCATGCGTAATCCGCACAGACAGGATGTTCTAACAGAATAATAAAGAATAGAATAACAACAGAATTCACCAGGCATGCGATAGACCGCACAGACAGGTTATTCTAACAGAATAATAAAGAATGGAATAACAACATAATTCACCAGGCATGCGATAGATCGCACAGACAGGTTATTCCAATAGAATAATAAAGAATGGAATAACAGAAGAATTTTACCATGTATGCGGTACTTTGCATAGACAGGTTATTCCAACATAATAATAAAGAATGAAATAACAACCCTGACGAGTATTGAAAGAAAATAACTCTCTTCATGAATACGAAAGAATAATAACCCTTACCTTATAATGAAGAGTACTCCGACGGGTAGGGCGGGGATATACTTGAAGAAAACTTGCACTATTTTCTACGCTCAAAGCTTTCTTAAACTCTAAATAAATACGCTCAAGATTATAGAAGAAAATTCTTTAAATTTCTGGTGTGTTTTTGAATTCTAACTAAGCATCCTATTTATAGGAGAATGGAAAGGATACTATGTAATAAAATATAATATATTCTATTTATAATTATATAATAAAACAAATTTTATAATATATATATTATTTAAAATCTAATAAAATAAATAACTTTATAAAAGTATTATATTTTATATAAAAAGATTTTACTATGCAAACACTATGCAGGCACTATGCAAATACTATGCATAATAAAATATAATATATTCTATTTATAATAAAATAAAATAAAACTTTATAAAAAATATTTTATTTTATATAAAAAGATTTTACTATGCAAACACTATGCAAGCACCATGCAAACACTATGCATAATAAAATATAATATATTCTATTTATAATCAAATAAAACAAAACTTCATAAAAAGTATTCTATTTTATATAAAAAGTTTTTTGTTTTATTATATTTATAATAATAATAAAACAAAATTTATATATATATATATATAATATATATATATATATATATAAACTTTCCCGTGACTCCCCCCCAAATGATCAGATTTCCAAAGTCACACGTGGGCCCCACAAAAATACTAAAAAATTTTCTACCGATTATTTTGAAAATGGATAAATGAGGGGTCAAAAAATACAACAAATATCTTATAAATATCACTTCAATATTTTTAACAACATTTATCATTATTATTATAATTCACAATATTAGTCGACCATGTCGTTCCCAGGAAACATGGGGGCTTTCCAATAAGGATTTCTCCCTATTGGTGCGCAATTAGGTGACCAAACCTCTCCTTGACAGAACTTCTAGACATCATTAATATTGCAAATAATAATATTAATAACTTCTTCGTCTCAATTATTGATTTAATAATATATAAAATATTGACTATAATTGAATCAAATAACGTGTGATACTATACAGCAATTACTGTAGCAATAATTGAACAAAACTTTGTGACTTCTCACGTAATCATCAATAATCAATACCGTGTGCTACTATGCAATCACGCGTATTACTGTACTTTTAATACTGAGTAGTTCAACAGTTTTAACGGTAAAACTTCCATCGTTATTTTCATACGAATATTCCTCGACAAAAAGAATATTCTCCGACCAATCGAAAATTATACAACAACTTGCATACTTTTCAAAATTTATAAATATTACCCACAACTATAACATTATCTCAAATCCACACCATAATTTTTAAAAAATATTTCTAGAAAATTAAATCTTTATTCGTAAAATTTGAGATTTTACAATCTTCCCTCCTTATGAAATTTCGCCCTCGAAATTTACGTACGTACCTGGTATGCCGTAGAGGTGAGGATACCTTGACTTCATTTTAGATTCTAACTCTTGAGGTATAACCTTGAGAGTCGAATGTGATCCTTATTATCCAAGATTTTAACACGTATCTCCTCATACGTTAAAATTTCTGCTTATCTCGTTTAGTTCCAATTCAATAATGTGGTTCGGGTCATCCACATATTTACGTAACATTAATACGTGAAAAATGTTATGAACACGCGACATACTTGGCGGTAAAACGAGTCTATAAGCCACAGTTCCTACTCGATCGAGGATTTTAAATGGGCCAATTAAATCGAGGGTTGAGATTTCCTCTCTTCAGCAACTCTTGCTTTTAAAATAACACCCTCTTGAACCTTCTTCTACGTATTCATCAGCTCCGGGTCTGTAGCTTTAGCAACTTTAACATTATCGACTAAAGTCGATTTTAATCATATATTCGTTATCTTCACGTAGGTTCGTATATTCGCACTCGTAAATGCATACGATCTTCTACTCAATGCATCAGCTACCACGATCGCTTTTCCACGATGGTATTGAATGGTATTATCATAATCTTCAATAGCTCGAGCCAACTTATTTGGCGCATGTTATGTTCGTTTTAGTTGAAGAAATATTTAAGGGTTTTTAGAAATGTGTGTTGTACTGGGGTCAATACAAAATTTGATTTCACGCTCTGGGGTAGGCCAATAAGTCTTCAGGGAAAACGTCAGGAATTTATTAACAATAGAATATCATTTAAAAACTGTGACTCTCATCCAAGACTTGAATAACACATGAAATGAAGGTTTCTCCTAACGGAGTTTCAACAGATAAGTTAAAGTCTAATTTCTCTGGAGTCAAATTTAAACGTTGAGCGCAAGTAGGAGAAATAAAAGAATGGGTAGAACCGATATCAAATAAGGTATAGACTTCGCAAGAATTTATGATTAACTTACCCGTGATAACTTCGTTCGAGTTCCTCGACAAACGCTCTCACTTAAACTACTGACTTTGACTTGTCTGAGACATCCTTTGGCATCACTATCTCAGTTGGAATTGACTTCACTACACGACAAAATCGAGCTAGGTGACCTTCTCTTCCGTAATTGAAACACGCTTTGGATTGCTGCGTACAGTTTGGATGGATGTGTCCCTCCTGTCCACATTTGAAACATACGATCGATGGTCGTTCTTCTTCCATTGAAACGGGTGCTGGTGCTGCTGTCTTTCTATCATTATTGAACCTTCTCTTCTTGAAATTTCCACTTCTATTATCTTGGCCATGATTACCACCGAAGTGGTTACCATTCTTGGCATGATAATTTCCCCCACGATGGTTATCATTGTTCCGATGGCCGTTGCCACCGGTACGATTATTATCTTGTTGTTGGTTGTTGCCTTTTGGTTGGGCTGGCTCATTATCGTGCTTCAATAACTGAGCCCTATTCACAACATCTAAATATAAAGAAAGTTTGTGAGAAATGAGGTATTGACTTATATCGGGTTTCAAACCTCTTAGAAACATTCACGTCATTCGCTCCTCATTATCGACCAAATGGGATGCAAATCGGGATAACTCCGTAAATTTAGCCTCGTATTGCGACACAGTCATATTATTTTGCTCCAACTTGATAAACTCCACCTCTTTCATGTGACGAATACTTTCGGGAAAATACTTGTCATTGAACAACTCTCGGAACCTCTCCCAAGACATCTTGAGTGCATCAGTCTTGGTACGTTTTACAGATTCCCACCAATGATCTGCTTCTTCACGCAACATAAAGGTGGCAAATGGAACCTTTTGCTTCTCTGAGCATTCCAAGACATCAAATAACTTGGTGATCTATTTTATCCACGTCTCTGCCTTAAGTGGTTCTGGCTTTCCCAAAAACTCCGGTGGTCTCAGCTCCTTGAACTGCTTAGCGGTGACCGACCGTGGGTTGTCATTATTTCCACCTATATTTTGAACAGGAGTCTCTCTTCCCTGATGTTTCATGAATTGCATAAAGCCTCTGAACATCCCATCATTCATCATCTGATCGGTGTTGTTATTTACCTAAGGATTATTGTCTTTCTGTTGCACATTATCCTGGGTATTGATCGTTGGTGACTAAACGGTCTCATATTCTTCATTGCTGATCTCAACATTTTCAGATGCCATTTTCAAACACTGTCACAAAATAAGGGTTAATTAACATATCACATATTATCCCTATACTCTGACCGACCAATTAAATACCAAATAAACTTAGGTAGGTTATACTAGCGAAGGATTTACTCGTCTCTCCCCTCCTAGTTCTAGTCTCACATCTCAGCCAGAGATCATATCCCTAAACTTTGATACCAACTGTGAAGCCCCCAAAATAGGTATGCATCACCTATTCTGAGTCGCCAAATACATGGTACAAAATACAAATACAACCTTAAATATACAACATGAGCTATGAGTTTTAATACAAATATTGTCTTCTAGACAATATTCAGACTCAAAATAAGTCCTCAATACATTTATTATCACATTACTTCATAGAATAGTGAGGACTACTAATGCTATCATCTGGACCGTCACTCCGTTCCCCGACTCATCCCAGCTATATTCTCATTTCCTGAAGAGAACAATGAAAGCAAAAGGGTGAGCTCAACTAGCCCAGTAAAAAATATTATGACTAAGATAATGCAGAATAAATTATCGTTAGCCTTCAACAGTGTTAAACTGATACAATATAACAAACATCAAGTTTAACTGCAGTGGAACAAACAATCCATTAGAAGAGTCAAGTAGAGAATAAAATCTACTATCTTCTATGATTTAAAAGGTTTTTCATCACTTTTATCGCTAAGACTCAGCTTAATAAATAATCCACATCATCAAATCATCCCTGCACTACAGGCCAAGGATATTCTTTAGTATCACGACCACGAATTATCCATGCACTACGGGCCAAAGATAATCGTCTTTTCATCAATGGTCCTGATCATGCCATAAAATAATTCATCTTTACACCCGTGGCCGAAGAGAATCCATAGCCATAATCATACCAAAAACTGTCCATCAATGCACTACGGGCCAATGAGGACTTTTTCCACATCATTTATAACATTACGGTCATGATTATATCGAATAATCCCTGGTCATAATCATACCAAGTCCATCTATGCACTACATGCCACAGATGACTTTCAATATAATATAAGCATGAGGATGATGACAATTCAATAAAACAAGTTCAAGAATAAATTTTAAAGATTTATAAATTAATTTATCCAAGAACCAATAACGTCCAAATTGTCAACATGATACTGCTTTGTGGAGTAAAATTCAAGAATGCTCAGAAGAATATTTCCATGAAAAGATACTGGATGAAGCGCAAATATCCAGGATATTCTACTAATTTCATGGAGTATAGAAGCCAAAACTTTAACCAACTGAGTATAATAGAATATATGAAACTGCAAATGGATCTTCGCCCGCCATGCGGTAATCCACGTAAACAGATCATTTCCACAAGTTAATAAGGAATGAATACAAAGGATTATTCACCATGCATGCGGTAATCCATATAGACAAGTTATTCCAACAGAGTAATAAAGAATGGAACCAGGTCATGCGTAATCCGCACAGACAGGATATTCCAACAGAATAATAAAGAATGTAATAACAAAAGAATTCACCAGGCATGCAATAGACCGCACAGACAGGTTATTCCAACGGAATAATAAAGAATGGACTAACAACAGAATTCACCAAGCATGCGATAGACCGCACCGACAGGTTATTCCAACAAAATAATAAAGAATGGAATAACAGAAGAATTTCACCATGTATGCGGTACTTCACATAGACAGGTTATTCCAACATAATAATAAAGAATGGAATAACAACCCTTACGAGTATTGAAAGAAAATAACTCTCTTCATGAATACGAAAGAATAATACCCCTTACCTTATAAAGAAGAATACTCCGACGGGTAGGGCGATGATATACTTGAAGAAAACTTGTACTATTTTCTACGCTCAAAGCTTTCTTAAACTCTAAAGAAATATGCTCAAGATTATAAAAGAAGAATTCTCTGAATTTCTGGTGTGTTTTTCAATTCTAACTAAGCATCCTATTTATAGGAGAATGGAAAGGATACTATGCAATAAAATATAATATATTCTATTTACAATTATATAATAAAACAAAATTTATAATATATATATATATATATATATTATTTAAAATCTAATAAAACAAATAACTTTATAAAAGTATTCTATTTTATATAAAAAGACTTTACTATGCAAACACTATGCAGGCACTATGCATAATAAAATATAATATATTCTATTTATAATCAAATAAAACAAAACTTTATAATAAGTATTCTGTTTTATATAAAAAGATTTTACTATGCAAACACTATGCAGACACTATGCATAATAAAATATAATATATTCTATTTATAATCAAATAAAACAAAACTTTATAAAAAGTTTTCTATTTTATATAAAAAGTTTTCTGTTTTATTATATTTATAATAATAATAAAATAAAATTTATATATATATATAAACTTTCCCGTGACTCCCCCCCAAATGATCAAATTTCCAAAGTCACACGTGGGCCCAACAAAAATACTGAAAAATTTTCTACCGATTATTTTGAAAATGGATAAAAGAGGGGTCCAAAAATACAACAAATACCTCATAAATATCACTTCAATATTTTTAACAATATTTATCATTATTATTATAATTCATAATATTAGTCGACCATGTCGTTCCCAGGAAAGAGGGGGCTTTCCAATAAGGATTTCTCCCTATTGGTGCGCAATTAGGTGACCAAACCTCTCCTTGACAGAACTTCTAGACATCGTTAATATTGTAAATAATAATATTATTAACTTCTTCGTCTCAATTATTGATTTAATAATATATAAAATATTGACAATAATTTAATCAAATAACGTGTGATACTATGCAGCAATTACTGTAGCAATAATTGAACAAAACTTTGTGACTTCTCACGTAATCATCAATAATCAATACCGTGTGCTACTATGCAACCACGCGTATTACTGTATTTTTAATACTGAGTAGTTCAATAGTTTTAAAGGTAAAACTTTCGTCGTTATTTTCATAAAAATATATTTTTGTCGTTTTCTCAATCCGACAATAATTCCGTTGTGGGGTCCACCAATGATTGTACCGTCGTACGAATATTCCCTGACAAAAAGAATATTCTCCGACCAATCGAAAATTATACAACAACTTGTATACTTTTCAAAATTTATAAATATTACCCACAACTATAATATTATCTCAAATCCACACCATAATTTTGAAAAAATATTTCGAAAAAATTAAATTTTTATTCGTAAAATTTGGGATTTTACAACTTTTCTCTCTCTCAATCAATATATATGTTAGATATAATGCAATGACTAATCTAGATGGCTGATATGTGTTGATTTTAGGCACATGGAGTTGGTGAGATTACGTCATCCACTAAAGTGTTGTCCAAAATACAAGTTAGCTATCTATTATGCAAGAGGGGCAATATGGTCATTAGCCATTTCAATTTAATGGCAAACTAGTAACTTGTCAAACCCTTGGGGTTTGACACTTAGGGTTTAACCCTAAGGTTTAGCATAATTAATTATAGCATTTCTAGTTTAGGGTTTGTAAAATAAAATAAAATTTTTAGTTTCTAAAAATTACAAATTAAGATTTCATAATTAGATTAGGGTTTCTAATTACATAAAACATGATAACTAGGTTTAGATTTTACTAATTATCATTAAGCATTCTAATTTTGTAATTAGGGTTTCCCCATTTGACAATTAGGGTTCCAAATATAGAAATTAGGATTTATAAATTTTAATTAGGGTTTTGAAAATTAGGGTTTATCTAATTAACTTTAAATTCCATAATACTTATCCTTAATCATGATAATACAATTATAAAACATTCTTGAACTCATAATGGAGTTTTAAATTAGGGTTTCACAATTTTAATGATAGGGCTTGGTCATGATACATCATAATTGAACAACCATTAACAGTCCACACACATATACAGTACATATTTACGGCATTGAAATAAAATAATATTATAATAAATGTTATATAACATATTTACTTAGACAAATTTTAAAGTTTCATTTGACTTCAAACTAGGTTTTTCAAATATTGCACCATCATTGACCAATTATTAACAATACATACATACAGTACATATTTATAGCACTGAAATATCAAAATATAATTAATATTATATTATTATAATCATTCTTTGTTCCAAAACCAGAATTAGGGTTTATCAGTAACATTAAAACTGTTCCATACATTAACCTTACACACACATAATACACATATCTATAACACTGATAAATAATAGTATAATATTATTATTCTCATTCCTTGATCAAAAATCTAAAATTAGGGTTTGGATTTCATATCTAATTTATCTGTCATATATAACATTATTAATTAAGTTAAATAATTAACTTAATTAATCTGAAATAAATTCATATAATAAAATAGTTATTATAATAATGTTGTAATCATTTCATATATTATTTAAGTAACATAATAAACATATTTTCATTGAAAATAATTAATAAAAACATTTTTATTGTAAAATTAATTATTATAAGAATATAATTTATAATGGTTAATAATTCTAAAATAAAATTATTTGTAATCATTCATGTAATAAATATATTTTATATTCATCACATAAATAAATACACATTATCTTGCACATATTCTCACCTTTAATAATAAAAAAAAAATTATACGCAAAATTTCTGATTTATTTATATAGAAAATATCGGGTTATTACATTCACCCTCCCTTATAAAGATTCCGTCCCCGGAATCACCGTTTTAAAACCTATACATACCAGGATACATAGCATACACAATCATTGCAAGTAGATCTCGATCATAATTGATCGAACTGATCTTTAACTATTCAGCATAAAGCTTATCTATCAGCTTATACGGAAAATTGATTTCTAATAGAACTCAATTTCCTCCTTCAAAATAATTTATAAAATAATATACTATATATATATATAAGAAAATCATATATAAGAAAATAAAATTGATTAGAATAATACCTGAAGTTGCATCCTCGGCTGCCACGGTATCTTGAACGGTTATGTTGAAGACGCTCGCGGTTGATTTCGTTGCTTTGTTTGTTGATGTTGGTCCCGTTGTCGCCAATGTCCTGCTGCCTTTTTCCCGTATTCGCATTCCTTGCCTCCATTCTCCTTCTTGGACAGTCTTCCACCTTATACTCCATTGATCCACACTTTAAACACCTGCTATACATTCTTGGATTGGGACAGTTGGGAGAGACACATCCCTTCTGCCCATACTTATAACACACAACCTTTCCCTTTATCTCCTTTCCTTTTATCGTATAGGTGGTAAAAGTTGTCTTTTGCCCCTCCGTTATCCTAGCTATCACAAATGCTACTACTGGGTCAGTTGATTCTCTAAATCCTGGTGGTCCGATTGCCTTGAAGTCTTTGACGTTTGCCGTTCGATTATCTGGCTAATTTTTCGCGGCTGGTATTCCATTCTGCATATCTTGATCGTCCAAAATCGCAAAAATTCTGTATCAGGTCTGGTTGTCCTCCAGCTTTGTTGACAGGTTCTTTTGCCCTTTGATTTCATTTTCATCTCCTTGGTGGCATTATCATAAATTATTCCTTATTATCTTACATTCTAAGCCTTGTCGTATACGCTTTAACATATAACACAAAATTTTCTACTCAAAATCATATACTCAAAATATTAGTTTTTGAAATCTTTGTTTTACTATATTACCCAATGCTCAGATAAATAATTACTATCTTCATACCAACTTATTTCATTAATTCATCATAGATTCATATTCATAACACTTGATATAACATAGCACATATTGCTTTAAACATCCACTATCCCTTTGTGACTCGAGAGTCGGGAATCGCTGTCATAGCTTATATAAAAGTTGAAAATATTACCTTTGTGACGCCTCCAAAATAGGTATACATCACCCATCTTGAGTCGCCAAATACATGGTATAGAATACAAATACAAAATTAATTATACAAACGTCGTGTAATATACGACAAAACATAGCTGAGAGTTTAAACATGAATATTGCCTTCTAGACAATATCCACTCTCAAATAGAGTCTTCATTACATTTATTGTCACACTATTTTATAGAATAGTGATGACTACTAATACACCATCTCGGACCATCACTCCGTTTCCCGACTAGTAGAACAATGAAAGCAAAAGGGTGAGCTCAACTAGCCCAGTAAGAAATATTATGACTAAGATAATGCAGAATAAATTATTATTAGTCTTCAACAATGTTAAACTGATAAAATACAATAGACATCAAGTTTAACTGCAGCAGAATAAGCAATACATTAGAAGAGTCAAGTAGAGCATGATATCTACTATCTTATATGATTTAAAATGTTTTCATCAATTTTATCGCTGAGACTCAGCTTAATAAATAAACCACATCATCGAGTCATCCCTGCACTACGGGCCAAGGATATTCATTAAATCATCAATGGTCATGACTATATCGAATAATTCCTGGTCATAATCATACCAAAATCTGTCCTTCAATTCACTACAAGCCACTGAGGACTTTTACCACATCATTTATAACATTACATGTCATGATTATACCGAATAATCCCTGGTCATAATCATACCAAGTCCATCTATGCACGTAAGCCAAAGATGACTTTCATCATAATATAAGCATGAGGATGATGACAATGACAATGACATAATAATTCAATAAAACAAGTTCAAGGATAAATTTCAAAGATTTAAAATTTTAGTTAATCCAAAAATCAATAACGTCCAAATTGTCAACATGATACTTCTTTATGGAGTAAAATTCAAAAATGCTCAGAAGAATATTTCCATGAAAAGATACTGGATGAAGCGCAAATATCTAGGATATTCTACTAATTTCATGGAATATAGAAGCCAAAACTTTAACCAACTGAGTATAATATAGAATGGAATAACAAAAGAAATCACCAGGCATGTAATAGACCGCACAGGCAGGTTATTCCAACAGAATAATAAATAACGGAACTAGGTCTGGCGTAAAACGCACAGACAGGATATTCCATCAGAATAATAAAGACGGAACCAGGTCCGGCGTAAAACGCACAGACATGATATTCCAACAGAATAATAATGACGGAACTAGGTCCGGCGTAAAATGCACAGACAGGATATTCCGACAGAATAATAATGAACGGAATAATAGAAGAATTTCACCATGTATACGGTACTTCGCATAAACAGGTTATTCCAACACAATAATAAAGAATTGAATAACAGAAGAATTTCACCATGTATGCGGTACTTCGCATAATAGGTTATTCCAACAGAATAATAAAGAATGGAATAACAGAAGTTCTCTTCATGAATAAGAAAGAAATAATAATCCTTACCTTATAAAAAAGAAACTGAATATCGAAGTAGTGAAGTAGCAGAATATTCTTCTTCTTTTTCTCTATAATTTCTCTCTCTAGTGTTTCAGTGAATTCGTAAGAAATAATGAAGGAATGAGCTTCTATTTATAGGATAATGGATAGAATAGTAATTAATTCATGAACGGTCCAGATTGATTTACTTTTAAACGGAAGGTCCATATTAAAACTTAAAGCAACGGTCTATACTGATTCACTATTAAAACTTTAAACCAGCGATCCATATTGATTTACTATTAAAACTTTAAACCAGCGATCCATATTGATTTACTATTATAAATTTAACCAACGGTCTGAAAAATTAGCACATCTCCTCATGGAATAATATTGTACCCAAAAATAATTTGGACCGAAAAGAAATATATTGTTCGGGTGAATAGTACCCCGTGAATAGTAACTCGTGAATAGTAACTCATGAATAGTAACTCATGAATAGTAACTCGCAAATAGTAACTCCAACACAAAAAGTGTCCCGAATACCCGATTGAACAATATAACCTCCAGATATCAATTATCATCGAAATAGATGTCGATTTCTACTAACATAAATAATCCCAACACAATGAAACTATCATATTCATCTTTAATCAACACGAACTTATTCGTCATTAATATTATAAATTACAATATTTAACAACCAGGTTGTTTCCAGGAAAGAGGGGGCTTTCTAATAAGGATTTCTCCCTATTGGCGCGCAATTAGGTGACCATACCTCTCCTTGACAGAATTTCTAGACATTATAAATATTGCAATTTAATAATATGAATAACTTTGTCGTCTCAATTATTGATTTAATAATATAACATATAATGCAGATGATACTGTTATAATAATCGAATCAATAATATGAGAGATATGATGCAGCAATTATTGTAGTAATAATTGAGTATAACTGAGTGATTTCTCACGTAGGCATCAATAATCAATATCGTGTGATATTATGCAACCACGCGTATTACTGTACTTTTACTACCGAGTAGTTCAACAGTATTAACGGTAAAACTTTCGCCGTTATTTTCATAAAAATATTTTTGTCATTTTCTCAATCCAAAAATAAGTATGTTATGGGGTCCACCAATGATTGCGCCGTTGTACGAATATTCCCTGCTAAAACGAATATTCTCCGACCAATCGAACATAATACAACAACTTACATACTATGCAAAATTTATAAATACTACCCACAATTATAACAATATCTCAGATCCACACCATAATATTCAAAAAAAAATATTTCGAGAAAATTAAATCTTTATTCGTAAAATTTGGGATTTTACAATCTCCCCTCCTTATGAAATTTCGCCCTCAAAATTTACGTACGTACATGGTATGCCGAACAGATGAGTACACTTCGTCGGATTCTAACTCTTGAGGTATAACCTTTAAGCGTAGAATATATTCCAGGATTTTAACAGGTACATCTTCAAACATTAAATTATCCTTTATCTCGTCCGGCTCTAAATCAATAATGTGGTTCGGGTCGTCCACATATTTACGTAACATCGATATGTGTAAAACGTTATGAACACGCAACATATTTGGCGGTAAAGCGAGTCTATAAGCCATAGTTCCTACTCGATCGAGGATTTCAAATGGGCCAATTAAATCAAGGGTTGAGATTTCCTCTCTTCGTCGATTCTTGCTTCTAGAATAACGCTCTCTTGAACCTTCTTCTTCACATTCATCAGCTCTGAGTATGTAGCTTGAGCGGCTTTAACTTTATCGATTAAAGTCGATTCTAATCGTATATTCGTTATCTTCACGAGGGTCCCTAAAGTCTTTAACTTTATCTTCATCATTTATACGAAATGGGTCTTTGTGTTAACAACATCGCACTCGTAAACACATATGATCTTTTACTCAACGCGTCAGCTACCATGTTCGCTCTTCCACAATGATATTGAATGGTACGATCGTAATCTTCAACAGCTCGAGCCAACATCTTTGGCACATGTTACGTTCGGTTTGGGTGAAGAAAATATTTGAGGGTTTAAGAAATGGGTTTTGTATTGGGTTCAATACAAAATTCGATTTCACACTCTAGGGGTAGGCTAAGAAGTCTTCAAGAATACGTCAGAAAATTTATTAACAATAGAAATATCATTCACAACTGTGACTCTCATCCAAAACTTGGATAACACGTCACATTGATACCTATCAACTTGCCATCGTTATTCATAACGTCCCCTACGAAAAGTCTGGCTTCGGTGCATCCCACACAAGGAAGTCAACAACGAAAGGATCGGGGCTCTTTACTTATGGCTTGATATGACAATGATTGACTTTAGTGGTTTGGTTGCTTGAATTCGCATAACAGGTTGGTTAGGAATATGAAAGCTAACAACCTTACGAAAAGCATGATTAGTAGTTAACCAATCGATTTCTTAAATCACATCAAAGGAAAGTATTTTCAAAGAGATAAGATCGACAAGTAACGTGAAAGTGTCTATTTGAATCAAACAAGAATAATAAACAAAGGATGTAACGAAGGTTTCTGCTAACGAAGTTTTAACCAATAGGTCAAAGTCTAACTTCTCCTGAGTTAAATTTAAACGTTGAGCGCAAGCAAGAGAGATAAAAGAATGGGTAAAACCGGTATCTAATAAGGTATAGAATTCGTAAGAATTTATAATTAACTAACTCGTGCTAAATTCGTTTGGGTTACTTGCTTTTTGAGAAGTCACGAAAAAACGCTCTTCCTGAAACCACCGACTTTGTTTTGTCCGTATCCGCCTTTGGTGCCTCCATCCTAGTTGAACTTGTCTTCGGTGAACGATAAAATCGGGCTACATGACCTTCTCTTCCATAATTATAACATGTTTTGGACGGCATCGCGCAGTTTGGACTGATATGTCCCTCCCCTCCTCATTTGAAACATATGATAGGTGGTTATTCTCCTTCCTTAACAACGGGTGCTGGTGCTGACGTCTTTTCATCATTGTTGAATTTCCTCTTCTTGAAATGTCCATTATTATTGTTTTGGCCATAATTACCACCGAAGTGGTTACCATTTCTGGCATGCTGATTCCCTCCACGCTTATTATCACCGCTTTGATGACTGCTATCATTGGTATTATCATTTTGCTGGTTGCTCTCTTTTGGTTGGGTTGACTCATTATCGCGCTCCAATAACTAAGCCCTATTAACAAAATCTGAATACAAACACAGTTTATGAGAGATAAGATATTGACGTATCTCAGGTTTCAAACCTCTTAGAAATATTCGCGTCATTTTCTCCTCATTATCAACCAAATGGGATGCAAACCGGGACAACTCGACGAACTTGGCTTTGTACTGCGATACGGTCATGTTATTTTGCTCCAACTTGATGAATTCTAGCTCTTTCATGTGACGAATACTTTCGGGAAAGTACTTGTCTTTGAATAATTCTTGGAATTTCTTCCAAGTCATCTTCAATGCGGCAGGCTGAGTACGTTTTACAGATTCCCACCAGTAATCTGCCTCTGCACCCAACATGAAGGTGTCAAAGGGAACCTTTTGCTCCTCAGAGCATCCCAAGATATGAAATATCTTGCAGATATGCTTTATCCACGTCTCCGCCTTAAGTGGTTTTGGCTCTCCAAAAAACTCCAGTGGTCCCAGCTTCTTGAACTGTTTAGCGGTGACCGTTTGAGAGTTGCCATTGTTTCCACCTGTATTTCGGATATGAGTCTCTCTTGCCTGATGCTGCATGAATTGCAGAAAGCCTCTGAACATTCCATCGTTCATCATTTGGTCAGTGTTGTTGTTTGCATGAGGATTGTCACCTTCCTGATGCACATTGTCCTGTTTATTAATCTCTGGAGAGTCAATGGTCTCATGTGCTCCATTGATGTTCTCAACATTCTCGGATGCCATTCAAATACTGCCACAAAATAAGGGTTAATTAACATATCACATATTATCCCTATACTCTGACCAACTAATTAAATAACAAATAAACTTAGGTGGGTCATACTAGCGAAGGAATTTCCCGTCTCTCCCCTCCTAATTCTTATCTCACATCTCAGCCAGGGATCATATCTCTAAGCTTTGATACCAGCTATGACGCCCCCAAAATAGGTATACATCACCCATCTTGATTCGCCAAATACATGGTACAGAAGACAAATACAATCTTAAATATATAACAAGAGCTGTGAGTTTTAATACAAATATTGTCTTCTAGACAATATTCACTCTCAGAATAAGTCCTCATTACAATTATTATCACACTATTTTATAGAATAGTGAGGACTACTAATTCTATCATCTGGACCATCACTCCGTTCCCCGACTAGTCCCTACTACGTTCTCATTTCCTGAAGAGAACAGTGAAAGAAAGGGTGAGCTCAACTAGCCCAGTAAGAAATATTATGACTAAGATAATGCAGGATAAATTATCATTAGCCTTCAACAATGTTAAACTGATAAAATACAATAGACAACAAGTTTAACTGTAGCGAAATAAGCAATCCATTAAAAGAGTCAAGTAGAGAATAAAATCTACTATCTTTTATGATTTAAAAAGTTTTTCATCACTTTTATCGCTGAGACTCAGCTTAATAAATAATCCACATCATCCCTGCACTACGGCCAAGGATATTCATTAGTATCACGACCATAAATTATCCATGCACTATGGGCCAAGGATATTCGTGTATTCATCAATGGTTATGATCATGCCAACAACTGTCCATCAATGCACTATGGGCCAATGAGGACTTTTACCACATCATTTGTAACATTAAGGTCATGATTATACTGAATAATCCTCGGTCATAATCATATCAAGTTCATCTATGCACTACAGGCCACATATGACTTTCAATAAAATATAAACATGAGGATGATGACAATGATATAAGAATTCAATAAAACAAGTTCAAGAATTAATTTATCTAGGAACTAATAATGTCCAAATTGTCAACATGATACTTCTTTGTAGAGTAAAATTCAAGAATGCTCAGAAGAATATTTCCATGAAAAGATACTGGATGAAGCGCAAATATCAAGGATATTCCACTAATTTCATGGAGTATAGAAGTCAAAACTTTAACCAACTGAGTATAATAAAGAATGGAATAACAAAAGAAATCACCAGGCATGTGATAGACCGCACAGGTAGGTTATTCCAACAGAATAATAAATAACGGAACCAGGTCCGACGTAAAATGCACAGACAATATATTCCAACAGAATAATAAAGACGGAATCAGGTTCAGCGTAAAACGCACAGACAGGATATTTCAACAGAATAATAAAGACGGAACCAGGTTCGGCGTAAAACGCACAGACATGATATTCCAATAGAATAATAATGAACGAAATAATAGAAGAATTTCACCATATATGCGGTACTTCGCATAAACAGGTTATTCCAACACAATAATAAAGAATTGAATAACAGAAGAATTTCACCATGTATGCGGTACTTCGCATAATAGGTTATTCCAACAGAATAATAAAGAATGGAATAACAGAAGTTCTCTTCATGAATAAGAAAGAAATAATACCCCTTACCTTATAAAGAAGAAACTGGATATCGAAGTAGTGAAGTAGCAGAATACTCTTCTTCTTTCTCTCTATAATTTCTCTCTCTAGAGTTTCAGTGAATTCGTAAGAAATAATGAAGGAATGATCTTCAATTTATAGGAGAATGGATTGAATAGTAACTAATTTATGAACGGTCCAGATTGATTTACTTTTAAACGGACGATCCATATTAAAACTTAAAGTAACGGTCCATACTGATTCACTGTTAAAACTTTAAACCAGCGATCCATATTGATTTACTATTATAAATTCAACTAACGTTCTGAAAAATTAGCATATCTCCTCATGGAATAATATTGTACCCAAAAATAATTTGGACCAAAAAGAAATATATTGTTTGGGTGAATAGTAACTCGTGAATAATAACTCGTGAATAGTAACTCCAACATAAAAAGTGTCCCGAATACCCGATTGAACAATATAACCTCCAGACATCAATTATCATCGAAATAGATGTCTATTTCTACTAACACAAATAATCCCAACACAATGAAACTATCAAAGTCATCTTTAATCAACACGAACTTATTCATCATTAATATTATAACTCACAATATTTAACAACCAGGTTGTTCCAAGGAAAGAGGGGGCTTTCCAATAAGAATTTCTCCCTATTGGCACACAATTAGGTGACCAAACCTCTCCTTGACAGAACTTCTAGACATTGTAAATATTACAATTTAATAATATGAACAACTTTGTCGTCTCAATTATTGATTTAATAATATAACATATAATGCAGATGATACTGTGACAATAATCGAATCAATAATATGAGAGATATTGTGACGCCCCCAAAATAGGTATACATCACCCATTCTGAGTTGTCAATACATGGTACAGAAATAACTACAACTTTATTATTACAATAGTAAAACTGTGAGTTTAAATACAAATATTATCTTCTAGACAATATCTATGCCCAAATAAATCCTCATCACAATTATTTATACATTATTTTACAAAAATGGTGAGGACTACTAAACAACTCTCTCTATAACAATCATTCCATACCCCGACTCGTACTCGCTACATTCTCGCCTCCTGAGAAGAAAAATGGAACAAAAAGGAAAAGGGTGAGCTCAACTAGCCCAGTAAAGAACATTATGACTAAGATAATATACAACAAATTATCGTTAGTCTTCAACAGGGAAAAATCTGAGAGAATACACTAAACAACAAGTTTTAGATCAATATTCGCAGCGGAAAATAATAATTCATAGAAGAGTTATGTAGAGGATGAAATCTACTAAAATCTATGAATTTAACAGTTCATCATCATTATTTTATCCCTGTAACATCAATAAATACACATCTTGAGTCAAATGTTCATCTTTGCACTACAGGCCAAAGATATTCATCACTTGGTCATGTTCATCTAAACACCTGTTCATCTTTGCACTACAGGCCAAAGATATTCATCAGAAATCATTCATCTTTGCACTACAGGCCAAAGATATTCAATTATATCATCATTTAGGACTGAGGATAATGAAAAATATTTTAAAGAAAACGAATCCAGTGAAATAAAAGAACAAATATTAAGGATTCGTACTTTAAACAATTCAAGTTCAAAAATACTTCATAAATAACCAGAGTGGAGTAAAATTCAAGAATGATCAAAATATGGATACAATCAAAGCTAGTATCCATAATAGATATTTTGGAAAAAAAATAAAAATTTAATTTTTCTGTGAATAATGTCGTATTCGTGAATAGTGTCGTATACGTGAATAGTGTCGTATACGTGAATAGTAACTCCGACACCAAAAGATAGAAATTTTACAAAATCATCATCATGCTTCGTGAATAGTATTCGTGAATAGTAACTCGTGAATAGTAACTCGTGAATAGTAACTCATGAATAGTAACCCCGACATAAAAAAGTTCCAAATTTAATAAAAAGTTTCAACCAATATTTCGACATAATGATATTGAAGAAATAATATCATTTTCGAATAAAATAACATCTCTTACCTCGAAATATTAGTACTTCTAGCTGGAATACTAGGTATAGTACTGAAGAAAACTTGCACCGTATAACAATACTTAAAGTATCAAAATCCTCACAAGAATACTCTCAATATATAGAGAGAGAAATATAGAGAAAACTTCAATTTCTAGTGTAATTTTCAATTCTAACCTAAGCACTCTATTTATAGAAAAATGCTTAGAACACCAAAGCATAAAATTTAATATAATATTAATATATATATTAAATTTTCCTACGCCAACCTTCCAAGAACTGAATTCAGCTCATTCAACACACGTGTAACACACCATAATGAAAAAAAACGTTTTTGTTATTTAAAATATTTTAAACTTCCAAAAATTAATTATTTCGAAGTTTCGGAACTTCAATAATTCATAATAAATAGCCATTTTGTCAGAAAAATTTGAAACTCACGACTTTCCATAGGAAATTCCATTATCTACAACTTTGCAGAAGAAATTTTTTCCAAATTCCAAACAAAAATTGACTGAAATTCATAAATGGGCGATTTTACAGGCTATAATCAAATTTCAGTAAAAAAATGGGGTCCACAGACATGAAAAACATGTTTTAAATATTTTTGGTAATAAAAATACTCCTCCTCCTCGTATACTCATATATCCCATATTCATTATAAAGATATCACCGTTATTATATTATAATAATATAATAATATATTTAAATGAATTATTTTATCAGAGAAAGATAAAATATTAATTTTCAACAATTGTCACATTAAAAATTTTCTTCATCTATATCTACATAAAATCAATATTTTTCTCATCATATAAATCAATAATTAATTATTCACAAATAATATTACAGAATCACAATACTGACAACCAGGCAGTTTCTAAGAAAGAGGGGGCTTTCCAATAAGAATTTCTCCTTACTGGCGCGCAATTAGGTGATCAAACCTTTCCTTAGACAGAACTTTATAGACATTACCAATAATGTTTTCTAATAATATTATTCAGATAATATGAATTATTGCTTCGATAATGGAAAATACTGTGTAGTGACAATTATTGAAACAACAGTAATATAAAATATCAAAGCAGCAATTATTGAATCAATAAAATAAAATATTGAACAATAATTACTGTAACAATTATTGAGTAGTGTTTTCTTACGTAAGAATCAATAATTGATGCAATACCGTGTGATACTTTGCAACAATGCGTATTACTGCATTTTAACCACCGGGTATTCAAACAGTATTAACGGTAACAACTGCGCCGTTATTTATAAATAACTTATACTTGTCGTTTTTTTCATTCAATCGCTTTCCGTTATGGGGCCCACAAAAGACTGCGCCGTTGTACGAATATTTCCCGACCGTAAGAATATTTAACGACCAAACGAATATTCCCTGATAACAATGAATATTTTATAACCACCTGTTTATTTGAAATATTTGCGCATTTTACCCATAACTAACCACATTAATCAAATCAACCCTTACTATTTCAAAATGATAAATAGAAGAAATTAAATTTTAATTATTAATAATTTGGGGTCTTACAGATATGATGCAGTAATTATTGTAGCAATAATTGAGTATAACTAAGTGATTTCTCACGTAAGCATCAATAATCAATACCGTGTACTATTATGCAACCACGTGTATTACTGTACTTTTACTACCAAGTAGTTCAACAGTATTAACTGTAAAACTTCCGCCGTTATTTTCATAAAAATATTTTTGTCGTTTTACGAATATTCCCTGCTAATTATTCTGTTGTGGGGTTCACTAATTATTGCGTCGTTGTACGAATATTCCATGCTAAAACGAATATTCTCCGACCAATCGAATATAATATAACAACTTGCATACTTTGCAAAATTTATAAATACTACTCACAATTATAACATTATCTCAAATCCATACCATAATATTCAAAAAAAAATATTTCGAGAAAATTAAATCTTTATTCATAAAATTTGAGATTTTACAAAAATGACATCCGTGGCCCCATTTATATTTTAAAAGATTTTCAAAACGACATAATTTTAACAAAGGAGTACTTTAGATCTGTCCTCTCTCTCCTCTCTCCTCTCTCTCTATATAATAATAATAATAATAATAATAATAATAATAATAATAATAATAATAAATAGCACAAAATAGTTTCCCAACCTTCAAACTTGAGAATGGTCCCACATCCTTAAAATGTTAGAATAAAAACCTAAACTTTAGTAAAAGAAATTATTTTTTCATATGTTAATTATTTAATTTCAAAATCTTTTCAATTACAATTTTACTATCATAATTATATACTTATCACTATCTCTTATTCTTATACATTTTCTAATTTAGCTATTGTTATTTAAAATTCATATTATTGATAACAATAATATTATATAATTATTTTTGTTTTTAAATTATATAAGTACAATTATTTGAGTTTAATTAACATTTTATTATTTTATAAGTAGATGAACATAGGAATATAGAAATAAATAAATCATTTTAAAGAGGAATACTATTATTTATATTATATAAGTAAAAAAAATATTATTTTAGATTTTTAAATTTATTTAATTTTTTATCAATAATTAGTTATACATTATAATAAAAATCGTTGTAGACATTATTAATCTATTAGTAATAGAATTAATATATGAGTATAATATAATATAAAAAAGTATAAATAATACAATAATTTTTTAACATTATAACAAAACAAAGTCCGTGTTTCGCATGAGATCATGAGCTAGTTTTAAATAGATTATTTTAATTTTGAATTTGAAAATATTTTAAATGACTTTTAAAAGGGCAAAACTATGTATTGCATCACTATACATGGCAAGTTTTATTCAATACACCATTGAACTTTTAATTTTTTGAATTACCCCATTAAACAAATTAAAAGTTTTTAATTGGACCATTCAGTTAACTGTTCATCAGTTCTGTTAATATCAACGTTAGCTTTTTCTTACGTGGCTTTTTTAAAAAAAAGAAAAATGACAACCACCATTCAATTAACTAAACTTTTCCTATGTGGCTTTTTAAAAAAAAAAAGAAAAATGACTCAGATGTGGCGTACCCAACATAGTCAACGGAATTAGTTCCATGAACTCCAGCAAGCCGCCGCCGACATTAAGATCAGATTCTTTAGCGGTGATCACGGCCACGGGAGCCGTTTGAGATTTTGAGAACGCTAATCAATGGCTGCTGGCCCAATTCCCAGCAACAAAATTTGGCGAGCTACCTATTCAACCGGTAAAATTATCGGATAATCATTCAAATCAACCTATGAAGGAACTAGATTTTTCGACAAATTAAACACCCCAAACTCAAAAAGGGGAAATCATATCAGACTAAATCGGAACGGATACCATCCATAAACATCCAAACATAACAGAAAAAGATAAGCATCCAAAACCATGATCCATATTAATTAGATACACACAGATAGAAATCATTCGCGAAAGCTACCGGGAAAAAATAATCGGAACAAACGAGGATATACCAGATCTGAGAATGGACAAATAGCATTATACAATAAATACTCATGCACCCAGATCCGGAAAAACACAAAAAGTCCCATCCAACAGCCGACGCCATATCCAAGAACAGATCTGAGATCTATCTTCCAAAAATCATCACCTTCAAATTAAAATCAACAAGATTTAACGGCGACGAGGATTGGGTAATTAACAATGAGATTTTGAGAACGCCGACACTGTCGGCGGTGGATCTGGAATCAGTGGTGGTACATGAGATTGGGCATTTGCTAGGGTTAGGGCATTCTTCGGTGGAAGATGCCATTATGTTTCCATCGATTACGTCTGGAACGAGGAAGGTTGAACTGACCCGAAATCGAGCTATTGTTCCCATCGCAAGCCCCTAACTTTGCAATCAGGATAGGGATAAAATAGAAGGCGGTGACGATGAAGGCGATGATAATGAGGAGAGAGAAAGGCGACCTTAAGAACATGATCGGAGAACTTTCTTTTTTTTTTTGGAAAAAAGAAAGATCTCACCGTAATTTAAGATAGAGAAGCTGAGTTGTTATGCTGAGTCATTTTTCTTTTTTTTATAAAAAAGCCACGTAAGAAAAAGCTAACGTTGATATTAACAGAATTGATGAACAGTTAACAGAATGATCCAATTAAAAACTTTTAATTTGTTTAATGGGACCAATTCAAAAAATTAAAAGTTCAATAATGTATTAAATAAAACTTGTCAAGTATAGTGATGCAATACATAGTTTTGCCCTTTCAAAAGTATCTTATATTTTGGAATGGAGAGATTAAATACTTTAAGGTGCAAATTGAAATTAGTCCAAATTACTGGGGACAATTATGTCATTTGATCAGGGGAAAATGTATCCGGATCGCATTCTTGTACTGCAGCGGGTATTAACGGAACAATTCGAAATTAGAACGGACACAGAATCTGATTAAACCGTGTCCGGCCTCTCTCTCGTTTCTCATTGTCTCTAAGTCTCACTCTCTCTTTCTCGATCTCTCAGTCGCCACTCGCCAGATTCAAAAAGGCTCTCTTGAAGAACATAAGAGGTAATTAATCCTAACAAAATCTACCGATTTGATTTGAATTTCGTATTGGATCTCTTTTTATCTATAATTTGCACAGTTTAATTGCCCAATTGTTTAGACTGATTTCGAGGAACAATTACGTTGATCGCATCAGAAATTAATAAAGGAACACAATTCTGAACTTGTTTGATTTCCTAATCAGCGATCTTATTCTGAATATATGATAGGAGTATTAAAGTTTCAAGTTTTATTTTTAATTTTCTTTTCTTTTTGGACCGAGAAATTACTAACTAGTCAGGAAAAAATATGAAAGTATTACAAAGAGACAGTATCTAAAAGTAAGAGTTTACCTAGAGTTGAAGGTACACAGGAGCTTTTGCGGTTTCAACGCCAGCGATTCAGTGAGCCACTTTGTTACATATCTTAGGAAAATGGTTATATTGGTAGACCAAGTTAACATTTTTAAATTAAATGGGAATGATTACTGTTAGTAGCTTGCTCTTATACATGAGAGTTGGATTTAAGTCTGCCAGGAATCAGAATTCAGCTTTATATAGCTTTTTCTGAATTGGGTGCTGGTTGAGCCACGCACTGCAAAATAGAGTGTCTGTTGATAATTCTCTTCAATTAGTAGCATTAGGATTTGAATTAAGGGAAAAACGTTGACCTCCACATATTCAATAAAAGTTGCATTAGAAGGGAAACCATGTTGAAGTAGGCGAAGTCTTTGCCTTTTTGCTCATTGAGTGTATTTAGAAGCCACATAGTAAACATGAAAACGTCTTCTACTTCTTACAGTGACTTGCAGTTGCTACAAAATCAAGAAATCTTGTCCATGGGCATCAGAATAAGGCATGTTCTGCTGTCTCATAAGCATCTTTTACATGTTAGGGCGCAATAAGGATGCCTATATATATATATTTATTTATTTTATTTTTTTGGGTAAGAACATCTTTCATTGATACGTATCTGATACTCTCGGATATTTCAACTTTATTATTTTAATAGTTTTAGTTTGGATACTTCTTGATACTCTAGGGATACTTTTTGATATGCAAAGGACTTCAGATGCTATGCTATGGCTTGTCCATCGATTGGACTAGCTTACTTCATCTTGATTTATTAGTTTACAAGATTTTTGTCTTACTTGGAGACGATTACGTTCTTTTTCGATTTAATGTTTGACTCCTATATTTTGGCTGTGTGAGATAAGTTCAATGCTAGTAAATAAGTTTTAGGTTTAGGATAAAATGATGATATTTGATGCAAATTTTGAGTTCTTTCCTTTTGGTTTTGTTATAATAGGTGCTAATATTTCTAATGAATTTGAACTTTGAAATTAACTAATTGTTTATGGTTAGTATATATATATATATATATATATATATATATATATATATAATTTGAACGTATTCCAAATGTACATATCCTACTTATTTCGAAAATGGATTATCATGTGTGCTTTATGTGTCGTATCAGTGTCGCGTATCCATAGCGATGCTTCTTCATAGGTGTTCTGGCAATCAATCCATTTGTTCCACAAAGGAGGTGGAAGGTGTGTGTGTGTGTGTGTTAGCACTACGTACCATTTTCAATCAAGGAGGAAATGTGTGACAAGAAGCTATGTTTGCTTTGCTTTGGCATTTGCCGTTAACGCTTATTAAAGGAGTCATGAGGCTGGTCAATATCATATTTTCTTTTCTTCTAAATTTGACTAAGTTTGGGCTGTTACAGGGCAGAGATTTTCAATGATTTTTGCCTGTATCCATGTTGTAGGGTTTAGATATATAAGCTCATATACTTCAGAAACCTGGTTGTTGGAATGGTTTTGCTGAAGCTGCAACTTGGGACCCAACTGTCACTCCATATAAGAATATCAGTACTATTCCCTACCACCCATTTTACTTATGCTTTTATGTTCCCTCCTGGGCATGGGGTGTTTCTAACCAAGAGGGTTGTTACCTAAGGTAGCATTCAGCCTTGATGAAAAGAGTGAGGAAATCTAATTTCAAGGATTGTTTACAAGAAGATTCATCTTTTCAAAATCCTTATCTATTACCCCTCAGCTCCACTGTTGCAAATTGATTTCAATTAGTTGTCGAGTGATATTACTATTATTATTATTATTATTATTATTATTATTGTTAACGCCTGATTTTGTACGCCTGACGAAATCACCCAAAAGGACAGACCAAAATAGCGCCAACGGTTGATGGAGTAATTGTTGTGAAATCAAACTCACGAAATACACTCGCATAAACATAAATAAAGAAATATAAAGTATGAACACAAGAATTTACGTGGAAACCCAATTGGGAAAAAACCACGGAGAGAGAGAGTAATCCACTATAATAATATTTGGAGTACAAATTGTATATTTGTGTTGTTGTATCTCTTGTGTCCTTGTTGTCCCTTCCAAATCCTAGCTTGTAGCCGTATATATAGAAGCCACCTCTATCCGCATCCAACTAGGAGAAGCACTCCTTTTCTAGAATCACCTTATAACTACTAAATCCAGTAGGAGTCCTAATTAAACCTCCTTATCCCACCACATAAGGAAACACAATCCTATTTTAATAAGGACTCTCCACTGTCACAATAAATTACATATGGGCCATCATCATTAAATAGATTGGGTTGCACCATGGCTGGACCCAAATAATCACATCCCAACATTGCCCCTCAGTCTCTTATTTATAAGGAACTTACAAATGAGAGAGTATTCAAAAAGTCTTCGTGAGATTATTATCCTCGGGATTTTTATCCTCTGGATTTTTATTCTCTGGATTTTTATCCTCTTGATTTTTATCCGCTGGATTTTTATCCGCGGGATTTATATCCGCGGGATTTATATCCTCCGAATTTATATCCTCCGAATTTCCTTCAGTCTGTGATTGATGATGAAACTGAAGCCACCTTTAAAGCACTTCAATGATATAAAAGCTTAAACTTTTATTTCTGCGCTGGCTGAATTCGTTACTGGTGCAGTAACTCAGCATCAATTTATCATCACCTGGACCAAAGTGTTAATGTTTAGATTTTACATGCATCATGTGAATACTACCACTACATGCATAATATATATATATACACGCACGTACTAGTATATATTTAATTTAATAAAAAAGAATCATTTATCTCCTTCGGTGAATCGGTGATTTTAAATCGACACTAGAACAAGTGTCTTTTTCCCACAGACGGCGCCAATGTTAACACCTGATTTTGTACGCCTGACGAAATCACCCAAAAGGACAGACCAAAATAGCGCCAACGGTTGATGAAGTAATTGATTATATCAAACTCACAAAATACATTCATACAAACATAAATAAAGAGATATAAATATGAACACAAAAATTTACGTGAAAACCCAATTGGAAAAAAAATCACAGAGAGAGGGAGTAATCCACTATAATAATATTGGGAGTACAAGATGTGTATTTGTGTTGTATCTCTTGTGTCTATGTTGTCCCTCCCAAATCCTAGCTTGTAGCCGTATATATAGAAGCCACCTCCATCCGCATCCAACTAGGAGAAAGACTCCTTTTGTAGAATCACCTTATAACTACTGAATCCAGTAGGAGTCCTAATTAAACCTCCTTATCCCAGCAAATAAGGAAACACAATCCTATTTTAATAAGGACTCTCCACTGTCACAATAAATTACATATGGGCCATCACCATTAAATAGATTGGGTTGCACCATGGCTAGACCCAAATAATCACATCCCAACATTGCCCCCCAGTCTCTTATTTATAAGGAACTTACAAATGAGAGAGTATTCAAAAAGTCTTCGTGGGATTATTATCCTCGGGATTTTTATCCGCTGGATTTTTTTCCGCGGGATTTATATCCGCTGGATTTATATCCGCCGAATTTCCTTCAGTCTGTGGTTGATGATGAAACCGAAGCCACCTTTAAAGCACTTCAATGATATAAAAGCTTAAACTTTTATTTCTGCGCTGGCTGAATTCGTTACTGGTGCGGTAACTCAGCATCAATTTATCATCAATTGGACCAAAGTGTTAATGTTTAGATTTTACATGCATCATGTGAATACTACCACTACATGCATAATATATATATATATATACACGCACGTACAAGTATATATTTAATTTAATAAAAAAGAATCACTTATCTCCTTCGGTGAATCGGTGATTTTAAATCGACACTAGAACAAGTGTCTTTTTCCCACAGACGTCGCCAATGTTAACACCTGATTTTGTACGCCTGACGAAATCACCCAAAAGGACAGACCAAAATAGCGCCAACGGTTGATGGAGTAATTGATTATATCAAACTCACAAAATACATTCATACAAACATAAATAAAGAGATGTAAATATGAACACAAGAATTTACGTGGAAACCCAATTGGAAAAAAAACCACGGAGAGAGGGAGTAATCCACTATAATAATATTGGGAGTACAAGATGTGTATTTGTGTTGTATCTCTTGTGTCTATGTTGTCCCTCCCAAATCCTAGCTTGTAGCCGTATATATAGAAGCCACCTCCATCTCCTTTTGTAGAATCACCTTATAACTACTGAATCCAGTAGGAGTCCTAATTAAACCTCCTTATCCCAGCAAATAAGGAAACACAATCCTATTTTAATAAGGACTCTCCACTGTCACAATAAATTACATATGGGCTATCACCATTAAATAGATTGGGTTGCACCATGGCTAGACCTAAATAATCACATCCCAACATTGCCCCCCAGTCTCTTATTTATAAGGAACTTACAAATGAGAGAGTATTCAAAAAGTCTTCGTGGGATTATTATACTTGGGATTTTTATCCTCTGAATTTTTATCCGCTGGATTTTTATCCGCGGGATTTATATCCGCCGAATTTCCTTCAGTCTGTGGTTGATGATGAAACCGAAGCCACCTTTAAAGCACTTCAATGATATAAAAGCTTAAACTTTTATTTCTGCGCTGGCTGAATTCGTTACTGGTGCGGTAACTCAGTATCAATTTATCATCACCTGGACCAAAATGTTAATGTTTAGATTTTACATGCATCATGTGAATACTACCACTACATGCATAATATATATATACGCACGTACAAGTATATATTTAATTTAATAAAAAAGAATCACTTATCTCCTTCGGTGAATCGGTGATTTTAAATCGACACTAGAACAAGTGTCTTTTTCCCACAGACGGCGCCAATGTTAACGCCTGATTTTGTACGCTTGACGAAATCACCCAAAAGTACAGACCAAAATAGCGCCAACGGTTGATGGAGTAATTGTTGTGAAATCAAACTCACGAAATACACTCGCATAAACATAAATAAAGAAATATAAAGTATGAACACAAGAATTTACGTGGAAACCCAATTGGGAAAAAACCACGGAAAGAGAGTAATCAACTATAATAATATTGGGAGTACAAGTTGTGTATTTGTGTTGTATCTCTTGTGTGTATGTTGTCCCTTCCAAATCCTAGCTTGTAGCATATAGAAGCCACCTCCATCCGCATCCAACTAGGAGAAGGACTCCTTTTGTAGAATCACCTTATAACTACTGAATCCAGTAGGAGTCCTAATTAAACCTTCTTATCCCACCAAATAAGGAAACACAATCCTATTTTAATAAGGACTCTCCACTGTCACAATAAATTACATATGGGCCATCACCATTAAATAGATTGGGTTGCACCATGGCTAGACCCAAATAATCACATCCCAACAATTATTATTATTATTTTTCAATGTAAGTCGCAATTTACCAAGTCTTGAGTAGAATCAAATATATTTTTTTGAATTGAGATTGCAACCGGATGGCGTAATGGTGGCCGGTGGGTGGTGACTTTTCTCCCCCTTTGTTATTTTACTTCTATTTTCTATTTTTTTAATGGTGGTCACACATGACCATAATATCTTTACTAGTTGAAGTTTTTACAAATTTAAGGGTGGTCAAGTGACCACCCTTGCTCCCCTATAGATACATCCCCTGCTAATAAATTAAATGTTGAAATACAAATAAAATAGTGGAAGTCCATACTTTATTAGATTTTCTTTTATAAATTGAATTATTTTAAACTATCAGAACTAACAGATTAGGTAACAATGATTTCATACAATCATTTTTGGAAGTTAACAATGTTGTGTTTTCTTTCGCCTGTGGAGGTCTTAGATACTGTATCTTTCTTAATTATCTTAAAATAACAGATATTCTCTGTTGGGGTAAAGAGGTTGATCTTTTTGACAATAAGCCTGTCTCAAGCGTGTTGGTCAGCATTTGTTTTTCTTTTTCAACTTTGCTATTAAGTTTTTATTTTTCAATGTGAACGTGTATATACATTTCAATGTTACTACGTTGGATTCTGGAGTTATGTATTGTTACTTAATAAATTGTTCAAAATTTTTACTGAAATGACGTATTTCTGTTTCCTTGATTTTGCAGGTTAATTCATTGATACAAAGCAGTCCCAAGGTGACTGACTGTGAGTTATAAATTATGGGGACTGAAGATCCGAACCGTGCATATTTCCCTCCAAGACCTGCTCCCTCACCCTTTTCTTCTCGCCCTATGGTTGGAGTGGATGCCTCTACCATCAGGCCAAACCCCCCACCTGCTCGACAGACTATAACCCCCTTTTCATCCTCAGGGCCTGTTGGATCAGGGGCCTCTGCTTTAAGGCCCAGCCCACAGCCTGTGCCACAGACTGCAACCCCTTTCTTATCCTCAGGACCTGTGGTTGGGTTAGAGGCCTCTGGTTTTAGACCTTCATTCACAGCTAGGTCTATTGCTCCATCAATGAATCCGGCACCACCATCATCTGTTCTACCAGCTTCAGGACCTTTCCAGCGTTTTCCAACCCCACAATTTCCAACGACTCAAGTACTTCCTCCAACCACTTTACCTGCGGTGCAGCCAGTTTTTCCACCACCAATGAAAACCCAGATTTCATCAGTGCCAATGGGATCTCCACCTCAAAGTATAAACAATGTGCCATCAGGCATGAGTTTTCCTCACTCATCTGTCGGTTCATCATTTTTTACTCCTAGGCCAAACTTGCAGCAATCTTCATCCCCCACGAGTCCAGCTAATTCTATTGTTCGAGGCAATTTACACTCAGCTTTGCCTGGTTATCCCGGTAAGCAACCTAATGCAGTTACACAAGCTCCACTTGTACAGTCTGCAACCTATCTTTCTCATCAAGGGAATTACCATCCATCCCCTCCAGCAGCAACATCCACCCCTTTCCTTTCTCATCAAGGTGGTTATGGCCCTCCTCCAGTTGCAGCTCCTCTAGGCCAGTATTCAAGGGAGCAAATGCGACCTCCAGGCTCTGGACCTCCTGTGGGAGTTGCACAGGGACTGATAGAAGACTTCAGTTCCCTTACTGTTGGGTCTGTTCCGGGATCATTTGATTCAGGACTAGATTCTAAAGCTTTTCCGCGGCCTTTGGATGGTGATGTGGAGCCAAGTTCTTTTGCTGAGATGTACCCTATGAATTGCGATTCCAGATACCTACGACTAACAACTAGTGCCATACCAAATTCTCAATCTTTGGTTTCCAGGTGGCATTTGCCTCTTGGCGCAGTTGTTTGTCCTCTTGCAGAAGCTCCTGATGGGGTGAGAATTATTCACTCACAGCAATTTCAGTCATGGATAGATACATTCTTAATTATCGTATGTGCAAAAATCATTTTTGTGCTTGCTAACTGAGTAACTGTTTACATTCAGGAGGAGGTGCCAGTCGTTAATTTTGTTACAGCAGGGATCATTCGCTGTAGAAGATGTCGCACATATGTGAATCCTTATGTGACTTTTACAGATAGTGGGAGAAAGTGGAAATGCAACATTTGTGCTCTGCTCAATGATGGTAAATTTTCATTTATCAATACAAGGATCAGACTTCTTATTTTGGAGTGCTAGGGAAAAGATACTTGGCCAAAGCCATTTAGTCTATTTATGACGGTGCTATAAATACTTTTTCCGACATTACATATGAAATGTTTTTTTTGTTAGCTTTGCCATGTACGCCCTCCGTCCCCAAAAGGATGGCTAAAAGTACAATTTTTTTCGTTAAAGAACATAAAGTGAAGGGTAACTAAGTCATTTAATGGGGTCCACTAGTACAAAAAAATAAAAGTACTCATTAATTTATATAATCTTGTGGGGCTAATAGAGATAAATTTGAAACTTTTTTACTCTCTTTCCTCTACTTTTCTTAATATGTGTGCAAATTGTACTTTGCTCATCTTTTTGGGGATGGAGGGAGTATCTTGTGATGAAAATGTTACGAGGTGTGGTTCATTATCTTATAATTTTGTGGTTCAGATCATTCAATCAATGTATTTAATGAGAAGCACATTACCATTCAATCAGCGTATTTAATATGCACATAACTTGCATCATCTTTAAGTTTATGCTCTCAGTAAATATGCTGATCAAATGGCAAGTCTGAACCACAAAAAATTATAATTCGATAAACCATAAGGTTAAAGTTGAATATTTTTTAATGCGAAATAAGGGTATAGTTGAATATATTTTTTAAAGCGAAATGTAAGGGTAAAGTTGAATCTTTTTTTACTCTCTCCTCTAGTTTGATGTTCTTAATTTGCGTGAATATTGTACTTAAACCATTTTTGTGGTGGACATAGTATCTTAAATATAATATAATTTTTCTGAGTATTGCTTTAATGGTTATATGTTGTACTAATAGAAAATGACTCGAATAAACGAACTTTCAGTTATTGTGACCCAATTGCCGTACCTACTAACTTTACCCACTTCGAATTACGTACCTGCTATTTAGATAACAATATACTTGTACCAAGTACCTAACTTTCATGAATTGGGTAACTCGTATTTATACTACTTGGAGACTTAAAGCTAAAATGAGCCACTATCATTCACTAGACTAAATAACTCTCTAACTGACCCACATGCTTATGATGCTTGCTAAATCTGGAGCCATCTTAATATCTCAGCGTGTCACTCTTATTGCAAAAATTCCAGTAAAATAAGACGAGCGCAAGAATAAACCCACCTTTTGCTGATGTAGAATATTATTAGGAATTTTTACGAGTAAGTTGAATCTTTTTTATGATAATTGAAAATATATATAACAATCTTAGAAGTTATTTGCATGTGAATAACTTTTTGGTCAATGAAATGGTGGGAAACTTTATAATTAACAGTTTTATTATTAATTAGTTTTTGATTTCCATGGTTAATAAATTTCGAGTGTGAGTTGTGTAGCTTACTGAACTGACTGTCTTATTTTTACATTGAGCTAGTTATTTGGGATGGTTGGACTTTCTGAATTTCTTACATTTAATGATACCTTTTATTTAATTAGTGTCAGCTTGTAATCAAACTGGCATGCCCTTGTGGCTGGAGCTAGCAAAAAGCTTTGTGCATAATTAGTCCATGATACTCTGTGTGTGTGTATGTACATTTATATTTAAAATGTGTACTTCCAGATGTTTTGTATGGATGTAGAATGGGATATTATTTGCGTGGTTAAATAAAGAAGGAAATCTTCAAATCTAGCCAAACAACACTGTTGCCTTCAGCTTGGTCAATTCTGTCATCTAAAACAGGATCCGTTTGTCATTGCAAATTTAAATGTTGCAAGTTGATAGTAATTACTTGTGGTAGATTTATTCATTAAGTGCATCTTTAAAGGAATGGATGCTGATATCTTTAAATTAATCATGTCCAGTTCCGGGTGAATATTTTGCCCCTTTAGATGCCAGCGGTAGAAGAACTGATTTGGATCAACGGCCTGAGCTTTGCAAGGGTAGTGTGGAATTTGTTGCTCCGCCTGAATACATGGTGCGGCCACCTATGCCGACAGTATACTTTTTTCTCATCGATGTATCAATATCTGCAGTAAGAAGTGGAATGGTGGAGGTAAGAAGTTCCAGTTATGAAGGGTAGATAATTTAGCAACTCATCTTACGTTCTTTCATGCTCATGCGTGCATCAACTTGAGATGCATTAACTTGAAATGCATTCTAGGTTGAACATTCCATTTGTAAGTGTGATGCATAAGAAGATATTTTACTTTTTTGGCTGGCTGCTGGTGAAGGATAGACCTTTACTTTTTCTTTTTTTTACTTATTAATTTCACCTTTTTTACGGTGGGGGGTTATTCTTGGGTGTTCCAACCTATGCGGATCTGAAGATCATTATAGATGCACAAGTCTTTTAGCAAGTTATATCCTCTATATTTCAATATAAATTCTAGAATCTTCCCCAAGTTGGAGTATTTGCTTGTGACCTCCTTGAGGTGACACCACTTTGTATTATTTTTCATTCAATGTTGAGTTTAATTTTTTGTTAATTAAAAAATGAGTAACAAATGGACCTGCATGTTTATTTTTTGGATAAGTTGAATATAGCGTCAAATGCTTTTCTGCAGGTGGTGGCACAAACTATCAAGTCTTGTTTGGACAGGTTGCCTGGCAGCTCTAGAACACAGATTGGTTTCATAACTTTTGATAATACAATTCATTTTTATAATATTAAGGCAAGTGGTTATGCAACTGATAATCTAAGATCACTTCACCTTCATCCGTATCAAATAATTATTCTGTTTTTCTTCTGCCAGTCCTCTTTGACCCAGCCTCAAATGATGGTGGTATCAGATCTGGAAGATATATTTGTTCCATTGCCAGAAGATCTCCTTGTCAATTTGTCAGAATCAAGAGGTGTGGTGGATGCATTTGTGGATAGCTTGCCTTCCATGTTTCAGGACAATGTTAATGTTGAATCTGCTTTTGGACCAGCCCTTAAAGCTGCATTAATGATTATGGTAAATTCTTCTTGTCTGTATCATTTTAAAGTTATATAACTCATTATGTTAACCTTACTTCGAACTTTGATCTCATTTTAATCTTCAGAATATTTGCTTTTTTGAATTTCTTGCTCTCACAATTTATAAGCAGTTTTCCCATATATTGGCTTTCAAAAATTTCCCTCTGCTTTTTGCTACAGAGCCAACTCGGTGGTAAATTGTTAGTTTTCCAGAATACACTGCCATCACTTGGTGTTGGCCGCCTAAGGTTGCGTGGAGATGATATCCGTGTTTATGGTACGGATAAAGAGCATGCACTAAGAATACCAGAAGATCCTTTTTATAAACAGATGGCTGCTGATTTCACTAAATACCAGATTGCGGTCAATGTATATGCATTCAGTGACAAGTATAATGATGTAGCTTCCCTAGGTATGCATTGATGTTTAAATTGTTGAAGTTCTGATATAATTACATTTCAAATACTTTACAATTATCTGTTCACCCAAGTTTTGTTGTAAAATTTCTTGGTGATAGCCTCCAAATTGTGATATGGTAAACACGATGATTTTTAAATGATTTGAGAGAAAAAACCCTTGGCAATCACATCTAAATTTCTAGGCATCACTCCAGAAGAATAGGTGACACACGAACAATATTATTCAGAAAGCCATCTTCATTCACAGCCTAAAAAAAACCTTGTATGTTATTATGTTGGCCTTTTAATTTGGAACCCTGGTTAGATCTCTTTACTTAAACGCACTAGAGTAGTTTAATCTAAACCTTATTATACAAGTCACAAGTCAGATAGAATCAACAATGGTAGGCCATTCTACAATCCAAAGCCAGAATTACTGTAATACTCTCAGCATAGAATTGAAGAACAAAAGTGAAGTAGCAAGAAGACATGTAAGATGATCAATCCCCTATTTAGGCTCTAGTTTGAATATTTTCATATCATCTAAACCTGAGGAGCAAAGATATAGGTGCTGGGATATGGATTTACCAAACGGTGATACGATGATTCGCCAAAACTTAAAGAATGGGGATTTGGGTGTGGGGGTATTGTCACGCCCCCAAATTCAGACACTCCTATCTCGAATTTGGTTCGTCACGTATTAATTCTAATATCATATTAAAATCATTAACAGCGAAAATAGAAAATAATAGAATAATTTACATTGATATAACATAAATATTCGCGTCCCAAGGTACCGTAACCGTTAGTACAACAATCTGGTGATTACACTTAAACATAATTTAATCAACACTTAAAGAACTAAGCTATTCTGTAGCCTTGCCCTTTCCTTTGTCCTTTCCTGATGTACCGCTTTGCTCTGCCTTAACTGTAATGTTTTTAGGGAAGTAAGAATGAGCAATAGCAATAAGAATAAGCAGTTATAACGTTTGAATCTTCAAAGGTATAACAATAATTGATAGTTCAAGGACATCAAGAAGTATCAAGAGTTTTCAATAAGTATCGCTATAGACTGAAGGACATCAACAGAATTTCAAAGTTTATTCATTTTGAGGTTCAATAAACACTGAGCAGTCACTAAGGACTAAGAACTCTTACTAGAATTAACAATATTATACTGCAATCCAATATAAACGAGTACAACAGGTGATCAACCTAAAGTACCCTACGTTATGCATAACATTTAATCATACTCATGTGCACACGTTGGTTCTCCGACAATATAAAATTTCCCCTTTTTTAAGAGAGTTGTTCATCTCAGTAGATTTACAAGAGTCCGCACCAAGTCAATTGGTTTGGATAGCTTTCTAACATATGATAATAGTCTAGTCGAATCAAAGGCTTAAACAACTTTTATAATGCAGTTAAGAACGATAAGTTCAATGCTTGCAACAACGTCAAGGTATACAAATGATTTCCAAATAGTAATAGATATTTGCTCGATATAAATATGGTTGATATGACAAAAATTCGGATTATACAAATATATACAGTGCAAGAATTAGGGAATTTGCGTAATCATAGATTCCTTGCATGAAGTAAATGCATATGTTAAGGATACTTGCACAAAAGAGAAGGTTTAGATACTTTCACAATATCCAAAGTTGTGTAAGTTTTGGAACTTGCCTTTAGCGTTGATTACCACTTATAACGTAAAATCACCTCAATGAATTATCCTATTTATGTATGTATAGGTATTCATTAGTCACACACCTTGACATACATATCCACATACATTTATCACACATATTTAAACTTATGTAGGTCTACACACAGTCAACTCATAGATGTATAATTCACATTTGTTCTTACTTTTAAAATTCTTAAGAACATTTTTAAATCTCTTATACTTATCTCATATGTGAAACATTACTTAAGTTACTCATTCTAGTTTAAGTTGTTCCACAAATACATGTTAAAGAACCTTTAAGCTACGTTTGGCCCTTTTTATTTACTTTCGACAATTTTTAAGTTTACTCATAAATTTCTCTTTTACAAAGTCAAAAGAGCTCATCATATTAATTACTAACCATAGCATTCATTAAACCACATAACATTGCCGGACAACCTCTTTCTACGCATGCTTGCATATATTAGATTTATTTGTATGCAATTAGTATAGCTCTCTACTTAGAACTCTTTTAGTTCATGCTTGCGTAGTTTATAGCATGTTTAACTAGATGTGCGAATATGTCGGTTATCTCTAGAGGCATAAAGCATCCTATCATAGTTGTTCAAAAATTCACAATACAAGTCGTAGAGTTTTCAACTCAATTGGTTTTCAAATCTTAAAATTTCATGACAAACAACTAAGCATGCAAAGTACGTTGAATTCACATTTCATACGTATTTATAAAACTAACTAAGTTGCGAATACATGCTCAAAAGCTTAGATTTCAAAAAAGCGTAAGGTTTTATAAACATGGTTTTCGTCTTTTAACTTTTCTTTCAAAAGGTTATAATTCAAAACTCCAAACTTACTAAAACATCTTGCAACATGCATTGACACATGTTTAAGGATTATGTATGCTGTTTAAGTTAAGTTAGGTTAGTTTAGGTCTTCTTGTATCAAACAATCAAAACCGTAATATAAGTTATTGCAGGATCCCCCGTCGGGGCGGGCCTTTTATACTACAGAACCCCCGATGGGGCGGGCATGGCTACTGCAGTTAGAACAATGGCACTCCCCTGCTACGAGCTAACATGCCAACATCTCAATCAAACAGCAATGTAATGATACTTAATTGATATAAACTTACTACTAAACATCCCTAGCATGTTTCTAACAATTCCAAACATATAAATAATCAAATTCAAGAATCAATTCAAGATTTATGCCATTTTTTCATAGTTTAACATTTTTAGCGATTCTCTTCACTACGGATTCGTTACTTGACCAAATTACTCTGTTTAACTTTCGTTGATTTCGTATTCAACCATATTAACAACGTCTAGCATCAATTGACAGATTCTATTATGCTTCAACCATGAACTTTTCAACTCAAAACAAGTATTTTAGCAATTTTCTATGAACTTTGCAAAACTTGAATTTAAGAACATAGTTTAAGAATTATACCTCTTGAAGCTAAATTGACAATCCTTGAATCTTAACTTCTGATTTTTCCCAACTTCTCAACCACTCACTCACTAGAATTCTCAGAATTTCAAATGTGAAGAATGAAGAAGGGGTCTCTATTTATAGAAGAACCATGGACCAAGTTTGGGTTTTGCTTCATGAATCAAACATTCAAACCAAAGGAAGAAAGGAGAAACTACTGGTTTATTGAGATTTGGTGGGATATCAACTCCTTATCACTATTTAGCCCACTCCCCTCTTCATCATTTGGAAGCTATGAGTTTGAGAAGAAGAAGCAAGCTAGCTAGCTAGCTAGCCTTTTTGTATTTCACGTGAATGGAGAAATGACACACAATTTGGGACACTACTTTTAAAACTCAGCATTCCATATTATTATTAGCATACTTAGGTTTATTTGATATTTGTCCACAAATGAGCATACATATACACCCACTCGTACATTACACATAGAATTATATAATCCATGTACATTGGTTTATTTCAAATAATATTTACATTAGACTATTAGACTAGAATATAATTCAGTTGGGTACCAATATTACTTATTATTCCACTTCTACATAATTATTAAAATAATCATTTAATATTAATTATTTATTTAGTCAAAGTTTTTTTCCCTCATAAGTTTAGAATACCAATTTAAATACTCCCACACACATCACGGGGTCACATAAAACTCTTTCACACAACTTAGTAAATTACATAAGTTAAGCTTACTCTTATCATATAGTTTTATATAATAATTATTCATTCCAATGTCATACCTCATTTTATATTGAAGGAAAAACCTTATTATAGATGATTTCTCCTTACATGCTATTGTTCATGATAATTAATGAATAATACTAAGAATTAGTCAATCACATTATGTAATTATTTATTTATTAATAGTACTAATTAATTTCATCATTAATTAAATTAGTACTTTCTTATTTCACCACCTTGTCACACTAGACATAATTTCACAAGCTTAAACTAAGCTTCTCATCACTTCTACTACATTGCTTAATTATCTCATGCTTATTCAATTAAATTAATTACCACAACTCATGCCAACACTATATATATATATATATATAGGGTCTCCATCCACAGCAACCGGTTGTTGGGGAGCAACCCCTTTTTTTCCAGCCGCTACAGCTTGTACCGGCCACTTAGAATTTTTTTTTATAAGCCGCTACAAGCTGTAGCGGCTGGAAAAAAATGGGTTGCTCCCAACAACCGATTGCTGTGGATTGAATTCCATATATATATATATATATATATATATATATATATTCAAACAATCTTTATTCTCAATATTATAATTTATTAAAATTCGCGGGTATTACAGGTATTCAACACATATTTAATTATTAAATATCTATGTTTATATGTTTATAATTACACTTGTATGATAAAAACATTCAACAACATAGATGCTACAATTGAAAAACAATAAACATTCAACAAACAACACAAGTTTCATGGTTCTACAAACAAGAAGTTAAAAACAATAACAACATAATCATAAAAAAAATATAAATACACAAGTTACAAAAGAAAAAAAAGAATCCCCTGAGAATCCCTGAGGATTGGAGAATACCCCCACGGGATACAACAATTTGCTAGAAAATGAAGAATTCCTGCTTCTTGAATCTGGACCTTAGCAGCATGTTGATTGTGCCATTATGGAATTTCCCTTGTTTTAGAGTTTCCTTTTGAGTATCATCTGAACTTTTGCCACATTTTGCTTGCATCAGTTGGGAAATTTACCTCTTACCATCCTATGTTTCTACCTTCTGGGTTATATAAGTTCTGTGCTGATAGAGAGATATTGTCTTGCAAACTGACTGTCAACTACTAATATCTATATCTGTTGACAAATGAGAATACCATTTCTGACTTGGACTTTTATCACGTAGGAACTCTTGCAAAATATACTGGCGGTCAGTTATATTACTATCCAAGCTTCCAATCTGCCATTCACAAAGAGAAACTTAGGCATGAGTTAGCCAGAGATCTAACTAGAGAAACTGCCTGGGAAGCTGTCATGCGCATAAGATGCGGAAAAGGTCAGTGTGTCCTGTAACACTACTGAACAAGCTAAGAAAGTCATTAGGTTTTATTTAGGTCAACTTTCTTTGTTAATTTTCTGGTTGCCTTATAATATTTAAAATTGATTTGAATTTCTTGCACCTCTAGGTGTGCGTTTCACATCTTATCATGGAAACTTTATGCTAAGATCCACTGATTTATTAGCCCTTCCAGCAGTGGACTGTGATAAAGCTTACGCAATGCAGTTATGTCTTGAAGAGACATTACTGACAACTCAGACAGTGTATTTCCAGGTTGCTTTATTGTATCCTTTGGTTTGTACTTAGTACAGTGCTTCTGTTTGTTTGGGCATGAAACAATTCATTATATGAATATATTCTCTTTTTAATTAATTCATACATTCGTAATGCAAAAGAAATTTGTTCCTATGTTTTCTACCAATTTACTTAAACTCTGGGATTTTCTAAAGAATTGCAATCTAAATGGTTTCCAGAGAGTTCTATAAATTCCGATGCTTTAGGGAAATCGTTGTGATGATCTGGCCTCATTGCATTTCGTGCCAGTACTCTGCGCTTCTAGAATGTGAATTGTCCCTTCTATTTATGTTGAATTAGTTATGAACTACTTAACCTTTTGAAAGATACACTTCATCTAATGGAGAAAGACGTATAAGGGTACATACAGCGGCAGCACCAGTGGTTACTGATTTAGGAGAGATGTACCGCCAGGCTGATACTGGTGCCATTGTTTCTTTGCTTTGTAGGCTAGGTACAAAAGCATCCTTCCCATCCCCGAATCTAGTTTCAATCTAACTATGGAACTTGCATTGCATGGGTTTTTTGATATTAGAATTATGACCCTATTTGATATGCAGCAATTGAGAGAAGTATGTCCTATAAACTGGAAGACGCTCGCAACTCTATACAACTCAGAATTGTCAAAGCCCTCAGAGAATATCGAAATCTATATGCTGTGCAGCATCGTGTAGGAAGCAGGATGATCTATCCAGAATCTCTGAAATTCCTGCCGTTGTACGGATTAACATTATGTAAATCGACACCCCTACGTGGTGGATATGCTGATGTCCAGCTTGATGAACGCTGTGCAGCGGGATATACCATGATGGCATTACCTGTGAAAAAATTGTTGAAGCTCTTATATCCTAACTTAATACGAATTGACGAGTATCTTTTAAAGGTAAATAATTTCTTGCATTTGGGATTTCTATAAAAATGTTTGTGGTATAAATCTCAAATGTTACATCTGAATTTCAGCCATCACCACAACCTGATGAATTCAGAAACATATGCAAAAGGCTGCCACTTACTGCAGAGAGCTTAGATTCCAGAGGTCTTTATGTTTTTGATGATGGTTTTAGGTTTGTTATATGGTTTGGCAAAATGCTCTCACCTGATATTGCTATGAATCTACTTGGTGAAGACTTCACTACAGACTATTTAAGGGTATGCTTCTTTTGCTGTTTTAATATATACACATGACTTTTGAATGTTAAAATATCAACTTGGTATGTGGCTTTGTATAATGATACTTCTTGCTTTAATTTTATTTGTTCAGCAGGACATTGTTGTAATCTTGTAGATGTTAATTCCAAAATTGTTTTAATTTGTCTGGTTTGATGTCAAAATTGAAAGAATTGTGTTTTGAGTTGGAGTGCGACACGTATACTATCTGATGCCTCTGATGAGAGGAAAGGATTGTCATGTACTAGAAATACCAAAGAATATTGCAATACTATGGATTAACTGCCAAACTCACCCTTGAAGTTCCAGGATTTAAGGATGTGTTAACAATTCTTCAAGATGTTTGAGACATTCTTTGGGATGAGGTTCAATTCTTCTTTGGTTAGTTGTAAATTGAGGACTTTTTGCGTATTTATCTTGGTTGCTCCTTGGTAGTAATCTTAGGTTGATGTAGGACAAATTTAGGAGATTAATAATCTGGGAAAGTAAGGGAAAACTAAAACTAGGGTGGAGCTCCACACTCCCCTACGTCTTTGATATTTAATGGCAGAAGAGAAATTGATCACAATCAAATTTTGGGTCTCAAAATAATCTTCAATAAATATGTATAATAATAGCCTTTTGGGGATTATATCATTATTTAAAGAGATTCAAACACAAACATTACTTGGGGAATAATCAATGTTCTAAAAGGCGCTAAGCGGGAGGCCGGGGGGCCTAGCGCCTAGGGGACTTAGGCGGAATTTTTTATTTTAAGCCAATTTTAATAATTTATCTTACATTTATCCAAACAAAACAATAATATAAAGTAAAACAATCTATAATAAAGATAATAAATGCCTTTGCTTAAAGTTCAAACACATCTATATTGTCAATGTCAAAGTTCAAACACAAACATATAATCAAAAATACAAACTAATAGTCCTCATCTCCATATCCCTTTATATCTCTAATTCTTCTTCTCCATATCCCTCCAAGATAATGTCTCCATTGGAATCACACTCGTACTCCTCATCTTAAGAAACTAAACATAAATTTAAGAATTATATTGAATTAAACAAAATATTACAAATATATCATCATTCAAGGGCGGAACTAGGGGGGGGGGCGGGCGGGGGCGGTTGACCCCGGTAGGGAGGCCGACGGTCTAGGCGGAGGCCGGTCCAGGCGGAACAGGTGGCGGGCGGGGGTTGTGGGGGGCAGCCGTCGGTGTTCCGGTCGCTTGGTTTAAAAATTTTGGCCCCCCTACAAAATCGTTCTAGTTCCGCCACTGTCATCATTTATAGGTAAGTTCAAAAAATTACAACTATAATAAAATTATCCATTTTGACTTTATTTTGTTCACTTCTTGTTGTGATGTGATACGCTACAACTTGCATTATTAATATTGTAAATCATTAGAAAAATAAATATATCAAGATCTGGTTTGGTTAATTATTAAAATTATAAAAAAAACTCCGCTTAGGCCTGCCTGCCCGCTTAGGCTCCACCTAATTTCTTGGAGTTTTGCCGCCTTGGGCCTAGGTGAGGCGCCGGGGGGCCTACTGCCTAGGCCTAGGCTTCTTTTTAGAACATTGGGAACAATAAGTACTAAACGACTAAAATACCATAAATAATAATATTTCCTACTAAATATATATCCTATATCCCCACTAATAAATTAATAAATAAATAATTACATTAATTTCTCCCAAATAACTTAACAAAACTTTCAAAAAAAAATAAAAATTTCTTATCGACTCTTGAATTGTCGTCCTCATCATAGGTCCATTTGGGACCCAGTTATGGAGAAGTTGCTTAGCAGAATAGCAGTTTGATAGGTTGAATGAGCATATTTTTCTTTAGGGATAGACTTACTTTTGAGACTTGTTTAGATGGTACTTCCTCTATTACTTGTAGTGGATCCTGGTTAGCTTTGCAAATTCCCTACAGAAATTGTTGAGGGATTTTCTTGATCAGGTAGGCTTTGAAGAGTCGAAGCAGGTGTGGCTATTAATATTGAATTGAATGTAGCTTGTATATTTTCATGTTTTCCGTTGAGGTGGTCTTTTTCTTTTTACCATTTGTTGGAATATCTATTATTTTCCTTGTTTTGTTGGTATCACTCTTTAAATTGGCAGTACAAGTTGCCTTTGAAAACGCCCGCTGTTGTTACATAGATTTTTTTGTGGAATGTTTATGATTTTCCTTTGCTTCTATAATTCACTCTTCTCACTGCTATATTCTTGTTTTTTTATAAACTGAAAATCAGGTTAGGCTTTCTGAGCGTGGCAATGAAATGTCAAGGAAGCTAATGGGGATACTTGAGAAATTTCGGGAGACTGACCCATCATATTATCAGTTGTGCCATCTTGTTAGACAAGGTGAACAACCCAGAGAAGGTTTCTTTATACTTGCAAATCTAGTTGAGGACCAGGTTGGTGGAATGAATGGCTATGTCGACTGGATCCAACAAATACATCGGCAAATCCAGCAAAATGCATAATTTACAGGTAAGAAATCGTTGTTAATTAGTTGGGTGATGCCTGAATTATATAGTTTGTGGGGGACTACAATTCATAAAACTGATAATTGAAACACGTTGGAAACCTAGGGTCCGTTTAGTAACTGTTTCTGCCAATTTTTTGTTCCTGTTTTCAGTTTTTTGAAATCAGGAGCAAAATGATGTTTGGTAACTGTTTTTGTTTCAAGAGAAGTGGGAGCAAAAGCCCATTTTGGGAGGAAAAAAGTGAAAACACCAGAAAGTTGTTTCTTTAATTTTGGGAATGTGTGGAACCATCAAAAGCATTAATAAGGTCCACCCATCAAATCCTCTTAAAAGCAAAAATTTTCACTTCATTAAAAAAGTTCAATAAATCAATAAATAAATTAGACTCCAGATGAAACTAAATCCGTTTCATCTCATATTCTCTTTATTTTTGTATTCATTATTTTATTCCTTTTTAGATGAAAATTGTAAACCTTAGTGCAGACGATAAAGATGATGTTGATTAAGAGGTTTTTTATTTCAATTTTCTTCATATTTATAGTAACACAAGGAGCGGTTTTTTAGAATAACAGTGTTGTGTACAAACCTCAAGTTTCAGTGTGCGCGGCAAATCTGCTGTTTGATATATCAGTGGAAGTTTGATATTAGTTATTTTGTTTTAAATTTTAGTTTATGCTATGGTGTGTAGCCTGTAGATAGGATAGTCACGAGGACTAAGAAATGCATATTTAGCTGTTAATATTTGAGACTATTAGGAAGAATCCAAGTCTTTTTGTTTTTTATTTATTTCCCGAAGGTGTACCACTTTCTTGTTAATAAAAATTTTCCTTTGCTGATAAAAAGACAATATTTTAAGAAACACTATTTTTTTTATTTCTGTTTCATTTATTTTTGGCATCACTTGATCATCAAGCACGGTTCCCTGAATTTTGTTTTCACTTGTGAGAACAAGTGAAAACAGAAACATATGAAAGCAAAAATAGAGAGCAGAAACAGTTACCAAACGTACTCCTAGCTTTTAAAGATGCTCAATTAGAATACAGTTTTAAAGGACAAGGCTAGTTGTATTCACCAAATTGTGAAGTATATGGCTACCCTACTGCTTGATGTTTTTGTTTTAATTTGTTTTTTTTTGTTATCGGGTGTTTTTATTTCAAATTGGTTTCTGTTATATTTAAAATCAACCTAATTTAGATATGATATCATTTTATTTTACATTAGGACTAAATTGTTTGGTTGTGAATCTTTCTTGGGTTGTAAGCCTGTCATTATTGAATCTGCAATTAGCCTCAACTAGTCAACTGTGTCTCTTTCTAGTTTGAAGTCTGTCTAAGTGCATACCTAATCATATTATCCCTTTATAAAAAGAAATATTGCTGAGGAGGAGAAGAAGCTACGAAGGACATGCTCCAGGGAAGAGGTTATGTTCCTTTTTACTCATTTCTGGGCTGCTGCTTATTCCTCTTTGGCACCTACAGACTACGGTAGAGATCAGAGGCATTTGGCTCCCAAAAGGGATTGGAGTTCCTCGCCATGGCATGACATCATCAATGACCCAATTGAGTGATTCGGTCGGGATCACTTCTTAACCTGACGCCAAGTGAACCGAAGCAAGGTATTGATTGACCATTGGGTTCTGGGGAGACTCAGCAATGGAAGAGAGATTCTTAAACCATCTTTAGATGAGTTAACATCTGCTGAACCGGACACCACTCTCTATCCCATGGCACCAGGGAAGAGAGGAACATGGCCCAAAGTCCCAAACTCAAACAATTTCAAAAGCTAAGAAGCTAAAAACAACAAATTTACAGCTTTCCTACTTGGAATACCAAGAAAAAAAATACCCCATAAAGAAGCCAGCTCTCCACAAATTATCTGCATCCAGAAGTGGAATAAAATGTACAGCTAAAGGTTAAGAATGCAAACACGATTAGAAATATAGATCCAAAAGTCATGCATGAATGAGAATAACAAACAGGAGCTGCAAGGATAATTTGCTAATACTTCCTTGTAAACCCTTCTTCAGCTATCATCTGGCAATCAAAATGTCACATGAATATACAGCTCCAAAAATCATCTGCAGAATTTAGAGGCATTAAACAGCAATTTTATTTTTGGAAACAGCAAATGAACACCTCGCACAGTAGTCGTATGGTGTTGAAGTTCAGGTGTTAAACCCTTTCTTGAAGGTTTTGATTGTTGGAATTATATGCTGACGCATTTTGTTAATTGTAAAGATGCATGTGGTGTGAGAAGCAGACTGTGCTTGTCGTGCTCATGTACCTCAGAGGACATTTAAAGACAAACTTAACTCTTATTAGTCATTGCATGCTTGTCATATGATCCTTCATCCATGTACAATTTGCAGATGATGCCTTGGTGTACATATGCTGTCACTATGTCTGCTGTACATATGCTGTCACTATAGAATAAACAATTCCGAAAGAAAGTTGGCCTGCTGGCTTTTCTTTTGTCCTTCCTATCGTATATGGCATTTCCCTTCCGACTATAACCTAGATTCCTCATTTGCGCTTATACACAACTGAATCTGAGGTGTCAAATTATTTAGTTTCTTTCAATCAATATTAGGAAAATGTCTTGCGTTATGTCCATTGCTTTTTTCTGGGTCAATCTAGGCCCTTGAGCTTGATACGTTTTCTGACGTACCTTGTGTGTGTGTGTTTTATTTATTATTATTGCACAAGCAAACTAGTGATTCTGTATTTTGTACCCTCCATATGTCTACATAAAAATGTGCTCAGCTTGCAGATTTCATGACTTTTGCTCTCAAGCTTAGTCCTTGAGTAGTAATGCAGCTTCCCTTCTAGTTGGCTTTCTAGTCCTGCGTCTTTCTATCCCTGTCGAGTTCTAACTATTACCACTTTATTACACCATATTTATGATGGATCAGCTATATGCCTATATGTTTGGTTAGTATCTTTGAGTGATTTCAAGTACCTGAAACTAATCGGTCATTATTTCCCTACTTTTTCATTGTAATGTAAACCAGTTATCAATTGCCTGAAACAGTATGGCCCTACTTCTAACTCAATTTCTCTATTTTGATTTCAGAACTATTCATTCTAGTGGAGGGTTTATTAATTAGTGGCTAGTTCCATCTTTCCAGTCAATTTGGGAAAAAGTTGCGCCGGTTTCTTCAGCAGTTTAGATTTGAGTTGATGAGATTGGAATTGTGCAGAAGTCGGAGCTATTTTGCTTACATTTTCCTACTTGATAGAGTAGCGACAGAGCAAATGTATCTCCTCATCCTATGGTAGCATTCCCTGAATTATGTCGGAGTCAGTTAGATCCCTGAATCTGATGGAGAGTTTTCTGCTGCTGGACAAAGGGGAGAGAAGATATAATCACCTGAGTGCTTGCTCGATGCCTTGATGTGGCCCTCAAACAGAGGTATTCAACTGCAAAAACTTCTAGTTGTAAAGCTGGATAGTCTGTTGTACTTGTTTCATTTTGTCTTGATGTGGTCCTCAAACAAGAGGTATTTTGCAGATTGTATTTAGGTATAGACTGGTTGAGGCATTTGGATAGATTTTGTTTGTTCAATGGGTACTGCATTTTTGGACATGAGGAAAACTAATTTAATCGCAACTCAAACAGTATTTGATTTTTTGTAACGAAATTCATGCCAAATTTCATTAATATTGTTGTATTCACATTAAATATATCTGAACTATGTTTGTGTTCACAATGCTTTTATTATAACCACTTTGATAAATCTAAATGTTTATCCAAAATCTTGGAGTTGTGGTTTTGAAATTACTTTTTTTCTTTTTCTTTTTTTAGGGATAAGCCTGTTTGATAAAACTGAAAATGAAGAGCTGAAATAGAATCGTGTTATATATTGCGATGATTTTGTGTCAATTTCTACATAAGGGTCACTAATAGTTATTTATATATAAGTTGACGTAAACATTCATAATATATATCATTTTCTCTTTGAAATATAAGAGCAGCCTAACTTTTAAAAGGATACACTTAAAACCTTATCAAATCAGCTTAATTACACATCATAATACATTAAAATTTAAGACCCAAGTCAGGTGACAAACAAGCTCATTACAACCTCTCTCTCTTTTTTTGGGTTTTATCACATTTGTGGGCCATTTCAGTTAACTTGCAAGTGCTAGCCTGATTGATTGATTTATGGATGGGAAAATAATTCATTTTTAAGAAGGAAAATGCCCCCCTTCATTTCTCTTGTCAAATAATTTTAATTTTCTCTGTCTCCGTCTCTTTTCCCCTAGCTATCCATATTTGCAAAAGAGACATTTATTTCAGAACATTGGAGTATTTTTATTTAAAAAGTATTCTTTAACATCAAACTATAATTTTAAATGATATATATATATAGCTGTTGTAGTACACATTCACCTATGACGATGGTTTTTGTATTATACAACTGTGTATATACATTTTTTTCATATATATATATATGAAATGGATCCAGTCCGGACTGAAGTAAAATACGGACCCAATGTTTTTTTTTTTGCTTTTTTTTAGAACTAAAAAAATAATAATTATAGAACTGGAATTTTTACATAATACTGTGTTTTGGGTGTGATTTGGATACATATAATAAAAACATGTATGTATAGACTGTACAGACATGTTTTGTTATATGTATCCAAATCACACCCAAAACATTGTATTATATAAAAATTTCAGTTCCATAATTTATTTATTTTTAGTTGTTTTAAAAAAAACAAAAAAAAAGAAGGTCCGTATTTTAACAAAATACGGGAGTCCGGACTAGATCCGGACTCAATATATATATATATATTTATATATATATATATATATATATATATATATATATATATATGCAATGATCAAGTGCATACCCCTTATCTTACTCACCCGTGCTTACCCTCTTTTAGGCGACGGTTTCGGTCATACAACCGTTGTCTATACTTTTAGCAACGCTATATATTGTCCGTCGCTAAAAGTATAGACGACGGTTGTATGACCGAAACCGTCGCCTAAAGGGGGGTAAGCACGGGTAAGTAAGATAAGGGGTATGCACTTGATCCGGACCGTATATATATATATATATATATATATATATATATATATATATATATATATATATATATACAAAAATGATCAGGTCCGGACTCCCGGACCTGATCAAATTCGGACCCAATTTTTTTTTTTCTTTTCTAGAACAACTAAAAAAAAATTTATGAAACTGAAATTTTTCCATAATACAGTGTTTTTGGTGTGTTTTTAATACCTACACCAACCAATGTATGTACAGTCTGCTCAGACTGTACAGACATGTTTTGTTATAGGCATCCAAATCACGCCCAAAACACTGTATAATGTAAAAATTTCAATTCCATAAATTTTTTTTTAGTTGTTTCAAAAAAAAAAAGCAAAAAAAAAAAAAAGTCTGGATTTTAAACATGTCCGGACTCCCGGACAGGATCCGGCCTATATATATATATATATATATATATATATATATATATATATATATATATAGCTGTGATGTAAAGGATTTTTGTGGAACTTGTTATCTTTTTCTAAAATGTCCTTCAACTTTTTAACATAATTCTTATTTTGTTTATTTTATATTATTTTTTTTATTTTTCTATTTAATTCTTTAAATTTTATAAAATTTTTATTTTATCCTACATAATTTACACACAAGGCTTATGTCACCTGATCATAATATGTTATAAACTATAAAGTGAAAGGAAAAAAATAACCGCTCTTTGCCGTTAATAATTTTGTGAAGTTTTTTTTTTGTATTTCCGTTTTTATCCGTTCTTTCTATCAATTTCTGCTTTTTCTCTTCCATTCGGTCACCCCTTTATCATATCTATTTTCTGTCTGATATATCTAAGACCGAACAAGAAACCAACTTAGAACTGAAATCGCACCAAAAATCGTACAAAGTGAATCAATTAAAATTGCACCAACAGCTCCAGCGTATGTGACGATTTTAGGTGGGTTGAAAAACCAAATTTACAGTTTCGGTTTGATTACTAACAAAAACTGCATGTATAAAATCGAAACCAAACCGCACCATAATAATTAATTAATTATATAATCCTATTACATGAGAGATATTTCATTTAACCTTGTGTAATGGTGTATGCCTATAAATTAAAGATAAATGTATGCCTATAAATTTATAAATAACTAAGGATCAGAAAAAAAATAATACAAAAACAAAGCAGTTCGTGTGGTGGGATCATTTGATAAAGTGAAAACCACACCATACTCTTTTACTAATGAAAATCTTACAAGCATAATAAACAATACTACGTTGGATCAAATATATTCCTACAACACAATTATTAATTTAAAATTAATAAATTTTCTCCTAACATAATATTCCATGATTAAAACATACTCCTCCATAGTCTATTTGAGTATGACTAATGGTGCCACTCAAACTACAAGTATATTGTGATGACCTCAAGAAGGTCCTATTCCCACATGCTCAATAAATTTAAAGTAAATTAGCAACAGCAACAAAATCATTGGACAGTAAATAATGAGAATTGAAATTCTTTAAAAGGCTACGTATTATAATTAATTTAAGAATGCTATATAATTGTTTTTGTATCCTGTATACATAAATAATAATAATAGATATTGCACACCATTTTACATAAGATGAACAATCACCATTTGAGAGGGTTGAACCGAATTCAAATAAAGTTATATAAAATTTTGTTGTTTCAATTGATTTTGGAATTGAAACTGCACTAAATGAAAACGTATCATACCAATCACAAACAGTTTCATGCGCGATTTTGAATTTGTTAAACCGCACCTAAGCGATTTGTGTGCGATTTGAGTTTTAAAACGCACCAAACGGCACCCTGCTTCATTTTCTCAAAATTTATTTAATTTTTTTTAATTACACACACCAAGTGTGCCATTAATACCTGTATATATAAATACTCCCTTCATTAAAAATTAGAAATATACATCTAAAATGATGATTTTTAGAACAAAATTATTTTTTTAAAATATAATTAATAGTAATTTTAGTTAATATACACTAATTATAGGTATGTGTTGGTGTAAAAATTAAATAAATTTACAACAAATCAAAACCTCATTTGATCTCTTTACAAGAAAAGTTATTTGTTTGCACTTATTGAATTTGAATTGATTCATTCTAAAGTGTGCATTATTATGTATGTAAGAGTGGTCCGTATCATGTCATATCATGTGCTTGAGGATCATGACAATATCTGTAGTGCTATATAATTTAACTAGCAACAGTCCCGTGACTCCGGCACTATGGACGTTGGGATTTATTCTAAATTTTGGACGACTCAAATGATTTATTGAGTGAGCGAGAAATTCAAAATCATTTGTATTTTATTAGATAGATGGATGGTGGGATTTATCCCAAACTTTGGACGTCCTAGATGATTTATTGAGTGAGCGGAAAATTTAAAATCATTTGTATTTTATTAGATATAATTAGATATATAGAATATAGATATAGATAGATAGATATAGATAGATAGAATTAGATAGATTGTATTTTATTAGATAGATGGATGGTGAGATTTATCCCAAACTTTGGACGGCTCAGATGATTTATTGAATGAGCGAAAAATTCAAAATCATTTGTATTTTATTAGATAGATTTAATTAATTTAGACTGGATCGTATAAAACAAAGGTTTTTTTAATGAGTTTCTTTAATGGTTGTCTCCCTCACAAGTGCTCACTCTTTGCACAATACACACTCCCTTTTATTCGTGCAACAATAATACTATCACATAAAAAATTTATATAATACTCATATACACACATATGCATATTATAAATCTTCGTCTGACATATACCCACATAATGTGGAACCCGTAGTATATATGTGTATATAGGGCTGAGCAAGTAACCAAATTGGAACCGAAATCGCACCAAAAACCGCACAAACCGCACCAATTAAAACCGCACCAACGGTTCCGGTGTATATGGCGGTTTTAGGTGGGTTGAATAACCAAATTTACGGTTTCGGTTTGGTTACTAGCCAAAACCAAACCGCATAAAACCGAAACCGCACCATGTGTGTGTATGTATGTATTATCTCTAGTATATTCTAAAGTTACTTTTCACTTGAACACGCTTAGAGAAAACCACAGTCTTGCAATGTCATTTTTTCACCAATTGAAAGAAGATGCTAGAGGTTATAGAGTCAAAAATTAAGCAATTGACTTTTGGAATTTTGAATTTGTTTGATGCATTATTGGAGGGACTTATAGTTGAGGGGCTCGAGCACTTGATGCATTGATTAATGTCAATGCTATAATTATAATAGTCTAATAGATTATTTTTATTCCTCCCTGCAATATATTTTATTATATCTTCAGTATATACTTTTAATTTTTGGGGAACTAGATAAACATTCTTGCTTGTTATTGAATAGTCTCCGTTGTTTTATATAGCACATATTTTAGTTTTAAAGCATGCTTGATATAATTCTCATTGTCGACTTTGTCACTAAGTTAATTGATCGATGTAAGTTTTATATTAAATTTTATTGAAGGCTTAAATTTTTTTGTTGTTTCAATTGGTTTTGAAACCGAAACCGCACCAATTAAAACCGCACCGCACACTTTAAAATCGAACCGCACCAATCACAAACGGTTTCGGGTGCGGTTTTGAATTTTCCAAACCGCACCTAAGCGGTTTCGGGTGCGGTTTGGACTTCAAACCGCACCGTGCTCACCCCTATGTGTATATGTATATATGTGAGCATTATGTGATTTTTTTATATGATAGTAATATTATTTCTATTTGTGAGCATGCAACTGTTTGGAACTTTAATGATTATATATATGGGAGTCAATCCATGGCAAACGTTTGCTAGAAATACTGTTCAGCAAACAAGCTTATATCCGTTGATCCTTGCAATGAAAGGCTCAGATTGGTTGGAATTTATCCCTGCCGCTACAGCTTGTAGCGGCAGTCCATCTGCCATGTAAAATGATGGTTTATTACATTAATGCCCCTAATAATTTTACCTCAGCTGCCGCTACAAGCTTCTTCGGTAGACATTAATGTGAATGAAAAGGTGACAGGCTTTTTGACCACTTTTTAACTTTATGACATAAAGGTAACCGGCTTTTATGATAATATGAAAGCTTTAATGTTGCACGAAATTTGATGACTGCCGTTACAAGCTGTAGCGGCAGGGATATTTTATTTTAAATATCATGCTCACTTCTTCAGTTCTTGAATTATCTCAAACCTTTCTTCAGTTCTTAGCTTTGGTTTTTTGATTGACGTAGTTGCCCACATTTAACTGAAATTCTTATCCGGCGTTTCTTCCTTCTTATTTCAGAATGACACACAACATACCTGGTCATAAAAGGTTTGTATCAAGTTCTTCAGATTATGTTGCTAGCTTAAATTATGAAAATACATCTGAGTTTGTAAGTGAAGTTGAAAGTAGTAAATCTGAATTGGTGCCATACTTTGGTCAATTATTTTCTAAGTTGGAAGAAGTTGAATTTTTTTACAGGTCGTATGCTAAAAAAAATGGTTTTGAGATTAGAATTACAACTAGTCATAAATATGCTGGTACTAATAATGTGTCGTCTAGGTTGTATGTTTGTAAAAAAGCCGGTACACCAAATTCTGTAAAGAGTTTGCCTGATGATGAAGATGGTAGTAAGAAAATAACTAGACAACGAGACTCTATAGAACGCACATTATGCAAAGCTAGAATATTTGTTGTTCATAATAAGAAAGAAGACAGTTGGCGTATTTCTACTGCTGAATTAGAGCACAATCATCACAGTGTGTGAGACCCCGAAAATTTTTAAATAAAAGGAATTTCCTTTATTTATTTATTTTTTTGAAATAGTAAGGGTTGATTTGATTAATGTGGAAAGTTATGAGTAAAATGCGCAAATATTTCGAATAAGCAGGTGGTTATAAAATATTCATTGTTGTCGGGGAATATTCGTTTGGTCGTGGAATATTCTTGCTGTCGGGGAATATTCGTACGACGGCGCAGTCTTTTGTGGGCCCCATAACGGAAAGCGATTGGATGAAGAAAACGACAAGTATAAGTTGTTTATAAATAACGGCGTAGTTGTTACCGTTAATACTGTTGGAATACTCGGTGGTTAAAACACAGTAATACGCGTTGTTACACAGTAGCACACGGTATTGCACCAATTATTGACTCTTACGTAAGAAGGCACTACTCAATAATTATTACAGTAATTACTGTTCAGTATTTTATGTTATTGATTCAATAATTGCTGCATTGATATTTTATATTACTGTTGTTTCAATATTTGTCACTACACAGTATTTTTCATTATCGAAGCAATAATTCATATTATCTGAATAATATTATTTGATAACATTATTGGCAATGTCTAGAAAGTTCTGTCTAAGAAGAGGTTTGGTCACCTAATTGCGCGCCAGTAAGAAGAAATTCTTATTGGAAAGCCCCCTCTTTCCTGGGAACGGCCTGGTTGCCAGTATAGTGATTCTGTAATATTATTTGTGAATAATTAAATTATTGATTCATATGATGAGGAAAATATTGATTTTATGTGGATATAGATCGAGAAAATTTTTTAATATGACAATTGTTGAAAATTAATATTTTATCTTTTTTTGATAAAATAATTCATTTAAATATATTATTTTAATAATATATTAACGGTGATATTTTTACGATGAATGTGGGATATATGAGTATATGAGGAGAAAGAGTATTTTTGTTGCAATGAATATTAAAAACGGATTTTGTGTGTCGGTAGACCTGTTTCTTGACTGAAAATTTGATTATAGCCTGTAAAATCGCCCGTTTGTGGATTTCGGTCAATTTCTGTTTGGAATTTGGAAAAACTTCCTTCTGTAAAGTTGTAGAGAATTGAAATTCCTATAAAAACACGCAAGATTCGAATTTTCTGACAAAAGAGCTATTTATTATGAATTATTGAAGTTCCGGAGTTCCGAAATAATTGATTTTTGGAAGTTTAAAATATTTTTAATAATAAAAACGTTTTTTATTTATTTTTCTAGAAGAAAGCATGTGTCATGTTGCTGAAATCAGATCTGAAAGAGTGGGCGTAGAATTTTTAAAAAATATATAATATTTTATTAAATTTTCTGCTTTGGTGTTCTAAGCAATTTCCTATAAATAGGTGCTTAGGTTAGAATTAAAAATCACACCAGAAACTGAAGTTTTCTCTCTCTATATTATCGAGCGTATTCTTATGAGTATTTTGAGTATACTTTGAGTATTGCTATACGGTGCAAGTTCAAGTCATAGCCTATATTCGGTGTTTCAACTAGAAGTACTGTCTTTCGAGGTAAGGAATGTTATTTTCTTCTCAAATGATATTATTTCTTCAATATCATTATGTTGAAATGTTGGTTGGAACTTTTTATCAAATTTGGAACTTTTTCATGTCGGGGTTACTATTCATGAGTTACTATTCATGAGTTACTATTCATGAGTTACTATTCACGAGTACTATTCACGAAGCGTGAAGATGTTTTTTTTGTGAAATTTCTATCTTTTGGTGTCGGAGTTACTATTCACGTATACGGCACTATTCACGTATACGGCACTATTCATGAATACGGCACTATTCACCGAAAAATGAAATTTCTTCTTTTTGTCCAAAATATTTATTCTGGATACTAGCCTTGATTGTATCCATGTTTTGATCATTCTTGAATTTTACTTCAGTATGATTATTTATGAGGTATTTTTGAACTCAGATTGTTTAAAGTACGAATCCTTAATACTTTTTATTTTGTTTCACTGGATTCGTTTTCTTTAAAATATTTTTCATCATCCTCAGTCCTAAATGATGGTGTTACTGAATATCTTTGGCCTGTAGTGCAAAGATGGTTGATTTTATTATGAATATCTTTGGCCCGTAGTGCAAAGATGTACAGGTGTTGAGATGAACATGAACAATTGATGAATATCTTTGGCCCGTAGTGCAAAGATGTACAGGTGTTGAGATGAACATGAACAACGGATGAATATCTTTGGCCTGTAGTGCAAAGATGAATATTTGATTTGATTTGAGATATATATTGATTGATGTTACAGGGATAAAATATCGACGATGAACTTTTAAATTCATATATAGAATATAGTAGTTTGCATTCTCTACTTAACTCTTCTAATGAATTGTTGTTTCCGCTGCAATTGTTGATCTAAAACTTGTTGTCTATTGTATTCTATCAGATTTTTCCCTGTTGAAGACTAAGGATAATTTGTTGTACATTATCTTAGTCATAATATTCTTTACTGTGCTAGTTGAGCTCACCCTTTTCCTTGTTGTTCCATTTTTCTTCTCAGGAGGCGAGAATGTAGCGAGTACTAGTCGGGGTATGGAATGAAGGTTCTAGAGAGAGTTGTTTAGTAGTCCTCACCATTTTTTGTAAAATTATGTATCAATAATTATGATGGGGATTTATTTGCATGTGAATATTGCCTAGATGACAATGTTTGTAATCAAACTCACAGCTTATGGGTTGTAAAAGTTGTAGTTGTTTCTGTACCATGTATTTGACAACTCAGAATGGGTTGGGTGGAATGGACCTATTTTGGGGGTGTCACAGTTGGTATCAGAGCTTAGGGATATGATTTCTGGAGGAGATCGGGGAATAGAACTAGGAGGGGAGAGACGAGTAAATCCTTCGCTAGTGTGTCCTACCTAAGCTTATTTGTTGGTCGGTCATAATATAGGGATATTATGAGATATATTGATTTCCTTAATTAACCCTTGTTTTATGACAGTATTTGATAATGTCGACTGAGAATGTTAACAGTGGAGTAAATGAGACCGTGGAGATGCCTGTACTTACCAACGAGGAGAACGTGCAACAGGCTGGCAATGTACCTCCTGTGAACGCCACTGAGCAGACGATGAACGACGGGATGTTTAGGAGCTTTTTGCAGTTCATGCAAAACCAGACGAGGGAGACTCGTGTTCAAAATACAGGAGGAAATGATAGCAATTCACGGGTGGTCACAGCCAAGCAGTTCAAAGAGTTGGGACCACCAGAATTTAAGGGAAAGCCCGATCCGATCATGGCGGAAACGTGGGTCAAACAAATTACCAAGATATTCGATGTCTTGGGATGCACGGAGGAACAGAAGGTTCCATTCGCAACCTTTATGTTCCGTGGCGAGGCAGATTACTGGTGGGAATCTGTGAAGCGTACCCATCCAACTGCACTCAGCATGTCATGGGAGACGTTTCAGAAACTTTTCAATGAAAAATACTTTCCTGAAAGTATTCGCCATATGAAGGAGGTAGAGTTTATTAGACTAGAACAAAATAACATGACGGTGTCCCAGTACGAGGCGAAGTTCGCGGAGTTATCCAGGTTTGCACCTCATTTGGTGGAGAATGAGGAGCGTATGACGCGGATGTTTCTGAGAGGTTTGAAACCCGGTATACGTCAGTATCTCATTTCTCATAAATTTTCTATCTATTCAGATGTTGTCAACAGGGCTCAGTTGTTAGAGCGAGATAACGAGTACGTTCAACCGAGGGACCATAACCAGGATCATATCGAAGATAGCAGTCATCAAAATAACGATAACCAACGGAGAAAGAAGAATATGGACAAAGGCGGTAACCACTCTGGTGGTAATCGTGGCCATGAAAATAGAAGAAGTGAGTCGGGAGGAGATTTTAAAAAGAGGAGATTTAACAACGACCATGTGAAGACGACAGTGCCAGCAGCAACTGGTTCCAAGGGAGGAGAAAGACCACCGGTCGTATGTTACAAATGCGGGAAAGAGGGACATATCAGCCCAAACTGCCCACAACAGTTCAAGATATGCTATAATTGTGGAAAGGAATGACATATCGCTCGAGAGTGTACGGTAGTGAAACCAATTCCAGCGGGGATGGTGATTCAAAAGGCTGTTCCAGAAAAGTCAAAGTCAACGGTTCCTGGAAGAGCGTTTGTCGTGACCGGTCAAAATGCGAGGAACCCGAACGAAGATAGCACGGGTTAGTTAATTATAATTCTTGCGAAGTTTATACCTTACTAGGTACCGATTCTACCCATTCTTTTATCTCTCTTGCTTGCGTTCAACGTTTGAACTTGACTACAGAGAAATTAGACTTTGACCTATCTATGGAGACTCCGTTAGGAGAAACTTTCATTACATCCGTTGTTTAGAAATCTTGCTTGATTCAAGTTGGCACCATCACATTACCTGTTGATCTTATCTCTTTAAAGATACTTGCTTTTGATGTGATTTTGGGGATTGATTGGTTAACTACTCATCATGCCAAAATTAATTGCTTTTGTAAGGTTGTTAGTTTTCATATTCCTAAGCAACCTAATATTCGAACTCAAGCAATCAAACCATTGAAGTCAAACATTTTTATATCAATCCATGAAGTCATTCATTTATTGAAAAATGGATGTCATGTTTTCTTAGCCCATGTCATGGACTTGAACAAAAGTACATCAGATTTGAATGATATTTCTGTTATTAGTAAATTTCCTGATGTATTTCCTGAAGAATTTCTTGGCTTACTCCCAGAGCGTGATATTAAATTTTGTATCGACTTTGAATCCGGTACAAAACCCTTTTCTAAAATCTCATATCGAATGGCTCCTATTGAACTTCAGGAGTTAAAAACCCAACTGTAGAAGTTGATACCCGAGCCTTTATCTGGTGACTTCCTTTGTGGAATACACAGAAGCCAGACTTTCCGTAGGGGATCCCATATTCGTGCGATAGTAAACTGATAGGTGCTGTTGTGACGTGTTATCCAAGATTGGGATGTGATTCATAGTTGAGAACAACCTAAGTCGGTAATCGAAATACGTAGCTTTCTAGGCTTAGTTGATTATTATCGGAGATTCTTTGAAGGATATTCTCGAATCGCTATTCCATTAATGTAGCTGACTCGTAGAGATACAAAATTCGAATGGAGCAAGGAATGTGGGAAGAGCTTCGAAGAACTCAAGAGGAGACTCATTTCAGCACATGTTCTGACCATGTCATCCTGGAAAAGCGAACGTGGTAGCTGACGTGTTGAGTAGAAGATCGTATAACAAGTACGAGTACGATATTGTCAAAGACTCATTTCGTATAATTTACAAATAATAGAGATGGAGATAAAAACTCTACGTACCCACGTGATGATATACGAGTATAATCGACTTTAATCGATAAAGTTAAAGCTGTTCAAGCAACACACTGGAGCTGATGAATTTGAAGAAGGAGGTGCAAAGAGTTGTTATTTCAAAAGCGAGAATTGGCGATGTGAGCAAAGCTCAAACCTTCGATTTATTAATCCATTTGAAATTCTCGATCGAATAGGAACTGTGGCTTATAGACTCGTTTTACCGCCAAGTATGTCGCGTGTTTATAACGTTTTTTGATGTGGACGACTCGAACCACGTCATTGAGTTAGAACCGGACGAAATAGCTGAAGACTTAACGTACGAGGAGGTACCTGTCAAGATATTGGATAGGAAAGGAGCATGTCCTACGCACGAAGGTCATACCACAAGTTAAAGTTTTGTGGAGGAATCATGCTATACAGGAAGTGACATTGGAGTTGGAAACGGAAATGAAAGCGAGGTATCTTTACCTTTTTGAAACATCAGTTACGTACGTCAATTTCGAGGACGAAATTTCATAAGGAGTGGAGGTTGTGAGACCCCGAAATTTTTTAAATAAAAGGAATTTCCTTTATTTATTTATTTTTTTGAAATAGTAAGGGTTGATTTGATTAATGTGGAAAGTTATGGGTAAAATGCGCAAATATTTTGAAAAAGCAGGTGGTTATAAAATATTAATTGTTGTCGGGGAATATTCGTTTGGTCGTGGAATATTCTTGCTGTCGGAGAATATTCGTACGACGGCGCAGTCTTTTGTGGGCCCCATAACGAAAAGCGATTGGATGAAGAAAACGACAAGTATAAGTTGTTTATAAATAACGGCGTAGTTGTTACCGTTAATACTGTTGGAATACTCGGTGGTTAAAACACAGTAATACGCGTTGTTGCACAGTAGCACACGGTATTGCACCAATTATTGACTCTTACGTAAGAAGGCACTACTCAATAATTATTACAGTAATTACTGTTCAGTATTTTATGTTATTGATTCAATAATTGCTGCATTGATATTTTATATTACTGTTGTTTCAATATTTGTCACTACACAGTATTTTTCATTATCGAAGCAATAATTCATATTATCTGAATAATATTATTTGATAACATTATTGGCAATGTCTAAAAAGTTCTGTCTAAGGAGAGGTTTGGTCACCTAATTGCGCGCCAGTAAGAAGAAATTCTTATTGGAAAGCCCCCTCTTTCCTGGGAACGGCCTGGTTGCCAGTATTGTGATTCTGTAATATTATTTGTGAATAATTAAATTATTGATTCATATGATGAGGAAAATATTGATTTTATGTGGATATAGATGGAGAAAATTTTTTAATGTGACAATTGTTGAAAATTAATATTTTATCTTTTTCTGATAAAATAATTCATTTAAATATATTATTTTAATAATATATTAACGGTGATATTTTTACGATGAATGTGGGATATATGAGTATATGAGGAGAAAGAGTATTTTTGTTGCAATGAATATTAAAAACGGATTTTGTGTGTCGGTAGACCTGTTTCTTGACTGAAAATTTGATTATAGCCTGTAAAATCGCCCGTTTGTGGATTTCGGTCAATTTCTGTTTGGAATTTGGAAAAACTTCCTTCTGCAAAGTTGTAGAGAATTGAAATTCCTATAAAAACTCGCGACATTCGAATTTTCTGACAAAAGAGCTATTTATTATGAATTATTGAAGTTCCGGAGTTCCGAAATAATTGATTTTTGGAAGTTTAAAATATTTTTAATAATAAAAACGTTTTTTATTTATTTTTCTAGAAGAAAGCATGTGTCATTTTGCTGAAATCAGATCTGAAAGAGTGGGCGTAGAATATTTAAAAAATATATAATATTTTATTAAATTTTCTGCTTTGGTGTTCTAAGCAATTTCCTATAAATAGGTGCTTAGGTTAGAATTAAAAATCACACCAGAAACTGAAGTTTTCTCTCTCTATATTATCGAGCGTATTCTTGTGAGTATTTTGAGTATACTTTGAGTATTGCTATACGGTGCAAGTTCAAGTCATAACCTATATTCGGTGTTTCAACTAGAAGTACTGTCTTTCGAGATAAGGGATGTTATTTTCTTCTCAAATGATATTATTTCTTCAATATCATTATGTTGAAATGTTGGTTGGAACTTTTTATCAAATTTGGAACTTTTTCATGTCGGGGTTACTATTCATGAGTTACTATTCATGAGTTACTATTCACGAGTACTATTCACGAAGCGTGAAGATGTTTTTTTGTGAAATTTCTATCTTTTGGTGTCGGAGTTACTATTCACGTATACGGCACTATTCACGTATACGACACTATTCATGAATACGGCACTATTCACCGAAAAATGAAATTTCTTATTTTTGTCCAAAATATCTATTCTGGATACTAGCTTTGATTGTATCCATGTTTTGATCATTCTTGAATTTTACTTCAGTATGATTATTTATGAGGTATTTTTGAACTCAGATTGTTTAAAGTACGAATCCTTAATACTTTTTATTTTGTTTCACTGGATTCGTTTTCTTTAAAATATTTTTCATCATCCTCAGTCCTAAATGATGATGTTACTGAATATCTTTGGCCTGTAGTGCAAAGATGGTTGATTTTATTATGAATATCTTTGGCCCGTAGTGCAAAGATGTACAGGTGTTGAGATGAACATGAACAATTGATGAATATCTTTGGCCCGTAGTGTAAAGATGTACAGGTGTTGAGATGAACATGAACAACTGATGAATATCTTTGGCCTGTAGTGCAAAGATGAATATTTGATTTGATTTGAGATATATATTGATTGATGTTACAGGGATAAAATATCGACGATGAACTTTTAAATTCATATATAGAAGATAGTAGTTTGCATTATCTACTTAACTCTTCTAATGAATTGTTGTTTTTGCTGCAGTTGTTGATCTAAAACTTGTTGTCTATTGTATTCTATCAGATTTTTCCCTGTTGAAGACTAAGGATAATTTGTTGTACATTATCTTAGTCATAATATTCTTTACTGGGCTAGTTGAGCTCACCCTTTTCCTTGTTGTTCCATTTTTTTTCTCAGGAGGCGAGAATGTAGCGAGTACTAGTCGGGGTATGGAATGAAGGTTCTAGAGAGAGTTGTTTAGTAGTCCTCACCATTTTTTGTAAAATTATGTATCAATAATTATGATGGGGATTTATTTGCATGTGAATATTGCCTAGATGACAATGTTTGTATTCAAACTCACAGCTTATGGGTTGTAAAAGTTGTAGTTGTTTCTGTACCATGTATTTGACAACTCAGAATGGGTTGGGTGGAATGGACCTATTTTGGGGGTGTCACATAGTGACCCCTACCAAGGTAGATTTGATTGAGACACATAGAAATATTACTCCGGTTGCAAGAAAATTAATTGACACTTTAAATAAGTCTGGTATTGGTCCTAGTAAGATGATGGACGTTTTGAGCACAATGGGTGACGGGTTACAAAATGTTCCTTTTTCTAATGTTAATATTCAGAATGTGGTGAGGGATTTAAGACGTGATTCTGCGGATGAAAATGATGCACAAGCTGCTGTAAATTATTTGCAAAAACTTACATCCAAGAGTTCAAGTAAATTTTTTTATCGTGTCAAATCAGATGTAACAAATCGCATAGCATGCATTTTGTGGGTTGACGCCCGATCAAGGTCTATGTATCAACATTTCGGAGATGTTCTGACATTTGACAGTACGTATAGGACAAATAAGTATGACATGCCGTTTGTTCCTTTTACCGGGGTTAACCACCATTTTCAGTCTATATTGTTTGGATTTGCATTGTTAAGGGATGAGACAGAGGACACTTTCGTTTGGGTATTAGAGACATGGCTCGAAGCCATGGACTACAAGATGCCTATAACCATCATCACTGACCAAGACAAAGCCATGAATAATGCTATTGCCAAGGTACTCCCTTCTACTAATCACTTATTGTGTTCTTGGCATATTAGCAACAAATTTCCTGAGAAATTGCATCATATTTATTCTAAGCACCCATCCTTCAAAGAGCATTTTAACAATTGTGTGTATAATTCATTATCCATTGGCGAGTTTGAAGAGCGTTGGCAGATTATGTTGAGGAATTATGAATTGTATAACAATGAGTGGATTAGAATTCACTACAAGAAATTCAACATATAGCGACGAGCTATAGCGACGGTCGACACGGAACCGTCGCTATAGGGTATCTATAGCGACGGTCGGCACGGAACCGTCGCTATAGAGTATATACAGCGACGGTCGGCACGGAACCGTCGCTATAGAGTATCTACAGCGACGGTCGGCACGGACCGTCGCTATAAAGATTTTTTTTTAATAAAAACCCCTCCCACTTTCCCCCAAATTCTTCTAACCCTATCCCCAACTCTTCTGAACCCGTCCCTTTCGATATCTCAGACACGAATTCATCGATGTCGCTGAAAGAATCAATCACTGTATACACCGGCCTTTCTCCGGCCACTTTCTTCACAGTTGTAGCTTTGGGTATTGCTATATACTACGACGTATCGGGGATGTTTGGATCATCAAGTGAGGCCAGTTCTAGGGATTTTGCAACTTGCTGATTGTTGCAAAATCAATTGTTGATTATTTATCCATCTATTTCTAATTTTTCCTGTAAATAGGAGTGGAGCACTTGCTGCGGGATGTGAAAGATACAGCCATCAGCACCCTTGCAACAGAGGTTTTTATTCTTTACTTATCTTAAATTGTTTGTGCATTTTTGTCTTTAAAAGTACAGCAAGAGTTAATTTTGATAACATACTCGCATCTACATCCCCTCCCTTGCCTTTATCTTTCTTCTTTGGTTGAGTTTGATTGTTAATGGTTCTCTTTCGTCTCGTGCAGGTTACTGGAAAACTTGCAGCCTTAAAGGGGCTGGATGCACGGCTACAGGAGATAGGTTATTATCTTGATCTTGTTGTTGATGGGAAGCTTCCATTAAATCATGAGATTTTGTACCACTTGCAAGTAACCTTTGTATATACATTTGCATTCTACTTTTGGGATTCATGTATTAACATATATCTGTCTATATGTGCAAAATTGTCTAATGCTAGACCTGACTACCAGAGTACAATGGGGACACTTGTTTTAGTTATACACCAGATTAAATTATTTGATCATTTTTTCAAGATAAAAGTAGTCAAAAGTTTCAGATAAACATTCTCATTTCACCCAAATTTGAGACCCAATCCCAACAATACAGACCCAATCCAAAATTCTCATTCATAATTGATTATACCACTTTTTTATATTTCTCATTCATAATTGATTATACCACTTTTTTCCATTTTCACGCGCTGATGAAAAAGATGATTTTTTATTTTTAATTATGTATAAGTAGAGCGGGTGATAAAGGAGTTGATAATGTATCTCAAAAGCTTCAGTCTACTGGAATTTCTGATGGACCTGCTGTTACTCTTGGTAATTATTTATTAAGCTTGGTTTTAAGCTTCTTTTGGTTTCTCAGAAAATTTGTGACAAAATTTAAGATATTTTCCTCAGCTAAGAAAGGGAGATTTAGCTGCCTTTCTTGTGATTATAAACTAAAACTCATTTGTTCAGTTTGTTTCCTGATGGGTAAATTAATAACAGAACTACAAATATATACTATATACTGGTTGCACAAATGCACAATCACCTTAGGTCTAGTACTATCTTCAACATGCAACCAGCCCATATATTGGGAACTTCGGACTTGAAATATTGTAAATGCATAAGTTGCAACGTTTTTTGTGTTGTGCATATACTTCTGAAAACCGTGACATTGCATTGAAGTTTGTTTTTGCCATCTTTTTTGGTATTTCAGGTGAATCATCATCCTCAAAACCAGAAGTGAAATGGCTTCCTGGCGGAAAAAACAAAAAAGAAAGTAAGGCTATACTTCTCGCGTCTTCATTTTCTAGTTATTCAAATAGCATTTCCTCTGCAACTTTTGCACATTTACAATATCTTAGCGAGCATGTCTTAGCCTCCCTTGTTTTGTAAACTTGATCTACTAATCATAGTTGACATTGTGTCACCTAGACAATGCCTAGGCGTCTTTGTGTTGGAGAAGGCAACGCCTTGGAGCCGAGCTGCCAAGGTTTACGCCTCGGCAACTAGTCCAAGTTATGTGATTAAGTTATTTTTTATCATGACTCATTATAACTCACTAGACGTTATGGCTGACGCCTTATTGTCTAGGTGTCCTGACGGTCAACTACCGTTGCGTCTCGCTCCTTGACAATTATGATGGTAATATGGTTTTGTTACATTGTTGGCATAATATATAACTACCTGGTAGCATTTGCTTGATGGAATTAGATCGTTGTTGCTCTTAGATTTAGTGCTTTTATTAGATAACTAGATCTGACTTTTTCTTTTTTCTGATAATGGCTAACTAGACCTATAAATAATAGAGATACCAACTAGCCTCTTGGTACCTGTAGCAGAATTTTGGATTGGGTCTGTATTGTTGGGATTGGGTCTCCTCCAAGAGTAACTCCCATATTAATGTTCTCATTAAGCTTGTAAGAGAATGTCTTCAGTTGATTCATGCACACAACCTGCTTTTTTGACCAGGTTCCTTCCAAAGTGAGCACTAAATTAATTATGTTCCCGTGTCGATTAAATGTTTGCCTTCAATCTCAGATATTCTTCTTTGTTCGTTACATGAATTATTGCAGGACGTATTTAACCTTCTTCCAAATGTGAACGTGGCAGATTTAATCAAGGCATTTGCAGGTAAATGAATTAATAAACTCGGAAGAAAATAAAATGAAAGCCAAAAGTATTATCTTCACATGTTGGTTTATCTTCTTATGTACATAGATAATAATCACTTTATGTAAAAACAAATGACCAGATGCTGGTTATGTATCTTTCGTCTCTGATTCGAAGTGTGATAGCACTCCACAACTTGATCGATAACAAGGTAGTGGGAAAAGATTTTAGAGAAATTTTGCAAATATATATATATATAGGGAACCCTTGTCCCGTGAACGCTATAGTGACGGTTCAATCCGTCGTTATAGCTTGGAAAACTGATTTTTCTGTGATAACAAGGTGGTGTTTGTGTTAATTTTGGGTGCCTGGTTAAGTTTTGATTTAGGGGTATGATACTTTTGGAAATTTGTGTGACAGTGTGAGAGATTATAGAATTGTTTCTGTTTCTTTTTTAGCAAGTTGATTCTTAATAGCTTTATTGACAAGTTCTATTCTTTGTGGAGTTCAGTTATTGATACATGATATATACTAATTCTGGCATTGGTGATTATCCACAGATGCAGAGCAAGTATGGAAGCTCTAAGAAAGAAACTGTAAGTAATGTTCCTCTATCCAGAGTTACTTTTAATATCAATTTCGAATGTTACTTTCAGCCAGTGTATGCGTCTAACCTCTATTGTAGAGTGGATAAAGGTCACAACATGTAATGATGTATATACACTAATGTAAAGACGTGCCCCATATATTGAAAATTGATTGATATAAATCCATCAATCCCATGACAAAGAAAAGTTGACACTTTGCTTCAAGTAGAATATATTTTGATTCAGTCCTTACATTTTTGTAGCCTTTCAAGAGGTCCATCTCGGATATGGCTTTGGAGCGAATGTCCAGTTTGTTCGGTTCCTTCTCGATCCTTTCACCAAGGGATGATACTGGAGGTACAAAAAGGAACTGCAGATTCTAAGGATTGTTCTCTTTTTATTTAATACATTGAAGGTTCATGAGGGTGACATTGTACAAACTACAAACCTTTTATTGACTAGCAAAATGATTTCGTATTTCTGTTTGTGATGTTAAATTCTCACAGTTATTGTGTTAATAATAGCGTTTTGTTTGGTTACTTGGGTGCTTAAAATGCTCTGTTTACTTAATTGTTAAAGGAATAATGAATCTAGTTTTGTTCTCCATGTGTTTGACATAGAATCAGCTACCTGTATGTTCCTGACATTTTGTACTTCATTGTTCTTATCATCCAAGGTCATTAATTACTGGAAACACCATACATATGCAATCTATTAGTAGAGAACAAGGAAATTAGTTGATGTGAATTAGGTAAAATGCCTTTAATGTGGAAAGTAATCGTGGAGGGAGGCACCATTTGATTACTAGTTTTATTAGCCCAAGTAAATACCAGCCTTGGAAAGCTAATAATTTTTTTTTAAATATGAAAAGGCTATAGCGACGGTCATCGACCGTAGCTATAGTGTTCTATAAAACACATCCCTATAGCGACGGTCACCGACCGTCGCTATAGACATATATTGCTACGGTCATGACCGTAGCAATAACTCTCAGCGACCGTTAGTAAAGAGCAAATACACGATTTTTCTATGACCTATAGCTAGGGTCGGCGACCGTCGCTATAGGCCAAAAGACCGTCGCTATAGGCTTTACCGACGGGTTCTATGGCGACGGTCGGCGACCGTCGCTAAAAGTTTTAGCATATACAAGGAGATACGAGATAAATGGATTTCAGCATATACAAGGAGATATTTTGCCGCGGGAATGACAACTACTGGAAGAAGCGAGAGCATGAATAATTTTTTTGATGAGTTTGTCAATGTTTCAACGGGTATGAAAGAATTTGTAGCGCAGAGTCAGAAGGCTATAGCAAAACAATTTATCAGAGAGAGGAAGGCCGACTACATAACACAACATCGAAAAAGGAATATGGTACTCGGATCATCTTTGGAAGTGCATGCTGCGCAGGTGTACACAAAAGAGATGTTTAGACGTTTTCAGCGTCAATTCGTCGATTCGATGAAGTACAATGTTAGTAAAGTTAGTGAGTTGTGTGGCCCTGAAATAAAGGTTTATGCAGTGTATAAGACAGATGCTGCTGAAAATGGTGAAAGATATAAAGAAATCGTCAACAATCGTCAGTTGGGGTCGGTAACATGTAATTGTCAATTATTTTCACATTCTGGTGAATTGTGCAGGCACATCTTGAGATTTTTCTTGGCTAAGAGTATCTCCCAAATTCCGAACGACATGATTCTGTCTCGTTGGACAAGAAACGCGAACAAAACTGATGTTGAAGAATTAATATTTAGCCCAACAACTGCTGACTTTGACCAAGATCAAGCAATGCGTTTTAATCATTTGATGACTGATTGCACGGAGTTGGCCAGTAAAGTTGCTTGCTCAGTTCGAGGTTACAAAACTCACCTTAAGTTGAATGCACGAGGAAAAGAGTTAATTGACCAGTATGATCCGGACGAGAATGTTACTGAGTTGGCAGACGATGACATTGATTGCAGTGTCGGTGATACGCAAACAATGGGCTATGACAATGACGATGAAGATGCAGAGGAAGAAGCGGAAGAACATGAGTTTTTGACACCAGTTATTTCTCAAACAAAGGGTCGCAAAAAACAATCAAGGTTAAAGAGTGCATTCGAAAAAATGGTTGGTTCTAAACCGCATCCGTACTGCACGTTTTAATTATGGATATTATTATTGTTGTTGTTATACATGTTATTATTAGTATCATTATTATTATTATTATTGTTATTATTATTATTATTATTATTATTTTTATTATTGTTGTTGTTGTTGTTGTTGTTGTTGTTGTTGTTATACATGTTATACATATTATTATTATCATTATTATTATTATTATTATTATTATTATTATTATTATTATTATTATCATTATTATTATTATTATTATTATTGTTGTTGTTGTTGTTATACATGGGGATATTATTATCATTATTATTGTTGTTTATTATTATTATAAAACACAATAATTATAATAATAAGCATAATAATAATAAAAATAATAATAGATACACTAACAATTGATAAAATAATAATAGACATCTAAAGAGTTTCCAATAATAAAGAGTTCCCAATAATAATGTAGCTAAATATCATCCGTAGGAAGAAGTCTAGCTTGACATCTAAAGAGTTCCCACACAATTCTGTATCGAAATACCATTAAATCGTCTGAGGACCATTTTTCTCGACGAATATTAACACTGTTCCTGACAAAGTAGTCGACATATTTGCAGACAAAAATACCACAGTCATACATGTTTGGTTGCATAGGTATGTTCTTTGGTATTACCAAACGCGGTTCCTGTGTTGGCCACTCACACTGCGGATCACCAATTCTCAAACAAACCGGTATCAATTTGACCTGCATGCACAAAGTAATATTAATAAAGGATATACATATATAAAAGTACAACACTAACAATTAATATACATACCGCAACTTTAATAAATTCTCTATACATTTACTGGATGGTCATATACGGGGTATCATCGTATAGAGGGTCAAAGATAGTGATTGCCCATTCGGGCACCGAGAATACAAACAGGATAAAATGCTTGATATCTTGAGTACACACTGGCATGAATATATACGTGCATTCGTGTAATGCCGGGCCCACATCTGGGTAGACATAAGGGTGACAAAAACTCTCTGCCGCATTCGTCTGGCTTGGGGATACAACGTTCTTGCCAAGATGCATGAAGAATGATTCCATGAAGCCAAAATTTGCCCACCTTCGAATTCCCTGCGTCCTGTAGTACTCCTCTCTATGCCGCAATAATAGCATATACGCGTCCAACGAATGCTCGAAAATCCAAGATGCATGGCTTAAGGCCTTGAATGCGTCGTGATGCAGAGTATACAATTTTTGCGGATGTATGACAGGAAATATTGGTGGATGAGTAAGTGTGTTCCCAAACAAGTGAGTATTTATAAAATCTATCTTGTATTCCTTCAGCTTTTTGGTCGGAGATTTTTTCGCACCATAAGAGATATTTCGTTCCAACACAGTCTCGAATGCCTAGTTAAATATATTGATAAACATAAAAATATTATTAATAATTATTACTAATATAAATATTTTTAAGTAATAATATTAAGAGTGATTTCATAATAATAACATGAGAATAATAATACCTGTTTACCAACTTGCTCTATGAAGCCAGTCTCGAATGCCTGGGTGGTGGGACTAGAATTTAGTACCTGAAAATATTAATAATATTACTAATATTACTAATATTAACTGCTTCTTTACAACATAAAATTAAGAGGGAATAATACCTGTAATTCTGGAGGCTCTATGAAGCCAGACTCGAATGAGTAGGATGGCACATAAGCCTGGGTGGTGGGGATGTACCGTTCAGCTAGATCTTAGGCCTGAATAATATTAAGCATGATAATCACTGTTATTATTATTATTATTAAGTAATAAATTCTTATTAACATTCATACTCCAATTACCTGAACGTTTGCCTTCTCTGTGAAGTCAGCCTCGAATGAATAAGAGGGAACGTAAGATTGGGTCGTGGGGATGTAACTCTCTTGTACCGCATCATTACTTGGCTCCTCACCATTGTTCCCTCTGACTTCAGAGTTGTATACACCGTAAAGATGGTCCCATACCTGTTTCTCAACTACATAGTCCGGAGGCATCTCACTAAAAGCAAAGCACTTATCAAGTAAGGACTTTGCACTCTCAACCTGTCATGTAAGATAAAAGTACAATATTAGTATTATTAATAAACAAGATAATATGTATTAGTATTAAGTTATACATGTTAGTGTACCATTTGTATAAGATGATGTTGTTGGCTGTAAACAGTCCGGGGCTCGTATGTAGGGTCTAGGTCACCTTCCCGTCGAGGGCGATGCAGTTTTCTATGTGTAATCTTCCTATACCAAGCCATGTATGAATCAATTTTCACATAGTTGGCAATTTCATATTGTTGTCCCTTCAAATGCTCCATGTAGGCCTCCCAATGTGCGATGTACACTCTCCTCAAGGCCATGCAATCAACGACGGCAAATCTATCTTCTTTTTCCTTTCTAAGTTCTTTATGATTTTCTGTCGGAGATGGTATACCTTGTAAGAACCCATACTGTCTCATCACCCTGTCTGGCATCTGGTATTCTACAATATCAAAATGGATCAAGGGGATTCTACCAGATCCCAACAATCTTCCTTCAAAATTAAATCCATTCATATTGTCATCCCACCCCGCGTAAGGGCGCCAAACTACTTGCCATTCAGGCTGGACATCTAACTCCCCTCGGTAAAATTTCAAATGATGATGGGGATTTTGTCGTCTATCAGGGTAGCTGTGATTTTCTGAGTATGCCCACGCTAGGGCCCTAGGTAACCATAACTGTGATTGAGGCCAGGGGTTAGTTCTTCCAATTATTATATGCTCGTACGCCCAAATTTGTAAAAGAGTGACACAACCATTAATATATTTCGCCCCTTTCCTAATGGCAGTATACAAAGACCTATACAAATAGCCCAACACAGCTGCACCCCAAGAATACGTTACACAGTTTTCAGCATTAGCAATAAAATACATATATTTCGGGTGAACAGTGTTTTTATTTCTAGTGGGGAACAATATTGCCCCACACAACCAAAGAATATAGGCCTTTGTGCATCGACCAACAATTTCCTTACTTGCTTTAGGGGGACAATTATTAAAATGCTGCTGCAACCATAGCAATGAAATAGAGCCGCGCTTTTTTGATTCCTGAAATTCAGCAGCTACTTCACTACCAAAACATTCTTTAAAATGAGCCAATTGAGTGTCAAATAATGGACAAGTTAAGGGCTTTCCAACTACCGGCAACCCAAGAATGAAATGTACATCTTCTAAAGTGATTGTAATTTTCCCACAATTTAGGTGAAAACTATTGGTCTCCGGCCGCCATCTCTCCACCAAGGCGGACACGAGCCCAATGTCAGTTTGTGGTACAACTGCGGGATAACAAAAAATTCCAAACCCACATTTTTGTAAAAGTGTTTTTTGAGCTTTTATTAATATCCATTGATCGTATTTTTTTTCAGTTAATTGACATGAGAGTAGTCTTCCCCTGTCTTTCCCGTCATATATATCATTCGACACATGATTTTGTTGATCGTTAAGGACACTTGGGTCAATTGGTCCATAAATCCAACGGTCCATCTAGTACCTAAAAAAATAACATAAAAGGTTTTTCATATTGTTTAATAACTATGTAACACAATTATATCTATATCCCATTAATCAGAAAAATGATTTCATTTTAAACTAATTTTAATAATTATTTTTTTTTGCACATATTCATAATAATTAATTATTATTAGTAGACATTCATAATAAAATAACTCAGTTTATGAAATCAAAATAAACATACATAATAAAATAAAACAACACTCCATTGCAAATAATTTATTCATCCGTCAAAAATTATAATAACTACTTCACCACAAAATTTTTTAATTATCAAACACATAAATAACCTGCTAAAAAATTTAAACTCACATGCATATATGTAGACATAGTAATAATTGATAATTTTTCTTTAAAGTTTAAATTTTTATATTTCTAGACATACATTTTAAAAAAATAATTATAATATTTGAAAAATAAATCTTCTCAAAATAATATTTGAACCTGAAAATTTTTACTACAACTGATAATCCGGTCGGCCGTCAAATTTTTACTGCCGGTGAATCAATGCCAATGAATTTCTTGATAAATATATCTGTTTTACTGCTTGAATGGTATATGATTTAGGCAGGTGAGGGAGAGGATGTAGCGGTAGGTAGGGTTGTAAATGGTAACCGAAAAATTCGTATTCGTCCGCATTCGTATTCGAAAAAAAACGGATATTATTCGTATTCGAAAAAAAACGGATATATCCGTATTCGGTTTAAAGGTATCCGTAATAAACGGATACGAATACGGATATAGGCGTATTCGTATTCGATTAACATCCGTCCGTAAATATATCCGGCGGATACGGATATCCGGATTCCGATATCTGGAATCCGTATCCGAATAACTTATATATATATATATATATATACACACACACACTTAATATTTACATTAATTAAGTTATTAATTAATGTAAATTATTAATTAATAATTTACCTATATAAGTTGTTAATAATTTAATATATATAATATATGTATTTATTAATAACTTACATTCATTGATTAATCACTTACATTTATTTATATAAGTTATTAATATATACGTGTATATATATATATATATATATATATATATATATATATATATATATTAATAAATCATAACTTAGATTCATTAATTAATCACTTTAACTTATATTCATTAACTAATAACTTACATATACATTTATATATAAAAGTTATTATATATATACACACATATATATTAATAACTTGCATTAATTAATTAATAACTTACATATATATATATATATATATATATATTAATAATTTACATTCATTAATTAATCACTTACATTCATTTATATAAGCTATTAATATATATTTATATATATATACACACACGTTTAAGGACAACGGTCGAGAGGCGGGAGCAATGAACAATATAATTTTATTATTAAAATGTGTTAGGTCTGAATTAATTTAAAATTAATCTAGAAGGGAGAGTTAAATAAATTAATTCACGTTTATGAATTTTTGGATGGAGAGAGAGTATTTATCACTTTCATTTGCCTAATTATTTAGAAACTAGAAGTCCAAATATGTAAAATAAGTTCAATGTCAATTTTGAATCAAGTTAGATTAACTAGTTGTCACACATACATTATAATTCGCACTCTCCATAAATATAATGAAATCGAATAATTTCTTATAACCATGTAATTTATTTATTGAGGATAAATAATAAATAAATCTCCCATAAATATTACTATTCATTTATTAAATATTAATTTATTTCTCTTTTTTATTATTTAATAAAATTTGAAAGAATAATATTGAGATTTTAATTTTAATTTGATCCATCAAACAAAGTATCGGTTACATTATTGAATCTTTTTATTTTCACCCAAAACATCAATTACCATGTTCCTCCCTTTATGATTAGGATGTTTAATTAATATGTATGATTTAAATATTAAATTGTGTTTAATTAATATGTATGATTTAAACTTTAATTTTTTTTCGTAAATATTTGAATGAATTTTATATTAGGTTACTGATAAACGAATTCGGATATTCGGATATCCGAATAATTTGTCTATTCGGATAAAATAAACGGTAACGGATATTATCCGTATTCGAATATTTTTCCGAATACCGGATACGGATAATATTTTTAAAATCCGCCGGATACCGGATACGGATACGGATAGCGAATTAATTTTCCGGATACGGATACGGATATACCTGTATCCGTATCCCTTTACTACCGTTTACACCCCTAGCGGCAGGGAAGGAAAAAGGGTTCTGAGATGGAGATGGAGATGGAGAGGAGCGGCAGTGGGTTAAAAAGAGGGGAGCCTGCCGCTACAAGCTGTAGCGGCAAGGCATTAATGCTCCGGCTTCCGTGCGTTACAGTTTCAGTCTGTTAGTCTGTTGTTTTGGAATGCGTGCCAGTTACGACTACCGCTAGAGCCTGTAGCGGCAGACCATTTTCAAGGGCAACTTGGTAATTACGCACGTATTTTGGAATAAAATGCTTGCCGTCAGAGCCTGTAGCGGAAGGAATATTTAAGCTTTAATCTCAGCCTTTTATCGCACAGATCTACGGTGATAAACTTGTTTGCTGAACAGTGTTTCTAGCAAACGTTTGCCACGGATTGACTCCCTATATATATATATATATATATATATATATATATATATATCTCAATTTTTTTCCAGCGAACTAAGAACAAATCGGCTATAGTGATAATTTTTTCACACTATAGTCGGTTCATTCTTAATTCGCTTCCTCTAATTCACTGAAAAAAATTAAACTATATATATAGGCCAAATCAAGTCCGGACTCCATGACCTGATAAAATTCGGACTTTTTTTTGTTTTTTTTAAACAACTAAATAAATAAATAAATTATGCAACTTGAACTCTGTATATATAGTGTTTTGGGTGTGATTTGAATACATATAGCAAAACATGTGTGTACAGACTGAACTCTGTACAGATATGTTTTGTTATATGTATCCAAATCATACCTAAAATACTGTATTATGTAAAAATTAAAGTTTTATAATTTATTTATTTTTTTAGTTGTTTTCAAAAAAATAAAATAAAATTTGTGGTTCGTAATTTAAGTCTGTCCGAAAGCCCGGACAGAATCTATTTTTTCTCTCTCTCTATATATAATATAAAGAGAGAGAGAGGTCCCTTCTTATATGGACCACCCGTATGCCGTACAAAAATTTATGTCTTTAATATCTCTTTCTATATTATATATATATATATATATATATATATATATATATATATATATATATATATATATATATATATATATATATGAGTTTCCATCCACAACAACCGGTTGTTGGGGAGCAATCCCTTTTTTTCCAGCCGCTACAGCTTGTACCGGCCACTTAGAATTTTTTTTTTATAAGCCGCTACAAGCTGTAGCGGTTGGGAAAAAATTGGTTGCTCCCAACAACCGGTTGCTGTGGATGGAATCCCTATATATATATATATAGTGGTCCTTTTTGGCAACCGGTTGTTGGAGAGCAACCCCTTTTTGGCCAGCCGGTACAGCTTGTTACGGCTTATAAAAAAAATAAAATAAATTCTAAGGCCGGTACAAGCTTTACCGGCTGGTCAAAAAGGGGTTGCTCCCCAACAACCGGTTGCTGTGGATGGAGACCCATATATATATATATATATATATATATATATATATATATATATATATATATATATATATATACTAGTTGGGTCCCGTGCCTCCGGCACTGTATGGAGAATATGATTTATCTCAAACTTTGAACAACCAAAATAATTTATTGAGTGAGCGGAAAATTTAAAGTCATTTGTATTTTATTAGATAGATTATTAGATTATTTGATAGATAGATGTATTTTATTAGATAGATGTACGAACGGTAGGATTTATCTCAAATTTTGGACGGCCCAGATGATTTAATAAGTGAGCGGGAAATTCAAAATCATTTGTATTTTATTAGATACTAGTTGGGTCCTGTGCCTCCGGCACTGTATGGACAATATGATTTATCTCAAACTTTGAACGACCAAAATAATTTATTGAGTGAGCGGGAAATTTAAAGTCATTTATATTTTATTAAATTATTATTAGATTATTAGATAGATAGATGTATTTTATTAGATAGATGTATGAACGGTGGGATTTATCTCAAACTTTGGACGGCCCAGATGATTTATTGAGTGAGCGGAAAATTCAAAATCATTTGTATTTTATTAAATATATATATATATATACAGAATTGATCAGGTCCGGACTCCCGGACCTGATCAAATCTGGACCCTTAATTTTTTTTTTTTTTTTTTTTGTAGAACAGCTAAAAAAAAAAAATATGGATCTGAAATTTTTCCATAATACAATGTTTTGGGCGTGTTTTTAACACCTACACCAACCAATGTATGTACAGTCTGCCCAGACTGTACAGACATATTTCGTTATAGGTATCCAAATCACGCCCAAAACACTGTATTATGGAAAAATTTCAATTCCATAAATTTTTTTTTTTTTTAGTTGTTTCAAAAAAAAAAAAGCAAAAAATAAAAATAAAAGGTCCGTATTTTAGTAGAGTCCGGGATCCCGGACTGGATCCGGACTCATATATATATATATATATATATATATATATATATATATATATATATATATATATATATAGGGTCCGGTTCTTATTAGGACTCTTGCATTTTAAGAAAATGCGATTTTTTTTTATTCTTTTTAAAACAACTAAAAAAAAATTTAATATTTATAAAATTAATTTTTTTTATAATACAATATTTTTGACGTATATATATATATATATATATATATATATATATATATATATATATATAGTGGTCCTCACCTAACAATCCTCTCTCCATATATATTTAGTAACTCAGCCAACAGAACTAGGACACAACAATGACCACATAGGACTGTTTTTGTACAGTCCGTATAAGAAGTGGCCTCTCCTCTCTCTATATGTAAGATTGTTTTTGTACAGTCCGTATAAGTGGAGCTCTATGTATTAAAGAAAATTGATAAATTCACAATATAAAATAATATTTTTATATGAGAATCGTCGCTATAGATCTTATAACGACGGTAAAATTATACATCTATAACGACACTTTTTATATAAAAATATAAAAAAATGTTATAAAAATATTAATTTTCTATATATAATTATTTAATATGTTAAATTATTTGGGTATGAAGATAATCCAACGTCACTGCATTGGTATGGGTGATAAATTGACGTGAAATGAATCGAGCACCTCACCTCGCTTGGATAACATATCCTTTGTCTCTATTTTCTCTGTCTTCTTTGTGTTTTCCACTTAAATTTTGACACCTAATCTTTTAGGTAACACCAATTAATTCTAAAATTAAGTGGAAGGATACAAAGTGACAGGTAAAATGAAAACAAAGGATCTGCTCTCCCGGGCTTGGCCTCTTGTGGCCTACCGACCAGGCCCAATCATAATCTCTCATCACATTCAATTAGCTCTCGCTACAGCTACAGGATACTAACCTTCTTCTTTCAATTCTTTTTCTTATTCATCCCCAAAAAATACTCCAACATCTTCTTTACCTCTTGCTGCTATTCATTTTAAACCTTAGAATTGAACCAAGATGGAACCCTAAATCCTGAAAATTGAATCCTAAAACCTCAAAAAGTGAACCATAAATCCTAAATTTTCAAATTTAAACACAGAAAATTAAATTCTAAACTCAAAAATTGAACATTAAATCATCAATCATTGTGTTCTATGTCCACAAATTAATTTGAAAAGGGAGCTTGTAAAGATTGGCGACAAAGATTTTGCAGAAAGCTTAGAATTGCAGAGAGAGAAAGAGAGAATGAGGCGGAACTTAATTGCGGAGAGGAATAGACGAAGAAGAGTGAAGGCTGTGATTTGTGAAGCTTAACTGCTTAAAACGTTTTGGGGCCTTATTCTTTTTTTACTCCTTTTTTTAGTTTGGGCTAGGCATGTATTGGGCCGATGCTTTATGGGTTAGGCATTGGTGGTTGATAACTATGCCAGCAGGCCAGAGTGGTACCAGTCCTTAGGCCAGGCTACATGCTATCAAATAAGGATTAATTACATATTTTAGTACATTTTTAAAAATAATTACAATAATAGTACATGCATAAAATAATTATAAAAATAATACACTTTTCATATTTATTTACAATAGTAGTGTAATTAGAATTCCTTAATTTAAGGAATTAGTATGCAATTAGAATTCCTTAATTTAGGGGATTAATATTGATTTACTTATTAAATTAAGTAATTAATAAGTAAATCATATAGCAGACCTTCTCTCATCTCAATAAAAGTCACAAAGGCCCACCCACTCTCTCCCTCAGAAACACAAACTCAGTCTCCATTGTTACCAATAAATTCAAGCTCTATCTTTATTCCGTCGTCAAACTCCTCGTTCCTCTCACTTCCCACTCTCTCTCCACCCTCTTCCACCTTCCGCTGTCACGCCGAAATAAATACAAAGACTATGGGCCGGCCCTCCTCCTCTTCCACCCTCCTCCTCCACGCTCCGTCTCCTTCTGATGGTCGGTCGGAAACCTCAATCGCTTCTCCGATGTCCTCCTCACACCCATCCACGACAATCTTGACGTCCTCATATGTTACCCTTTTTTTCTTTCCTGCGTTGTTTCTAATTTCTCTCTTTTTTTTAATCCTACATAACAATTAATGGAGAATATATTGATCCACCTTCACACCTTCAGTTTTTTCATAGTGCAGTTGGTAAATAAACTTTCATACCAATGTAACCAATTCAGTTTTATTAAGTTACCAATTTATTTTGAATGTGATGCAGTTGGTAGCCAAACCTTCATGTAGTTGGTTGCCAAACTTTTAGACTAAGGTAACCAATTCATACTGCAGGTGTGGAGGTAGATTGGTTACCTTGGTATAAAGGTTTAGTTACCTTGGTATAAAAGTTTGGTTATCTTTTTAAGAAGGTTTGGTTATCAACATTACATTACACATCACTCTCTTATCTATCTCTTTCCTATGCAGTGTTCTTATTTTTTTGGACATAAAATTGGAATTGGAATTTCTGGACATGGATAAATTATGAAAAATCAAATATCCACCTCCTTTCTACATCTCATCGACCATTTTGTGGCTCTGTCTCACCGGCGAAGGGGAGAAGAAAAATGACCGACGAAAGGGAAGAGTAAGATGACGTTGCCAAACTTCGAATATTTGAATTTGAATTTGAATTATTATTTTGAATTTAAATTTGTTTTTGTTGTTAGATCCAAGATATTTGAATTTGAATTATTATTTTGAATTTGAATTTATTTTTGTTGTTAGATCCAAGATAGTTAAATTTGAATTATTAATTATGACAATTATTTCTCCTTGATTTTAGGTTTTCTTATTATTGTGAATTGAATCATATACTAATTTCCTAAATTACGGATCTTAATTGAACTAATATTGTAAATAAATATGGGGAAGTGTATTATTTTTATAATTATTTTGTGAATGTACTAATAGCATAATTACTTACTAAATGTTGTATATTATTGTAAAGAACCCAAAAAATAAAGTATATTAGAGGCCTTAAGGTCAGGCTTTTCAGGCTAGGCCTAGGTCGAACCAAGATCAGGTCGTAGGCCTCATACCTTTTGTACACCTCTAGATGGAGTGTTCAATTTCCTTACAAGTGGTATCAGAGCCTCGGTTCGAGACTTCGAGGGCCCAAGTATCAGGCTGATACTTTATGGGGGAGTCATTCGTAAGTTGTGTGTTACTCTTTTCACGCGGTAGAACAAATAAAATTGAGTCTAGTGGAGCACAAGAGATCACTCCCGCGTTTGTCACTACACGGTAAAGTATGATTTGAGTCGAATGGAGTGGGTTCAAGATAGCTTTGAGAAAGCTACTTAGGTTGAAGGATTCACAAGGAACAAACTTATACTTCCACATTTAGCTCTAGAGTAGTGGAGTAGTATTAAAGTCGAGCAAGCAACATGTTACTCTTTTCACGTAAGGGATCAAATTGAATATTTGAGACGAGTGGAGCACAAGTTATCACTCTCGCGTTTGTCACTACACGATAAAGTATGATTTGAGTCAAATGGAGCAGGCTCAAGATGGTTCTAAAAAAACTACTCAAGGATGAAGGATTCAGAAGGAGCAAGGTTGTACTCCTACGTTTAGCTTTAGCGTGATGTAGTATTAGAGTCGAGTAAGGCTCTTGAAGGACTCAAAGAAAGCGTGCTCAATAGTGACTATTATAGTGTGATATGATGGGTATTAAGTGAAAGTTGGAGATTGTTGGGATAGTTTACATGAATCCCACATTGGATAAATTTAAGAGTGTAGATGATTTAATAAATAAAGCCTTTTGGTTTAGCATTTGAAAATTTTATTCGTTTAGTAATACAACTTATATAACTCACAAATATAGTATTTGAGAGTCAAACGCAAAATATCAAAATTAATATAATGCGCTTAAATATCTAAACAGTGCAAACGCTAATAATCGAACAAATTCTTAAATTTGTACAAGGGGTCTCGATCTTGATTTCAACTTTTCAAGTAGTTCAAAATGAATAATTTATTTGAGAATTTATAATAAATTACATTTCAAATAACATCTATTATAAAAATAGTATTCAACTTTAAGTCTATCCTATGTACATATAAAAAGTCATTTGTAGCTAAAGAAAATAAATATTTTGGCTTCTTATACACTGTACCAAAAGGTGGTGACTAGCTAGAGTTCTAGACTTCTAGTGCTACTATCTATTGATATTAGGCTTATGTTTATTTTCAATAATGATAATTTAATTATAAAAATTATTAAATTCACAACATTTTTTATTATTTTTACAATAAAAGTATCGCCGTAAATGTATAACAACGGTGAAAACCGTCGTTATAGGATATATAACGACACTTTTGTTGTAAAAATAATATTTTTTATTGTAGATTTAACAATTTCCTTGAACTATTGTTACGCATACAATTTTAATATCATTAAATATTTTTTTACCTTTGACTTAATTAATCCATTACAATATATAGACTATATTTTTTCTATGACAAAGTTCATTTGATACCACAACTTGAGATACTATTTACTTCATCCTTCCACTTTTGGGATTAGGTAAATCCCTCATACATGACCTAATAAACAAAAAAAAAGGTATATGAAATTGTCTTCTTACGAATAATTCAAGTATAAAAATTGTTTGAAATAATAATGCAGATGATCGGATTATTTATATAATTTTAATATCATTAAATACATTTTTTTTATCATTATTGGACACATTGTAAAATGTGGACAATCTCTGTGCTACATATTTACTCCTACCTTCACCTACTAAAAAATCAAGAATACGTGACAAAAATCTGAGACAATTTTTATAAGAATAATTACAAAAAGTAGTAATTTGTGATAATTTATTTGAGCGATCACAAAATAATGATATACAAGATGGCATTTTATGATGACTAATTTTATTAATGAAATATAATTGTGATGGTCATATCAGTCATCAAAATTTTCGCATAAACAATTGTTTTTTAATGAAGGTCTATTTGTATCTATTTTCAAATGTCTTTTTAGCTGGAAAAATTAGAAACTAAGCAAGTAATTAATCATAGTTGTCCCCCCCACCCCACCCCACCCCACCCCACCACACCCCACCAATTCACAAGAAAAAAGGGAAAAAAAAGAACATGAGTTTGACATTAATTTGATTCATTTTTCATAGTACGAAAAATGTGCATTAATAAGCAAGATCATATATATATAATACCAGTATTTCATCAATTGAGGTATACTCCACCACCAAGCTGATGTGGTGGTTCAATCAGTACTACTACATAACTACACTGAATAATATATAGGTGGTGCCGGTTGGAAGGAATAATAAATAAGGAAGCTTACTATAGGCTTTGGATTTTGGGTAGGGCCTTGAATTTGAATACTCACTCCATTCTTTAATATAAATCGTTTTAGAATTGTTTATAAGTATTAAAAAAATAATTATATAACAATAAATATAATATTAATTGTCTATATTACTCTTGTATTGAAAAGAGAGAATATTATTTATTAGACAAAAAATAGAGAGAGAACCAAAGTTATATTTATTACTTGAGATAATATTAAAAACTAAGTAATTAATATTTATTTAAAATTCTCAAACGACTTATATTAAAGAACAAAAATAATTCTCTAAAACGATTTATATTAAAGAACAGAGGGAGTATTATTTTGATGTTCCCCTCGCCCTCTTACCCTACCTAGCTACTCCATTCGGCATTCGTCTTGCAATAAATGTTGCAATACGATTAAAGTTTGATCCATTTACAATATACACGAACGATGTTAGAATTATGATATGGGAAATTGATACTTTCATATGATTTTTTGATATTTTCGTATAAAAATCGCTCTATAGATCATTTAACGACGGGTTTTATCATCGCTATAGATCTATAGCGACATTTTTCATGTGAAAATATCAAAAAATCATGTGAAAATTGTAAGACCCCGATTTTTTTTTTAAATAAAAAGGAATTTCCATTATTTATTATTTTGAAATAGTAAGGGTGGATTTGATTAATGTGGTTAGTTATGGATAAAATGCGCAAATATTTTAAATAAGCAGGTGGTTATAAAATATTCATTGTTGTGAGGGAATATTCGTTTGGTCGTGAAATATTCTTGCTGTCGGGGAATATTCGTACGACGACGCAGTCTTTTGTGGGCCCCATAACGGAAAGCGGTTGGATGAAGAAAACGACAAGTATAAGTTGTTTATAAAAAAAACGGCGTAGTTGTTACCGTTAATACTATTGGAATACCCGGTGGTTAAAACACAGTAATACGCGTTGTTGCACAGTAGCACACGGTATTGCACCAATTATTGACTCTTACGTAAGAAGACACTACTCAATAATTGTTACAGTAATTACTGTTCAGTATTTTATGTTATTGATTCAATAATTGCTGCATTGATATTTTATATTACTGTTGTTTCAATAATTGTCACTACACATTATTTTTCATTATCGAAGCAATAATTCATATTATCTGAATAATATTATTAGATAACATTATTGGCAATGTCTAGAAAGTTCTGTCTAAGGAGAGGTTTGGTTACCTAATTGCGCGCCAGTAAGGAGAAATCTTTATTGGAAAGCCCCCTCTATCCTGGGAACGGCCTAGTTGTCAGTATTGTGATTCTGTAATATTATTTGTGAATAATTAATTATTGATTTATATGATAAGAAAAATACTGATTTTATGTGGATATAGATGGAGAAAATTTTTAATGTGACAATTGTTGAAAATTAATATTTTATCTTTTTCTGATAAAATAATTTATTTAAATAAATTATTATATTTTTAATAATATAATAATGATGATATTTTTACAATGAATGTGGGATATATGAGTTTATGAGGAGAAAGAGTATTTTTGTTGCAATAAATATTAAAAACAGATTTTGTGTGTCGGTAGACCTATTTTTTGACTGAAAATTTGATTATAGCATGTAAAATCGTCCGTTTGTGGATTTCGGTCAATTTCTGTTTGGAATTTGGAAAAACTTTCTTCTGCAAAGTTGTAGAGAATTGAATTTCCTATAAAAAGTCGCGAGATTCGAATTTTCTGATAAAAGGGCTATTTATTATGAATTATTGAAGTTCCGAAGCTCCGAAATAATTGATTTTTGGAAGTTTAAAATATTTTAAATATAAAAAACGTTTTTTGTATTGTTGGTGGGTTGTCAAACATGCTGAATTGGCTGATTCAAAGGTTGGCGTGAAAATTTAATATATATATTATTAATTTATTAAATTTTCTACTTTGGTGTTCTAAGCAATTTCCTATAAATAGGGTGCTTAGGTTAGAATTGAAAATCACACCAGAAACTGAAGTTTTCTCTCTATATTATCGAGCGTATTCTTGTGAGTATTTTGAGTATACTTTGAGTATATTGCTATACGGTGCAAGTTCAAATCATAGCCTATATCCGGTGTTTCAACTAGAAGTACTGTCTTTCGAGGTAAGTGATGTTATTTTCTTCTCAAATGATATTATTTCTTCAATATCATTATGCTGAAATGTTGGTTGGAAATTTTTTTATCAAATTTAGAACTTTTTCATGTCGGAGTTACTATTCAAGAGTTACTATTCATGAGTTACTATTCTCGAGTTACTATTCACAAGTACTATTCACGAAGCATGATGATGTTTTTTATGAAATTTCTATCTTTTGGTGTCGGAGTTACTATTCATGTATACGGCACTATTCACGAATACGACACTATTCACCGAAAAATGAAATTTCTTCTTTTTGTCCAAAATATCTATTCTAGATACAATCTTTGATTGGATCTATGTTTTGATCATTCTTGAATTTTACTTCAGTATGATTATTTATGAAGTATTTTTGAACTCAGATTGTTTAAATTACGAATCCTTAATACTTGTTATTTTGTTTCACTGGATTCGTTTCCTTTAAAATATTTTTCATCATCCTCAGTCCTAAATGATGGTGTTACTGAATATCTTTGATCTGTAGTGCAAAGATAGTTAATTTTATTATGAATATCTTTGGCCCGTAGTGCAAAGATGTACAGGTGTTGAGATGAACATGAACAATTGATGAATATCTTTAGCCCGTAGTGCAAAGATGAACAGGTGTTGAGATGAACATGACCGACTGATGAATATCTTTGGCCTGTAGTGCAAAGATGAATATTTGATTTGATTTGAGATATATATTGATTGATGTTACAGGGATAAAATATTGATGATGGACTTTTAAATTCATAGATGTTGGTAGATTTCATTCTCTACTTAACTCCTCTAATGAATTATTATTTCCGCTGCAGTTGTTGATCTAAAACTTGTTGTCTATTGTATTCTATCAGATTTTTCCCTGTTAAAGACTAAAGATAATTTGTTGTACATTATCTTAGTCATAATATTCTTTACTGGGCTAGTTGAGCGCACCCTTTTTCTTGTTGTTCTATTTTTCGTCTCAGGAGACGAGAATGTATCGAGTACGAGTCGGGGGATGTAATGATGGTTCTAGAGAGAGTTGTTTAGTAGTTCTCACCATTTTTTGTAAAATAATGTATCAATAATTATGATGGGGATTTATTTGTATGTGGATATTGTCTAGATGGCAATATCTGTATTTAAACTCACAGTTTGTATGTTGTAATGTAATAATAAAGTTGTAGTTATTTCTGTACCATGTAATTGACGACTCAGAATGGGTTGGATGGAATGGACCTATTTTGGGGGCGTCACAGTTGGTATCAGAGCTTAGGGATATGATCTCTGGCGGAGATCGGGGAATAGAACTAGGAGGGGAGAGACGAGTAAACCCTTCGCTAGTGTGTCCTACCTAAGCTTATTTGTTGGTCTGTCATAATATAGGGGTATTATGTGATTTGTTAAATTGTTTAATTAACCCTTGTTTTATGGCAGTATTTGAGAATGTCGACTGAGAATATTAACAGTGGAGTAAATGAGATCGTGGAGATGCCTGTACTTACCAACGAGGAGAATGTGCAACAGGCTGGCAATGTTCCTCCTGTGAACAACGCCACTGAGTAGATGATGAACGACGGGATGTTTAGAAGCTTTTTGCAGTTCATGCAAAATCAAACGAGGGAGACACATGCACAAATTACAGGTGGAAATGATAACAACGTACGGTTTGTCATGGCCAAGCAGTTTAAAGAGTTGGGACCACAAGAATTCTGGAGAAAGCCGGATCCGATCATGGCGGAAATGTGGGTCAAACAAATTACCAAGATATTCAATGTCTTGGGATGCACGGAGGAACAGAAGGTTCCATTCGCCACCTTTATGTTCCGTGGTGAGGCAGATTATTGGTGGGAATCTGTGAAGCGTACCCATCCAGCTGCACTCAGCATGTCTTGGGAAACGTTTCAGAAACTTTTCAATGAAAAATACTTTCCTGAAATTATTCACAATATGAAGGAGATAAAGTTTATTAGACTAGAACAGAACAACATGACGGTATCCCAGTACGAGGCAAAGTTCGCAGAGTTATCCAGGTTTGTACCTCATTTGGTGGAGAATGAGGAACGTATGACGCGGATGTTTTTGAGAGGTTTGAAACCTGACATACGCCAGTATCTCATTTCTCATAAATTTTCTCTCTATTCAGATGTTGTCAACAAGGCTCAATTGTTAGAGCGAGATAACGAGTACGTTCAACCGAGGGACCATAACCAGGATCATACTGGTGACATCAGTCATCAGAACAACGATAACCTGCGAAGAAAGAAGAATACGGGCAAAGGTGGTAACCACTCTGGTGGTAATCACGGCCATGAAAATAGAAGAAGCGAGTTGGGAGGAGATTTTAAAAGAGGAGATTCAACAACGACCATGTGAAGACGTCATCACCAGCAGCAACTGGTTCCAAGGGAGGAGAAAGACCACCGGTCGTATGTTACAAATGCGGGAAAGAGGGACATATCAGCCCAAACTTCCCACAACAGTTCAAGGTATGCTATAATTGTGGAAAGGAAGGACATATCGCTCGAGATTATACGGTAGCGAAACCAATTCCAGCGGGGACGGTGATTCAAAAAGCTGTCCCAAAAAAGTCAAAGTCAACGGTTCCTGGAAGAGCGTTTGTCGTGACCGGTCAAAATGCGAGGAACCCGAACGAAGTTAGCACGGGTTAGTTAATTATAATTCTTGCGAAGTTTATACCTTACTAGATACCGGTTCTACCCATTCTTTTATCTCTCTTGCTTGCGCTCAACGTTTGAACTTGACTACGGAGAAATTAGACTTTGACCTATTTATAGAGACTCCGTTAGGAGAAACTTTTATTACATCCGTTGTTTAGAAATCTTGTTTGATTCAAGTTGGCACCATCACATTACCTGTTGATCTTATCTCTTTAAAGATACTTGCTTTTGATGTAATTTTGGGGATTGATTGGTTAACTACTCATTATGCCAAAATTGATTGCTTTCGTAAGGTTGTTAGTTTTCATATTCCTAAGCAACCTGTTATTTGAATTCAAGAAACCAAACCATTGAAGTCAAACTCTTTCATATTAAATTATAAAGTCATTTGTTTATTGAAAAACGAATGTCAAGCTTTCTTAGTCATGTTATGGACTTGAACAAAAATACGTCAGATTTGAATGATATTTCTGTTGTTAGTAAATTTCCTGATGTATTTCCTGAAGAATTTCTTGGCTTACTCCCAAAGTGTGATATTGAATTTTGTATCGACTTTGAACCCGGTACAAAACCCATTTCTAAAATCTCATGGCTCCTATTGAACTTCAGGAGTTAAAAATTCAACTATAGAATTTGGTACCTGAGCCTTTATTTGGTGACTTCCTTTGTGGAATGCAGCGAAGCCAGACTCTCCGTAGGGGACGCCATATTTGTATGGTAGTAAACTGATAGGTGTTATTGTGGCGTGCTATCCAAGGTTGGGATATGAGTCACAGTTGAGAACAACCTAAGTCGGTAATCGAAATACGTAGCTTTCTAGGCTTAGTTGATTATTATCAGAGATTCGTTGAAGGATATTCTCGAATCGCTATTCCATTAACGCAGCTGACTCGTAGAGATACAAAATTCGAATGGAGCAAGGAATGTGGGAAGAGCTTCGAAGAACTCAAGAGGAGACTCATTTCGGCACATGTTCTGACCATACCGTCTTAGAAAAGTGAATGTGGTAGCTGACGTGTTGAGTAGAAGATCGTATACGAGTATGAGTACGATATTGTCAAAGACTCATTTCGTATAATTTACAAATAATAGAGATGGAGATGAAAACTCTAGGTACCCACGTGATGATATACGAGTATAATCGACTTTAATCAATAAAGTTAAAGCTGTTCAAGCTACACACCGGAGCTAGTGAATATGAAGAAGCAGGTACAAGAAGTTGTTATTCCAAAAGCGAGAATTGACGATGTGATCAAAGCTCAAACCTTCGATTTATTAATCCATTTGAAATTCTCGATCGAATAGGAACTGTGGCCTATAGACTCGTTTTACCGCCAAGTATGTCGCGTGTTTATAACGTTTTTTTATGTACCGATGTGGACGACTCGAACCATGTTATTGAGTTAGAACCGGACGAAATAGCTGAAGACTTAACGTACGAGGAGGTACCTGTCAAGATGTTGGATGGGAAGGAGCATGTCCTACGCATGAAGGTCATACCACAAGTTAAAGTTTTGTGGAGGAATCATGCTATAGAGGAAATGACCTTGGAGTTGGAAACGGAAATGAAAGCAAGGTATCTTTACCTTTTCGAAACACCAGTTACGTACGTCAATTTCGAGGACAAAATTTCATAAGGAGGGGAGGTTGTAAGACCCCGAATTTTTTTTTAAATAAAAAGGAATTTCTTTTATTTATTATTTTGAAATAGTAAGGGTGGATTTGATTAATGTGGTTAGTTATGGGTAAAATGCGCAAGTATTTTAAATAAGCAGGTGGTTATAAAATATTCATTGTTGTGAGGGAATATTCGTTTGGTCGTGAAATATTCTTGCTGTCGGGGAATATTCGTACGACGGCGCAGTCTTTTGTGGGCCCCATAACGGAAAGCGGTTGGATGAAGAAAACGACAAGTATAAGTTGTTTATAAAAAAAACGGCGTAGTTTTTACCGTTAATACTGTTGGAATACCCGGTGGTTAAAACACAGTAATACGCGTTGTTGCACAGTAGCACACGGTATTGCACCAATTATTGACTCTTACGTAAGAAGACACTACTCAATAATTGTTACAGTAATTACTGTTCAGTATTTTATGTTATTGATTCAATAATTGCTGTATTGATATTTTATATTACTGTTGTTTCAATAATTGTCACTACACATTATTTTTCATTATCGAAGCAATAATTCATATTATCTGAATAATATTATTAGATAACATTATTGGCAATGTCTAGAAAGTTCTGTCTAAGGAGAGGTTTGGTCACCTAATTGCGCGCCAGTAAGGAGAAATCTTTATTGGAAAGCTCCCTCTATCCTGGGAACGGCCTAGTTGTTAGTATTTTGATTCTGTAATATTATTTATGAATAATTAATTATTGATTTATATGATAAGAAAAATACTGATTTTATGTGGATAAAATTTTTAATGTGACAATTGTTGAAAATTAATATTTTATCTTTTTCTGATAAAATAATTTATTTAAATAAATTATTATATTTTTAATAATATAATAATGATGATATTTTTACAATGAATGTGGGATATATGAGCTTATGAGGAGAAAGAGTATTTTTGTTGCAATAAATATTAAAAACAGATTTTGTGTGTCGGTAGACCTATTTCTTGACTGAAAATTTGATTATAGCATGTAAAATCGTCCGTTTGTGAATTTCGGTCAATTTCCGTTTGGAATTTGGAAAAACTTTCTTCTACAAAGTTGTAGAGAATTGAATTTCCTATAAAAAGTCGCGAGATTCAAATTTTCTGATAAAAGGGCTATTTATTATGAATTATTGAAGTTCCGAAGCTCCGAAATAATTGATTTTTGGAAGTTTAAAATATTTTAAATATAAAAAACGTTTTTTGTATTGTTGGTGGGTTGTCAAACATGCTGAATTGGCTGATTCAAAGGTTGGCGTGAAAATTTAATATATATATTATTAATTTATTAAATTTTCTACTTTGGTGTTCTAAGCAATTTCCTATAAATAGGGTGCTTAGGTTAGAATTGAAAATCACACCAGAAACTGAAGTTTTCTCTCTCTATATTATCGAGCGTATTCTTGTGAGTATTTTGAATATACTTTGAGTATATTGCTATACGGTGCAAGTTCAAATCATAGCCTATATTCGGTGTTTCAACTAGAAGTACTGTCTTTCGAGGTAAGTGATGTTATTTTCTTCTCAAATGATATTATTTCTTCAATATCATTATGCTGAAATGTTGGTTGGAAATTTTTATCAAATTTAGAACTTTTTTATGTCGGAGTTACTATTCAAGAGTTACTATTCATGAGTTACTATTCTCGAGTTACTATTCACGAGTACTATTCACGAAGTATGATGATGTTTTTTATGAAATTTCTATCTTTTGGTGTCGGAGTTACTATTAATGTATACGGCACTATTCATGAATACGACACTATTCACCGAAAAATGAAATTTCTTCTTTTTGTCCAAAATATCTATTCTAGATACTATCTTTGATTGGATCTATGTTTTGATCATTCTTGAATTTTACTTTAGTATGATTATTTATGAAGTATTTTTGAACTCAGATTGTTTAAAGTACGAATCCTTAATTCTTGTTATTTTGTTTCACTGGATTCGTTTCCTTTAAAATATTTTTCATCATCCTCAGTCCTAAATGATGGTGTTACTGAATATCTTTGATCTGTAGTGCAAAGATGGTTAATTTTATTATGAATATCTTTGGCCCGTAGTGCAAAGATGTACAGGTGTTGAGATGAACATGAACAATTGATGAATATCTTTGGCCCGTAGTGCAAAGATGAACAGGTGTTGAGATGAACATGACCGACTGATGAATATCTTTGGCCTGTAGTGCAAAGATGAATATTTGATTTGATTTGAGATATATATTGATTGATGTTACAGGGATAAAATATTGATGATGGACTTTTAAATTCATAGATGTTGGTAGATTTCATTCTTTACTTAACTCCTCTAATGAATTATTGTTTCCGCTGCAGTTGTTGATCTAAAACTTGTTGTCTATTGTATTCTATTAGATTTTTCCTTGTTAAAGACTAAGGATAATTTGTTGTACATTATCTTAGTCATAATATTCTTTACTGGACTAGTTGAGCGCACTCTTTTTCTTGTTGTTCTATTTTTCGTCTCAGAAGACGAGAATGTATCGAGTACGAGTCGGGGGATGTAATGATGGTTCTAGAGAGAGTTGTTTAGTAGTGCTCACCATTTTTGTAAAATAATGTATCAATAATTATGATGGGGATTTATTTGTATGTGGATATTGTCTAGATGACAATATCTGTATTTAAACTCACAGTTTGTATGTTGTAATGTAATAATAAAGTTGTAGTTATTTCTGTACCATGTAATTGACGACTCAGAATGGGTTGGATGGAATGGACCTATTTTGGGGGCGTCACAAAAATATCAATTTACTTATGATATATATCATTAATGAAGTATCAATGTTAAACAAAATATTCTTTTTTTAATAACGTGTCATTATCCTAACATTGTTCGTGTATACGCTGTTAGTGTATCAAATATTTTAGCTCTTTTTTTAATAAGATTTTGTAACTCGAATTTTTTAAAAATATTACCTTTTTATGCTTTGTATGTAAATCAGACAGTGGTTAATCAAAGGATGTTCATCTTACTTTTTTGTATTGCCTTTAATCCATCTCGTTGTAAAGGATATTCAGACTTAATAAATTTCAGTCTTGTTTCAAAAAAAAAACACTTGTGAGAAATTGAATTAAAATTATTTATTTATTTTTTTACTTTAAGATATTTTAATTTTTAGAAAATCATTTTTGTTCGGGAGCGTTTTACCGACCTCCATCTGGGCCGAAGGCTTTCTGGCAGACGGGTTTGATAGACCGATGGGATGAAGCCCATGAAGGTGTTATAGGTGTTCGGGTCGGCATATGTGTCCTTCGGTGTCGGGGACGAACCCATTCTGGTGATAAGGAGGGGTCGGGCCTTCGAGTCCTTTGGGCCGAAGCCCAGACCAGATAATAGGACCGTTTGGGCCTGTACAGTGGGCTCTCCTACGTGCAGAGTCCGGGGGCCTATTCATATACGGTAACTCCAAAGGTAGTGGTGGGATTGGATTCTACTTGCACCTTTTAAGGAGATTGTGTTGGACCCAAGTTATGGTAACTACCATACACTAGGAGTCCTAATCCGACTGGGAGAAGGATTCTAAGGTGGTGAGCTCTATAAATACAAGGCCTAGGTTAACATTATGAGGTAATACCTACTTTTGAGCACTAAATACTTTGCCTCCATTGTTTACCCTTGTAACGGCCTGTACTCATTCTCACACCGGAGCTATCCCCCGGCGGCACAAGCCGTCAAGCTTCTGTGTGGTCTGTTACTGTGCAGGTTCTAGCGCGTGGATTCTGTGATTGGACGCGCCGGCGAAACTTGGCGTTAACATTGGCGCTAGAAGGAGGGATTTTTAGTGCTTAAACAATCACAATCAGATTCTTTTCCGGCAAGAAACGATGGCGAGTGTGGAATATGCAGTTTCCGACCGGGAAAAGGCCAAGTCACACCAGACCACTCAGGTGAGAGGGTCGGTGAAGGACAGACTGGGTTCCAAAATCCAAGACGATCAGAGGGAGTCGGCAGGCTCCCCCCGGAGGCGGCTCTTTCATGAAAGCCAACGTACCCCCAACCAAGCTAGTCGGATGGACGGGGATAATCCATTGGCATTGGAGGTGCACGAAAAGAATCAACCACAAGGAAGTAGAGATCAGAGAGAATTCATCCTGCAGAAAAAGATGCAGCAAAACAAAGACGCCATGACGGCCCTACGTCTCCAACAAGAGGAACTCGCACTACAGATGGCTAACATGGCCGGGGAACAGGAGGCATCTTCCAGGAGGCGCAGGCACCACAGCCGGTCTCGATCTCCCCGAAGACGAGAGGACAGTAGGGAGAGGAGTAGATACCGGAGCCATTCGAGGGACGGTCGGAGTCGAAGGAGGAGCCGTTCAGGAGGACGCCGATCAGAACACCAAGGCCATTCGGGAAAGAAGGGGGACGAGACACCCGAACGTGAGAGGGACAGACCCCGATCGTCCCCTCATGAAGGAGAGTCCGACCCCCTCGTCCGAAGAGTGGCTGAGCTGGAAAAACTACTGTTGGCAAAAAATTCGACGGGGGAACCTTCGACCTGTATAGGGTCCCCCTTTTCTAAGGAGATTAATCGGGAGATCGCCGACCCCAAAAGGAAGATGCCCCCAATGGAGACTTACGACGGGATGGGAGACCCTTATGACCACTCCGATGGGTATGATAGGTTAATGACATACTACGGCCATTCTGACGCGGCCAAGTGTCACATGTTCGTTACCACCTTGAAGAAGAGTGCCCGAGAATGGATGGGAACCTTGACATCAGGGTCAATAAGCTCGTGGAGGGACCTTCGAGAAAAGTTTCACGCTCGGTTCGGGAGTAACAAGAGACGGGGGAAGATCACAGCATCCCTCATGCAGGTCAGGCAGAGACCCGATGAGAGTCTGGGGCAGTATGTTAAAAGGTTCCGAGAGGCTGTGGGGTCGGTGGCAGAATTGAACTCCCCGCAAGCCTTGGGATTTTTCACAACCGGGCTCGACATCGGGAAATCCAAAAAGCTGATGAAGGACCTGGTGATCAACCCTCCGACGGACTTAACAGAGGCATTCCACAGGGCCGAGGGTCATATGGCAGTTGAGGAAGCAATGGGGAACTTCAAACCACAGTCCCAATCGTACGACAAATCCAAAGATCGGGACAAACAGAACTATCAGAAGCCCGATACTCAAGGCAGGTCGGACAACTATAGTAAGAAAAATTATAGTGGAGGAGGGTCGGGCAGCGGAAGGCCGCCCTTCCCAAGCAAAAATGTCAACAAAGTGTACACGGCACTCACCACAGATCGGGCCAAGATATTGGAGGAGATACGGAACAAGCCATTTTTCGAACCATGCCAAACAGTCACCAGACCGGGGAAGAGTGGTCGGGACAAGTTCTGTGCGTACCACCAAAGTCGAGGGCACACCACGGAGGAATGCGTCAACTTGAAAGATCTGATAGAAAAGAACGTGCAGAATGGACATCTGGTGCGATATGTAGTCGGCAGGGAAGGATCGGAGGCTCCCCAAGAGAACGTCCGAGAACCCCCCCGGGAAGCACAGCCGCAGCCGAACGCCCAGCCTCGAGGAGTTATCGATGTGATATCGGGCGGGTCGGTAGGGCGTGTAACCGGTCGAAAAAGGAATGGACATCTCGAAGCAGTACTATCATTAGCCGGCTCCTCGCCCCGGAAGGACAGGCCGTACTCAGGCACGATTATCTCCTTTTCAGACGAGGATTACCCGACCGATCACATTGAACCGCATGACGGGGCTCTGGTCATAACAGCTCAGGTCAGGCCGGTTGACATGAAACGAATGATGATTGATAACGGATCCTCAGTCGACATACTCTATACACATGCCTATCAGAGGATGGATTTGGGAGGAAAGAAGATGGAATTGGGGGGCGAAGGCCCCCTATACGGCTTCAGTGGAGACCCGGTTCACGTGTCGGGCACGATAGAACTGCCAGTCCGATTTGGCACGGCCCCACAGCAGACAGAAATCATGGTAAAATTCTTCGTGGTACAAGTGGATTCGGCTTACAAGCCATCCTGGGGAGGCCTACTCTAGCAGCATTACAGGCAGTAACATCTATACCCCACTTCAAACTAAAGTTTCCGACGCCGAACGGGATAGGGGAGTCAAAAGGAGATCTTGATATTGCCCGAAGGTGTTATCGGAACACTTTAATATCTTCAGGAATCGGGGTCAGTAAACATAAGCAGGCGATGGCCATTGAGTTGGAGCCATTCACGGAGGGAAGTACAGAACCCATGGCTCTACCAGCCGAAGAGACGGAGGATGTAGAATTAATACCAGGGAATCCAGACAAACTGATCAAGATTGGGGTCGGGTTGACCGAACAGCTGCGGACAGGTCTGGTGGAATTACTCAGGGTATACGCCGACATCTTTGCCTGGGAACCCAGTGACATGCCCGGAGTAAGCAGATCAGTAGTACTGCATAGGCTTCATACCGACCCTAAAAAGAAGCCGGTGATACAGAAAAGAAGGATTTTTGCCCCGGAAAGACAGAGCATCATAGACGTCGAGGTTGCCAAATTGCTAGAGGCTGGGTTCATCTTCGAGATCGACTATCCCGAATGGCTGGCGAATGTGGTATTGGTTCAGAAGCAAAATGGGAAATGGAGGATGTGTATCGACTACACTGACCTGAACAAAGCATGCCCTAAAGACTTCTATCCCCTACCCAACATAGACCAGCTGATTGATGCCACTTCAGGGTATGAGATGCTAAGTTTCATGGACGCTTTCTCGGGATATCACCAAATCTCGATGCATAAGGAAGATATCCCGAAGACGAGCTTCATCACTCATCGGGCAATATACGCGTATCGGAAAATGACCTTCGGACTATTGAACGCAGGGGCAACCTACCAACGTATGATGAACTTCGTATTCCGAAAACAGCTGGGAAGAAGTATGGAAGTGTACGTAGATGACATGATCGTCAAGAGCATGGTAGCCCGAGATCATCTGGAGGATTTGGCAGATTGCTTCGAGACGGTGAGGCAACACAATCTAAGGCTAAACCCGACCAAGTGTACCTTCGGATTGGGTTCCGGAAAATTCCTGGGATATCTGGTCAGTAAGCGGGGAATCGAGGCCAATCCCGAGAAAATTTCGGCTATCTTGGACATGAAATCTCCGAGAACGTACAAGGATGTCCAGAGGCTAACGGGCCGAATCGCAGCCCTTCGGAGATTCATGTCAAAGTCAGCAGAAAGGTGTCTACCCTTTTTCGACACTCTCAAGGGTCCGAAAAATGACAAAAGCTTCCAGTGGACTTCATAATGCGAAGACGCGTTCCAAGAGATCAAAAGGTATTTGGGTTCGGCACCATTACTGATGAAACCGGTTGCCTCTGAACCCTTATACTTATACCTAGCTGCCAGCCCGATGGCAGTAGGGGCGGCACTGGTGAGGGACAAGGGAGGCAAACAGTTTCCGGTTTACTACGTCAGTCATGTTCTCAGAGACGCGGAAATGAGGTACCCGAACCTGGAAAAGTTCGCCTACGCCCTCATAATTGCTAGCAGGAAACTTAGTCACTATTTCCAGGGTCGGGTGGTGGTGGTCTACACGAATCAGCCTTTGAAAAAAATTCTGCATAAGCCCGAGGTGTCAGGTCGGCTGGCCGTATGGGCGATGGAATTGACACAATTTGCTATAGAATACCATCCCCGAACGGCAATCAAAGGACAAGCGTTGGCAGATTTTGTAGTAGAATGCTCTTTCACGGAGCCGGAGGTAGACACAGTGACCGAAGCACAACCGGGGCAGACCTCGTGGACATTATACGTGGATGGATCATCAACTTCAGACGTCAGTGGAGCAGGGGTCATTTTGACAAGTCCAGAAGAGTTATACTCGGTTCTATCCCCGATTCCCTTTGCTGTGTGGGGGATCGACATCCTAGGCCCTCTACCAAAAGCTAAGGGACAAGTCAGCTTTGTGATCGTGGCCATCGATTATATGACCAAGTGGGTCGAGGCCAAACCGTTGCAAAGGATAACCGAGCAGGAGTGTTTAAAGTTCACCAAGGAAGGAATAGTCTACCGGTTCGGCATCCCGATGGCAATAGTCTCAGACAATGGCAGACAGTTCGTCGGATCAAAATTCGAGGGCTTTCTGAAAGATCTAGGGATCCAACACCGAAAGACTTCGGTTGCCCATCCTCAATCAAACGGTCAAGTGGAAGTAACAAATCGAACCCTACTCAACGGGATAAAACGAAGGCTGGATGAATTAAAGGGTCGGTGGCCTGAAGAGCTATTATCTGTTTTATGGTCATACCGAACTACCCCACGAACTACAACGGGAGACTCTCCATTCAGGCTGGCATATGGGACCGATGCTCTAATTCCTGTTGAGATCGGATCACCCACCCTTCGGGTCAGCCAATATAAAGAATTGTACAATGACGACGGCTTGAAGACAAATCTGGATTTACTGGATGAAGTCCGGGATTCGGCTGTGATGAGGTTGGCAATCTATCAGCAGCGGACAGCCAGACACTATAACCAGAAGGTGAAGCCCAGGAGGTTTGCAGTAGGAGATCTAGTCCTCCGGGAGTCGGAGGCTTCTACCCCCCAGAACACTGGCAAATTAATGCCTAACTGGGAGGGTCCTTATGAAGTGGTAGGAGTGCCGAAGCCCGGAACATACCGGCTTCGAGCAATGAACGGTTCAGAGGTAACGAATACATGGCATGCTGGAAGACTTAGAAGATTTTACCAGTAATAGCTATGTTATTCTTACTTTTCTATTTGTAACCGATTCAATCTAAATGATATGAATGAAAGTTTTTTCTGTTAATGTTTAACTTCATATGTTTCATTACTACTCGAACAGACATGCTTCGGGCAATATCCGATCAAGAGGTTCGGGAAGACACCACTGATCGAGATAAGTCCCGAGTATAACTGTCGGACCCTTCAATATCAGATAAACTCTAAGGGCAATCCGATTAGAAGGTTCGGATGAACATAACTGATCAAGATTAGTTCTAAGTAAAACTGATAACAAACATTCATGGGCCAAAAGAGTATATTTCATTTATACTTATACAATTTTTACAACCCGATCACTTACGAATCGGGCAACAGTACAAAAAAAAAAAAAAAAAAAAAACTATTCTGAAGGAGGATCGTCTTCGGCTTCGGACTCATCATCAGAAGAGTCAAGGATGGAGGCATCGAGCCCGGCAGCAGTCAGCTTTGTCTTAGCCTTCTCCCGATAAGTTTCGTATCCTTCCCCAAATTGGGCTAGGACCTTATCGTTCAAAGCATCAGATTCTTCATATTCGGCAACTGCTTGCTGTCGGGCCTCGGCAACTTTCTCAGGAAATGTATCGACTGTGGCAGTCAAGGTGTTGTTCTCCTTAATCAAGAACATCATCTTGCTGTTCATCTCAGAATATTTGCCGGTTATCTGGTCGATAGCATTCTCCCGATCCTCGATCTTCTGAAGCATCTGATCCTTTTCGGCCAGAAGCAAGCCCTTCTCCTGCTCCAACTCCTTGACCCTCTCCTCGGCCAGGACCGCCCGAATTTGTGTTTCAACTAGGGCCGCCTGCTCTTTCTTCAGCTCATCCTGCAGCCCCGACACGTCAGCCTCGAGCAGCTCAATCTCCGTCCCCAGGTGAATCTCTTGCTTTGTTGATCTGCCAAGGGAGGGAATGGCTCGGGCTAAGATGGCGTTGGCCTACAACAAGCATGTGCATCAATACAAGATATAAGCGTTATAATTACTAACAGTGATTATAACACCAAAGAAAAGAAATACCTGAGTCTGAGCTCGAATGAAGGCCACTAAGAACTGCTCCGAGGAGTACCCCTTAAACCGCTCGTCGTCACCGGGAAGCTTGAAGTGCTCGAAGAGGGAGAAAGGGAATACTTCCGACGGGCTCTTAGGCCAGCAGGTCGTCGGCGAGCCCTGAGAGGAGCTGGGCCCGGAGGGAGGAGTGGCAGCATGTGCCGGGCCTGACGCCACCATCTGATCGGCCGGACGATCAAGATCTTCCGACACTCGAAGCCTCTTTGGATGAGGTTCGGCAGGAACATCCTCAGCCTCCCCCGAATCCTCGATGACCTCGGTCGGAGGAGGAGGTGGTAGCGACGGCCTCGACACAGGAGTTGGAGGAACTTTCGCAGGCGCCTTGATGGCCGGTTTGGAGGGCTTCTTAGACTTCTTCATTAAAGCCGCCTTCTCCGCGCGGCTCATTTTCAGCGCCCCTTTATTTGCCTTCGGGGGTTCGGGCCCCGACGTGGACCCTAGTGATAGCTCGTTGATCGGGACTGTATCCTCCTCAACAGCCTCGTCGGTCACGGGGGGTCGGATGATCCCCGAAGTAATGGTAGCTGGTACAAAGGAGTCGGCGACGTCCTCGGGCCTGAAAATAGTCACTGCACAGAAAGTAAAGGGTTAGGACATGTAGTGCTTGACAGGAAATAAAGTATGATATATAAACACAGAAGGTACTCACGGCCATGTTTGTACAGCCAGGACTCGTCCATTAGGATCCCCACGTTCCACTCGGTTTTCTTCCATCGGGCGTAGAACATCTTGAACGCCTCTGCCCGACCCGATGGGAACTTGGAAATCTTGGCCGCCTGGTCGGCAGGATGGGCCCAGGAGGGAAGGAGTTGGAGGTCGGATCCCTTGGCATAGAACCATTGTTCATGCCATCCCTTGTTGCTTGAAGGGGTTTTGATGGGGACCGTTTGATTGGGACGTTTAGTGAGTTGACGAAGCCCGGGCTCTTTTGACCCGCCGAGGGTGAAGAGTGCAAAGAAGAGGTCGAGCCCGGGAGAGAGACCCACCTCGTGACAGACGGCGATGAAGGAAATCAACTGGATATACGAGTTCGGCACGAGTTGTGCGAACCCGATCCCCACGAAGTTCAGAAAAGAAGAGATGAAGTCATGCAGAGGGAACCGAACCCCGTACTTCAAAACGTATAGGGGAACGGCCACCCATTCACCCTCGGGCCTCCAGAACATCTTCTCTCCCGGCCGAGGGATCCTGAGTTGATACTCCTCAGGAATCTTGAAGAGGGTTCGGATGTCAGATATTTGGGACGGGTTGAGGGAGGAGCGAGTGTGGAGGTGAGAGAATTCTTCAGGAGAGCGGTAGGCGTCTCGAATCTTAAATTCAGCATCCCCTGAACTAGGAAGGTTCAGAGGAGCGGTGTCAGTAGGGGAATCCCGCATTATGACCTCCAGGAGGTCGCCGGCGGTTACGTTGGTAGGCTCAGAAATGGGGACGATGCTGGAATCGACCATTTTTTGTGCGAAGTAAGGGAAACAAGAGGTTTAGAGGAAGAAATGGGCAAAAATAGCACTCAAACGAACACAGAGATGAGGAAAATGGTGAATACGACAGAATAGTATCTCGCCGGAAATCGCCTTGCCGGAAAATTTCAAATGAGAGGATTTGAGGAGGAGGAGTCAGTAAAGGTGATAATGAAGGGGATGAGGGGTTTTTATAGGTTGTACGGCACGGAGCCCTAGGGCGGCTAATAAATGTTGAGGTGGGTCCAGGCGTTAAAAGGCGTGCAACGTTTAAAATATCTATAACAGACCGTTGGACTTCCCAAGATGACTCATCATTAGTTGTCGTGACCTTTCAAGTCTCTAGTCATAAATACATTATAACTAGAGACTGGGGGGCAATGTTCGGGAGCGTTTTACCGACCTCCATCTGGGCCGAAGGCTTTCTGGCAGACGGGTTTGATAGACCGATGGGATGAAGCCCATGAAGGTGTTATAGGTGTTCGGGTCGGCATATGTGTCCTTCGGTGTCGGGGACGAACCCATTCTGGTGATAAGGAGGGGTCGGGCCTTCGAGTCCTTTGGGCCGAAGCCCAGACCAGATAATAGGACCGTTTGGGCCTGTACAGTGGGCTCTCCTACGTGCAGAGTCCGGGGGCCTATTCATATACGGTAACTCCAAAGGTAGTGGTGGGATTGGATTCTACTTGCACCTTTTAAGGAGATTGTGTTGGACCCAAGTTATGGTAACTACCATACACTAGGAGTCCTAATCCGACTGGGAGAAGGATTCTAAGGTGGTGAGCTCTATAAATACAAGGCCTAGGTTAACATTATGAGGTAATACCTACTTTTGAGCACTAAATACTTTGCCTCCATTGTTTACCCTTGTAACGGCCTGTACTCATTCTCACACCGGAGCTATCCCCCGGCGGCACAAGCCGTCAAGCTTCTGTGTGGTCTGTTACTGTGCAGGTTCTAGCGCGTGGATTCTGTGATTGGACGCGCCGGCGAAACTTGGCGTTAACAATTTTCATGTTTAAAATTCTGCACATCCAAACAAAGGTGATTTTTCATTTTAATTTGTAAAGTTTTGTTCATTGATCAACACATAATTCCACAAAAAAATATATATTTTAATTATCTTTAAATTTATTTTCACCATAAAAGTAAAACCTTGTTGGACAATACTCCTATTATTGATTGATTGCATGAGGGATGGAGCATTTATAACTTGTCCAAGAAAATGGTTACATTTATTCGTCCTTTGTCCCAAATTTATTTCATATGATATTTATTGGGGTGTAGTTTGATGGGAGCAGGGGATTCGGGGACTTAAGATCATGTGTTAAGATATTATAGTGATAGCAATGGGTTAGATATTTTAAAAAGGTTATTGTCCAAGGGTTGTTTGTAGTTATTTAGTACGTTTTTTTTAAATCGTCTAAATAGTTGAATTAGTCAGTCATTCAGATAATTTGGGTTGAATAATTTAGTTCTATTTTTTGACTGAAAGAGCGGTTGAATGATTTATTTTTTTACAATATTAACTATTATATTAAGTAATATTAAATAAATTTACAACAATTTTTTGATTTTTTTAAAAGGGTAAAATAATAAAAATTTGTTATTCAGATTTTTCAGACATGTCAATTATCAAACAACTTTTTTCATTCAGATTCAGATTCAGATTCATTCAGTTTTTATCAAACACCCCCTAAGTTGACTTATCAATTTTTTGTCCAATTTAAATTATTATTTCTTATGAAATCAAATGCTAGTCAATTATGAGACTCACAATTACATATCCCCATTATTGACGTTTATAGCCTATACGTATTTTCACATCGGAGAATTTCCAGTCGGCCCCGACCGTCAAGTTTTTTTAGCGTGTTTATTTGTTGACTGTGCATGTTTAAATTATGATTTGACGAACGGACAAATTTTAACGTTAGGAATACTAGTACTACTCCCTTCGTTCCTAAAAGATTGTCGTTTTAGAAGAAAAAATTTATTCCAAAATGTTTGTCGTTTACAACTTTCGAGGAGAATAAATTATTCTATATTATCCCTACCTTCTCTCATTGTCTCAATAAATTATCTCCCTTATATTAATAGTTTTTAACTTCCCATAAAGGGTAAAACAAATTTTACTTAGTAGTAAATGATATTTTTTTAATCTATGTACAAAAACTTTAAACGATAATCTTTTAGGAACGGAGGTAGTATTTGTTAGACATTGCCGACAATTGTTCGGAAAGGGAACATATAAATGCGCATAAATGCTTCTACACGACTTCCACCAAAACCAATAATGAGGAATGGAATCCAACCCTAGAGGTTCCCTAAACCAGAGAGAAATCACGGCCCTTCGTTTCCACTCTTTTTATGAAGATAATGGTGATTGTTACTAAGAAATGATCGGCTAAAACTTACGTTCAATAGTACAATAAAAGTTAGATTGTTGTTCAATTAATATTATTATTAATTTACACAAGTATAAATTAATATTTGCACAAGATTCTTCTTATATAAATGTAAGACCTATTTATTATTAATGTTAAAGTAATCTTTTGGAAATATTGCTTGGATGATACTAGCGGTATGCCTAGTAAAAAAATTGATTTGGTTTGATTTTGAGTTACATAAAATAATTATAGATCAATTAATAATTAAAATGATATAACTTATATTTTATGTAAGACTCTAATTTTTTATGAATAGAGATTTAATTTTCTCTAAATACTATTTTGAATGATAAGGTATGATTTTATATAATGTTATAGTTATGGTGATATGTGCAAATTTTGCAAGTAAACAAGTTGTCATAAAATATTCGTTTGGTCGGAGAATATTCTTTTTGTCGGGAATATTCGTATGACGGCACAACCATTGGTGGACCCCACATAACGGAATAACTGTTTGATATAGAAAGTGACAGAAATAACCTTTTTATAAAAATAACGGCAAAACTTTTACCGTTAAACTATTGAAATACCCGGTGATAAAAGTACAGTAATACGTGTGGTTGCACAGTAGCACACGGTATTGTATAGTATCTTTGATTATTGATGCTTACTTAAGAAGTCACTCAATTTTATTCAATTATTGCCACAGTAGTTGCTGCATAATATCTCATATTATTGATTCAATTATTGTCAAAGTATTATCTGCATAATATTTTATATTATTAAATCAATAATTGAGACGACATAGTTATTCATATTATTATTTGTATTATTGATAATGTTTAGAAAGTTCTGTAGAGGAAAGGGGTTAGGTTATTTAATTGCGCGCCATTATAGAGAAGTCCTTATCGGAAAGCCCCCTCTTTCCTGGGAATGATCTAGTTGTTAATATTGTGAGTTATAATATTAATGATGAATAATTGTTAAATGATCGTGTTGATTAAAGATAAGAATAATAATTGATGAGTGAAAAATGTTGTTCAATTATCTTTTTAAATTGGTGTTTGTTCATTTAGTTTTTTTGAGAATACATAATTCTTTCGTATGGCCCTCAATTACCTTCAAATGAGGTAATCTATTTTTATTTTGATTTGGCAGATTATGATATTATTTACAAAGAATGGATCTTATTGGTCAAAATTTTCCAATGATGCAATCCCTGTTCACTAACTTATGAATGAGGGTGCCCTCTCATTGGACAATGTTTGCAAATTGACATGTGTTAGTCTTTCCTCGTTGGCCAACACCTTCAAAAGAAAATACTGATAAGTTGAAACTCGTGAACTTCGTCTGAATTTTTTTATTGTGCGTCCGTGATTAGTTTTAAATAGTGTCCTGCCATTTTCCTATAAATAGGATGCTTAGTTAAGAAATAAAAATCACACCAGAATCAGATAATTCTTCTTCTATAATATTGTGCGTATTTCTTTCTAGTATAAGGATACTTTGAGTATAGCAAATAGTGCACGTTTTTTTCAAGAATATCTTCGCTATACTTGTGACGCCCCCAAAATAGGTATACAACACCCATTCTGAGACGCCAAAATACATGGTACAAAAATAACTACAACTTTATTAATATAATTGTCGTGCAAAATACGACAACACATAAACTGTGAGTTTAAAAACAAATATTGTCTTCTAAACAATATCAACACTCAAATAAGTCCTCATTACAATTATTGATACACTATTTTACAAAATAGTGAGGATAACTAAGACAACTTCTAGAACCATCATTCCATTCTCCGACTAGTACTCGCTACATTCTCGCCTCCTAAGAAGAACAATGGAACAAAACGGAAAAGGGTGAGCTCAACTAGCCAAGTAAAGAATATTATGACTAAGATAACATAGAACAAATTATCCTTAGTCCTCAACAGGAAAAAATCTGATAGAATACAATAGACAACAAGTTTTAAATCAATATTCGCAGCGGAAATAACAATTCATTAGAAGAGTTACGTAGAGAATGAAATCTACTATCTTCTATGATTTTAAAAATCCATCATCAATATTTTATCCCTGTAACATCAATCAATATACATCAAAAATCAAATATTCATCTTTGCACTACAGGCCAAAGATATTCATCAGTTGGTTATGTTCATCTCAACACCTGTACATCTTTGCACTACGGGCCAAAGATATTCATAAGAAAATCAATCATCTTTGCACTACAGGCCAAAGATATTCAGTATTATCATCATTTAGGACCGAGGATGATGAAAAATATTTTAAAGAAAACGAATCCAGTGAAACAAAAGAACAAATAATAATGATTCGTACTTTAAACAGTCCAAGTTCAAAAATACTTCATAAACAACTATAGTGAAGTAAAATTCAATAATGATCAAAACATGGATACAATCAAAGCTAGTATCCATAATAGATATTTTGGACAAAAAATAAAAATTTAATTTTTCTGTGAATAGTGCCGTATTCGTGAATAGTAACCCCGACACTAAAATACAAGAAATTATCAAAAAAAATATTACCAATGACATAATGATATTAGAAGAAATAATATCATTTTAAAAAAAATAACATCCCTTACCTCGAAAAGACAGTACTTCTGATTGGAATACTAGATATAGTGTTGAAGGGAACTTGCACCGAATAACAACACTCAAAGTATCAAAATACTCACAAGAATACGCTCGATAATATAGAGAGAGAAGATTTTAATTTCTAGTGTAATTTTCAATTCTAACCTAAGCACCCTATTTATAGAAAATTGCTTAGAACACCAAAGCAGAAAATTTAATAAAATATTAATATAATTATATAAATTTCCTACGCACACCAAGAAAACTGAATTCAACATGTTTACAACTCATGTGGGGCCCACCCAATTGTAAAAAACTTTTTTCTTTTAAAAAGAATTTAAAACTTTTAAAAAATAATTATTCCGGAACTTCGGAACTTCAATAATTCATAATAAATAGCTCTTTTATCAGAAAAATTCAAATCTTATGTTCATTCCATAGGAAATTTAATTCTCTACAACTTTGCAGAAAAAAGTTTTTTCAAATTCCAAACAGAAATTGACCGAAATTCACATACGGACGATTTTGCAAGCTATAATTAAATTTCAGTCAAGAAATGGGGTCCACCGACATGTTTAACACGTTTTTAATATTTATTATAACAAAAATACTCTTCCTCCTCATTTATTCATATATCACACATTCATTGTAAAAATATTACCATTATTATATTATTATAATATAATAATATATTAAATGAATTATTTTATCAAAAAAGATAAAATATCAATTTTTCAACAATTGTCACTTTAAAATTTTCTCCATCTATAACAACATAAAATGAATATTTTCCTTATCACATAAACCAATAATTAATTATTCATAAAAAATATTACAGAATCACAATACTAACAACCAGACCGTTTCCAGGAAAGAGGGGGCTTTCCAATAAGGATTTCTCCTTACTGGAGTGCAATTAGGTGACCAAACCTCTCCTTAGACAGAACTTTCTAAACATTGCCAATAATGTTATCTAATAATACTATTCAAATAATATGAATTATTGCTCTGATAATGGAAAATACTCTGTAATGACAATTATTGAAACAACAATAATATAAAATATCAATGCAGCAATTATTGAATCAATAAAATAAAATATTGAACAGTAATTACTGTAATAATTATTGAGTAGTGCATTCTTACGTAAGAATCAATAATTGGTGCAATACCGTGTGCTACTGTGTTTTAACCACCGAGTATTTCAACAGTATTAACGGTAAGAACTACGCCGTTATTTATAAACAACTTATACTTGTCGTTTTCTTCATCCAATCGCTTTCCATTATGGGGTCCACACAAGGCTGCGTCGTCGTACGAATATTCCCCGACAACAAGAATATTCCACGATCAAACGAATATTCCCCGACAACAATGAATATTTTACAACCACTTGCTTATTTAAAATATTTGCGCATTTTACCCATAACTAACCACATTAATCAAATCAACCCTTACTATTTTAAAATGATAAATAGAGGAAATTCAATTTTATTTATAATAAGTTGGGGTCTTACAACCTCCCCTCCTTATAAAATTTCATCCTCGAAATTGACGTACGTACTTGGTGTTTCGAAATGGTGAGGATACCTCGCTTTCATTTCCGTTTCCAACTCCCAGGTCATTTCCTCTATAGCGTGGTTCCTCCATAAAACTTTGACTTGTGGTATGGCCTTTGTACGTAAGACATGCTTCTTCCTATCCAAGATCTTGACTGGTACCTCCTCGTACGATAAGTCTTCGGCTATCTCTTTTGGTTCTAACTCAATAACGTGGTTCGGGCCTTTCACATATTTACGAAGCACAGATATGTGAAAAACATTATGAACACGAGACATGCTTGGAGGTACCGTGAGTCTATAGGCCACATTTCCTACTCGATCAAGAATCTAAAATGGACCAATAAATCGTGGATTGAGCTTTCCTCTCTTCCCAAATCTTATAACTCCCTTCCATGGAGAAACACACAACAATACATGATCCCCAATACTAAATTCCACGTCCTTTCAATGAAGATCCACATAACTCTTTTGTCGATCCTGTGCCATTTGTATACGTTGTCGAATCATTTGGATCTTTTCCGTAGTCATACGTACCCACTCGGGTCCCAACAATGTTGCTTCACCCACCTCATCCCAACATATTGGAGAGCGACACTTTCGTCCATATAATGCTTCAAATGGAGCCACACCTATACTTGCCTGATAACTGTTGTTGTAGGAGAATTTCACCAATGGTAAATACTTATTCCAACTCCCTTTGAAGTATAGGACACAGAGTCTTAATAGATCTTCAAGAGTTTGAATAGTCCTCTCTGATTGTCCGTCCGTTTGAGGATGGTATGCCAAACTGAATCATAAATCCGTCCCCATAGATTTTTGCTAGCTAACCCAAAATCGTGAAGTCAATCTTGAGTCACGATCCAAAACTATGGATACTGGCATGTCATGCAATCTCACAATTTCATTTACATACATACGAGCAAGACGTTCAAGGGAATAAGTCTCCCGTATTGGCAAGAAATGAGCTGACTTGGTTAATCTATCAACAATAACCCAAATAACATTTATGCCTTGAGAAACCGTGGGAAGACCCGTAACGAAATCCATGGTAATTTGTTCCCACTTCCATTTTAGAATCTCAAGTGGTTGCAATGGACCCTTAGGCACTTGATGCTCCGCCTTCAAACGTTGATAAATTAAACACCTTGAAATAAACTTTGCAATCTCTCTCTTCACATTGTTCCACCAAAATATATGTCGAAGATCACGATACATTTTGGTACTTCTAGGATAGATTGCAAATGGTGTATTGTGTGCGTCCATCATTATCTTGTACTTCAAATCAGAATCGTTAGGAACACAAAGTCCGGAGTGGACTCGAAGTATTCCTTCTTCATCAATTCTTTCTTCTAGAATAACACCTTCTTATACTTTCTTCTTCATACGCATCCGCTCCGGGTCTGTGGCTTGAGCAACTCTAACTTTTTTGATTAAAGTTAGTTCTATCCGTATACTTGACATCATCGCATGGGTCTCCGGAGTCTTAAATTATATCTTCATCTTTTATAAATCACACAAAATGGGCCTTTGTGTTGACAACATCGCACTCGTTCCTGCATATGATCTTCTACTCAACGCGTCAGCTACCACGTTCGCTTTTCCAGGATGATATTGAATAGTGTGATCGTAATCTTTCAACAGCTCAAGCCAACGTCGTTGCCGCATGTTGAGTTCTTTTTGGGTGAAGAAATATTTGAGGCTTTTATGGTCCGTATAAATCTCCACTTTCTCCCCGTATAAGTAGTGTCTCCATATCTTCAACGCGAATACGACTGTTGCCAACTACAGATCACGAGTAGGATAATTCCTCTCATATTCTTTGAGTTGTCGTGAGGCATAGGCTATGACTTTCCCATGTTGCATGAGAACACATCCTAACCCATTACCAGAAGCATCGCTGTAGATAACAAATCCATCCGAACCAGATGGTATTGTCAGAACAGGTGCCGAAATGAGTCTCCTCTTGAGCTCTTGGAAGCTCTTCTTGCATTCCTCGCTCCATACAAATTTTGAATCCTTCCGAGTCAGCTGAGTTAACGGAGTAGCGATTCGAGAAAATCCTTCCACGAATCTCCGATAATAACCAGCTAAGCCCAGAAAGCTACGCACTTCGGTCACCGACTTTGGCTGCTCCCAACTTTGTATTGCTTTAATCTTCGTCGGGTCAATAGATACTCCATGTTTTGACACCACGTGCCCAAGGAATGCTACTTCTTCAAGCCAAAACTTGCATTTCTTTAACTTGGCATAAAGCTTGTTTTCACGAAGCCTTTGGAGTAGCAGCTTCAAATGGTGCTCATGATCTTCACGACTTTTGGAATATATGATGATGTCATCAATAAAGACAACAACGAACTGATCCAAATATTCTTTAAATACTCGGTTCATCATATCCATGAAAGCTGCAGGAGCATTAGTCAATCCAAAAGACATGACTGGGAATTCATAATGTCCATATTGAGTTCTGGAGGCAGTCTTTGGAATATCCTCAGTTCTAATCTTCAACTGATGATACCCAGAGTGAAGATCGATCTTTGAAAAGAATTGTGCTCCTTGTAACTGGTCAAACAGGTCATCAATACGAGGTAGCGGATACCTATTCTTGATAGTGACATGATTTAATTCCCGGTAGTCAATACAAAGTCACATACTCCCGTCTTTCTTCTTTACGAATAAAATAGGAGCACCCCAAGGAGATGTACTAGGACGAATGAAACCGATGTCCAATAACTCATGTAGTTGGACCTTTAACTCCTGAAGTTCAATAGGAGCCATTCGATATGTGGTTTGAGAAATGGACTTTGTACCAGGCTCAAGGTCAATAAAGAATTCAACTTCACGTTCTGGGGGTAAACCGGGAAGTTCTTCAGGAAATACATCAGGAAACTCACTAACAACAGAAATATTATTCAAATCTGACGTTTCTTTAATCAAATCCATAACATGGGCTAAGAAAGCTTGACATCCGTTTTTCAATAAACGAATGGCTTTATGGCTTGATATGACAGTGATTAATTTTAGTGGTTTAGTCGCTTGAATTCGCATAACAGGTTAGTTAGGAATATGAAAACTAACAACCTTACGAAAATAATCAATTTTGGCATGATGAGTAGTTAACCAATCAATTCCTAAATTCACGTCAAATGCAAGTATCTTTAAATAGATAAGATCAACAGGTAATATGATGGTATCAACTTGGATTAAACAAGATTTATAAAAGTTGATGTGATGAAGGTTTCTCCTAACGGAGTCTCCACAGATAAGTCAAAGTCTAATTTCTCCGGAGTCAAGTTTAAACGTTGAGCACAAGCAGGAGAGATAAATTAATAGGTAGCACTGGTATCTAGTAATGTATAAACTTCACAAGAATTTAAGATTAGCTTACCCGTGATCACCTCGTTTGGGTTCCTTGCATTTTGACCAGTCACGACAAACGCTCTTCCAGGAACTGTTGACTTTGACTTTTCTGGGACAGCCTTTTGAGTCACCATCTCCACTGGACTTGGTTTTGCTACCGTATAATCTCGAGCGACATGTCCTTCCTTTCCACAATTATAACATACCTTGAACTGTTGTGGACAGTTTGGGCTGATATGTCCCTCTTTTCCGCATTTATAGCATACGACAGGTGGTCGTTCTCCTCCCTTAGAACCAGTTGCTGCTGGTGCCGACGTCTTTACATTATCATTGTTGAATCTCCTTTTTTTTAAAATCTCTCCCCGACTCGCTTCTTCTATTTTAATGGCCATGATTACCACCAAAGTGGTTGCCGCTTTTGTCCGTATTTTTCTTTCCCCGTTGGTTATCGTTACTCCAATGACTGCTGTCACCGGTATGACCTTGGTTGTGGTCCCTCGGTTGAACGTACTCGTTATCTCACTCTAATAATTGAGACCTGTTGACAACATCTGAATATAGAGAAAACTTATGAGAAATGAGATATTGACGTATGTCGGGTTTTAAACCTCTCAGAAACATTCGCGTCATACGTTCCTCATTCTCCACCAAAGGAGGTGCAAACCTAGATAACTCCGCGAACTTCGCCTCGTACTGGGACACCGTCATGTTGTTCAACTCTAGTATAATAAACTCTACCTCCTTCATATGACGAATACTTTTTGGAAAGTACTTGTCATTGAATAGTTTCTGAAATGTTTCCCAAGACATGCTGAGTGTGGCTGGATGGGTACGCTTCACAGATTCCCACTAGTAATCTGCCTCATTACGGAACATAAAGGTGGCAAAAGGAACCGTTTGTTCCTCCGTGCATCCCAAGACGTCGAATATCTTGGTAATTTGCTTGACCCACGTCTCCGCCTTAATCAGATCCGGCTTTCCCCAGAATTCTGGTGGTCCCAACTCTTTGAACTGCTTGGCTGTAACAAACCATGCGTTACTATCATTTCCACCTGTATTTTGTACACGAGTCTCCTTCGTCTGATTTTGCATGAACTGTAAAAAGCTTCTAAACATCCCATCGTTCATCGTTTGATCAGTGGTGTTGTTTACAGGAGGAATATTGCCGGTCTGTTGCACGTTTTCCTCATTGGTGGGTAAAGGTGTCTCCACGGTCTCATTTACTCCACTGTTAACATTCTCGGTTGCCATTCTCAAATACTGCCATAAAACAAGGGTTAATTAAAGAATTAACATATCACATAATATCTCTATATTATGACCAACCAACAAATAAGCTTAGGTAGGACACACTAGCGAAGGATTTACTCATCTTTCCCCTCCTAGTTTTATTCCCCGATCTCCGCCAGAGACCATATCCCTAAGCTCTGATACCAACTGTGACGCCCCCAAAATAGGTATACAACACCCATTCTGAGTCGCCAAAATACATGGTACAGAAACAACTACAACTTTATTAATACAATTGTCGTGCAAAATACAATAACACATAAACTGTGAATTTAAAAACAAATATTGTCTTCTAAAAAATATCAACACTAAAATAAGTCCTCATTACAATTATTTATACACTATTTTACAAAATAGTGAGGACTACTAAGACAACTTCTAGAACCATCATTCTATTCCACGACTAGTACTTGCTACATTCTCGCCTCTTGAAAAGAACAATGGAACAAAACGGAAAAGGGTGAGCTCAACTAGCCCAGTAAAGAATATTATGACTAAGATAACATAGAACAAATTATCGTTAGTCCTCAACAGGGAAAAATCTGATAGAATACAATAGACAACAAGTTTTAAATCAATATTCACAGCGAAAATAATAATTCATTAGAAGAGTTACGTAGAGAATGAAATCTACTATCTTCTATGATTTTAAAAATCCATCATCAATATTTTATCCCTATAACATCAATCAATATACATCATAAATCAAATATTCATTTTTGCACTACAGGCCAAAGATATTCATCAGTTGGTCATGTTCATCTCAACACCTGTACATCTTTGTACTACGGGCCAAAGATATTCATAAGAAAATCAACCATCTTTGCACTACAGACCAAAGATATTCAGTAATATCATCATTTAGGACTGAGGATGATGAAAAATATTTTAAAGAAAACGAATCCAGTGAAACAAAAGAACAAATAAGAAGGATTCGTACTTTAAACAGTCCAAGTTCAAAAATACTTCATAAACAACCATAGTGAAGTAAAATTCAAGAATGATCAAAACATGGATACAATCAAAGCTAGTATCCATAATAGATATTTTGGACAAAAAATAAAAATTTAATTTTTCTGTGAATAGTGCCGTATTCGTGAATAGTGCCGTATACGTGAATAATGTCGTTTACGTGAATAGTAACTCCGACATAAAAGACAAGAATTTTACAAGAAAAATCTTACCAATATTCCGGCATAATGATATTAGAAGAAATAATATCATTTTTTAAAAAATAACATCCCTTACCTTGAAAAGACAGTACTTCTGACTGGAATACTAGATATAGTGCTGAAGGGAACTTGCACCGAATAACAACACTCAAAGTATCAAAATACTCACAAGAATACGCTCGATAATATAGAGAGAGAAGATTTCAGTTTCTGGTGTGATTTTCAATTCTAACCTAAGCACCCGATTTATAGAAAATTGCTTAGAACACCAAAGTAGAAAACTTAATAAAATATTAATATATTTATATAAATTTCTTACGCACACTAAGAAAACTGAATTCAATATGTTTACCACTCATGTGGGGCCCACTTAAGTGTAAAAAATGTTTTTCTTTTAAAAAGAATTTAAAACTTAAAAAAAATAATTATTCCGGAACTTCAGAACTTCAATAATTCATAATAAATAGCTCTTTTATCAGAAAAATTCAAATCGTTTGTCCATTCCATAGGAAATTTAATTCTCTACAACTTTGCAGAAGAAATTTTTACAAATTCCAAACAAAAATTAACTGAAATCCACATACGAACGATTTTACAGGCTATAATAAAATTTCAGTTAAGAAATGGGGTCCACTGACATGTTTAACATGTTTTTAACATTTATTGTAACAAAAATACTCTTCCTACTCATTTATTCATATATCACACATTCATTGTAAAAATATTATCATTATTATATTATTATAATATAATTATATATTAAATGAATTATTTTATCAGAAAAGATAAAATATCAATTTTTCAACAATTGTCACTTTAAAATTTTCTCCATCTATATCCACATAAAATGAATATTTTTCTTATCATATAAACCAATAATTAATTATTCATAAAAAATATTACAGAATCACAATACTGACAACCAGGCTGTTCCCAGGAAAGAGGGGCTTTCCAATAAGGATTTCTCCTTACTAGTGCGTAATTAGGTGACCAAACCTCTGCATAGACATAACTTTATAGATATTGCCAATAATGTTATCTAATAATATTATTCAAATAATATGAATTATTGCTCCGATAATAGAAAATATTGTGTAATGATAATTATTGAAACAACAATAATATAAAATGTCAATGCAGCAATTATTGAATCAATAAAATAAAATATTAAATAGTAATTACTGTAACAATTATTGAGTAGTGCCTTCTTACGTAAGATATAATAATTGGTGCAATACCGTGTGCTACTGTGTTTTAACCACCGAGTATTTCAACAGTATTAACGGTAACAACTACGCCGTTATTTATAAACAACTTATACTTGTCATTTTCTTCATCCAATCGCTTTCCGTTATGGGGCTCACACAAGGCTGCGCTGTCGTACGAATATTCCCCGACAGCAAGAATATTCCACGACCAAACGAATATTCCCCGACAACAATGAATATTTTACAACCACTTGCTTATTTAAAATATTTGCGCATTTTATCCATAACTAACCATATTAATCAAATCAACCCTGGCTTATATTCACGTATACGGTACTATTCACGTATACGGCACTATTCACGAATACGACACTATTCATTAAAAAATGAAATTTTTTCATTTTCGTCCAAAATATCTATTATGGATACTAGCTTTGATTGTATCCATGTTTTGATCATTCTTGAATTTTACTTTACTATGATTATTTATGAGGTATTTTTGGACATGAAATAGCTGAAATACGAATCCTTGATATTTATTCTTTTGTTTAACTGGATTCATTTCCTTTAAAATATTTTTCATCATCTTCAGTCCTACATGATGATATTATTGAATATCTTTGGTCTGTAGTGCGAAGATAAATGATTTTATAATGAATATCTTTGGCCCGTAGTGCAAAGATGAACATGTGTTGAGATTAACATGACCGACTGATGAATATCTTTGGCCTGTAGTGCAAAGATGAAAATTTGAATCAAGACGAATATTGATTGATGTTACAGGGATAAAATATTGATGATGGACTTTTAAAATTCATAGATAATATTAGGTTTATTTCTCTACGTAACTCATCTATGAATTATTATTTCCGCTGCTGATCTGAAACTTGTTGTCTATTTTATTCTATCAGATTTTTCCCCGTTGAAGACTAACGATAATTTGTTCTATATTATCTTAGTCATAATATTCTTTACTGGGCTAGTTGAGCTCACCCTTTTCCTTTTTGGTCCATTTTTCTTCTCAGGAGGCGAGAATGTAACGAGTACTAGTCGGGGTACGGAATGAGGGTTCTAGGAAGTTATTTTAGTAGTCCTCACCATTTTTGTAAAATATTGTATCAATAATTGTAATGAGGACTTAGTTGGGTATGTATATTGTCTAGATGACAATATTTGTATTTAAACTCACAATTTATGGGTTGTATTAATAAAGTTGTAGTTGTTTCTGTACCATGTTATTGACGACTCAGAATGGGTGATGTATACCTATTTTGGGGGCGTCACATAGGAGGCCGTTGAATCACCACAGATCAATAACCAGGATAATGTGCATCAGGAAGGCAACAATCCTCATGAAAACAACAACCCCAACCAAATGATAAACGATGGGATGTTCAGAGGCTTTATGCAATTCATGCAACATCAGGCGAGAGAGACTCCTGTTCAAAATGCATGCGGAAACACTGGAAACTCTCGGATGGTCACTGCAAAGAAGTTCAAGGAGTTGGGACCACCGAAGTTTTTGAGAAAGCCAGAACCACTTAAGGTAGAGACGTGGATAAAGCAGATCACCAAGATATTTGATGTCTTGGGATGCTCCGAGGAGTAAAAGGTTCCCTTTACAACCTTCATGTTGCGAAGAGAGGCAGATTACTGGTGGGAGTTTGTAAAACATACTCAACCTGCCGCACTGAAGATGTCTTGGGAGAAGTTCCAAGAACTGTTCAACGACAAGTACTTTCCCGAAAGTATTCATCACATGAAGGAGGTAGAGTTCATCAAGCTGGAGCAAAACAATATAACCGTGTCGCAATATGAGGCTAAGTTTATGGAGTTATCCTGGTTTGCATCTTATTTGGTAGATAACAAGGAGCGTATGACACGGATGTTTGTAAGAGGTTTGAAACCCGAGATACGTCAATACCTTATTTCTCATAAACTTTGCTTATATTCAGATGTTATGAATAAGGCTCAGTTATTGGAGCGCGATAATGAGTCAACCCAACCAAAAGAGAGCAGCCGACAAAATGATAATACCAGTGGTAACAGTCATCGAAGCGGTGACAATAAACGTGGAAGGAATCAACATGCCAGACATGGTAAAAAATTCTGTGGTAATCATGGCCAAGATAATAGGAGTGGAAATTTTAAGAAAAGGAGATTCAATAATGATGGAAAGACGTCAACACCAGCAACCGTTGTTAAGGAAGGAGAACGACCACCGATCATATGCTACAAATGCGGAGGGGAGGGACATATCAATCCAAACTGTACGCAGCAGTCAAAAATATGTTATAATTGCGGAAGAGAAGGTCACCTAGCCCGATTTTGTCATGCAGTGAAGTCAAGTCCAGCTGGGATGGAGGCAACAAAGGCCGTCCCAGAGAATTCAAAGTAGGTAGTTCAAGGGAGAGCGTTTGTCGTGAACTCCCAAAAAGCGAGGAGCCCGAATGAAGTTATCACGGGTAAACTAATCATAAACTTATGCGAAGTTTATACCTTATTTGATACCGGTTCTACCCATTCTTTTATTTCTCCTACTTGCGCTCAACGTTTAGATTTGACTCCGGAGAAATTAGACTTTGACTTATTTGTTGAAACTCTGTTGGGGGAAACTATTATTACATCCACTGTTTATAAGTCTTGTTTGATTCAAATCGGCAACTGCACGTTACCTGTCGATCTTATCTCTTTGAAAATACTTGCATTCGATGTGATTTTAGAAATTTATTGGTTAACTACTTATCATGCTAAAATTGATTATTTTCGTAAGGTTATTAGCTTTCATATTTCTAATCAACCTATTATGCGAATTCAAGCAACCAAACAACTAAAGTCAATCACTGTCATATCAAGCCATAAAGCCATTCGTTTATTGAAAAATGGATGTCAAGCTTTCTTAGCCCATGTCATGGATTTAAATAAAAATAAGCCTGATTTGAATGATATTTCTATTGTTAATCATGACCTGTAATGTAACAAATGATGTGGTAAAAGTCCTTATTGGCCCGTAATGCATTGATGAACAGTTGTTGGCATGATCATGACCATTGGTGACAACAAGATTATCCTTGACCCGTAGTGCATGGATAATTCGTGGACGTGATACTAATGAATATCCTTGGCCCGTAGTGCATGGATACTTTAGTGATGTGGATTATTTATTAAGCTAAGTCTCAACGATAAAATTGCTGATAAACTTTTTAAATCATAGAAGATAGTAGATATCATGCTCTACTTGACTCTTCTAATGGATTACTTGTTCTGCTACAGTTAAACTTGTTATTTATTAGTTAAAAACTGTTGAAGGCTAACGATAATTTATTCTGCATTATCTTAGTTCTTAATATTTTTGGTATGGGCTAGTTGAGCTCACCCTTTGATTTTATTGTTCTTTTCAGGAAATGAGAATATAGCTGGGACGAGTCGATGAATGAAGTGATGGTCCAGGATGGTGGCTTTAGTAGTCCTCACTATTCTCTGAAATAGTGTGATAATAAATGTAATGAGGACTATATTTGAGTTTGGATATTGTCTATAAGATAATATTCGTGTAAAAACTCTCAGCTACGATTTTGTTGTATTGTATAGATGAAGTTTTTATTTAAATTATGTACCATGTATTTGGCGACTCAGAATGGGTTATATGGACCTATTTTAGGGGCGTCACAGTTGGTATCAAAGCATAAGAATATGATCCCTGGCTGAGATGTGAGACTAGAAGTAGGAGGGGAGAGACTGGTAAATCTTTCGCTAGTATGACCTACCTAAGCTTATTTGTTATTTAATTGGTCGGTCAGAATATAGGGGTATTATGTGGTATGTCAATTAACCCTTGTTTTGTGGCAGTATTTTTAAATTGCATCTGAAAATATTGAGATAAGCAATGGAGCACAGGAGACCGTTGAGTCACCATAGATCAATAACCAGGATAATGTGCATTAAGAAGGCAATAATCCTCATGTAAACAACAACACCGACCAAATGATGAACGATTGGATGTTCAGAGGCTTTCTGCAATTTATGTAACATCAGACGAGACAGACTCCTGTGAAAAATGTAGGTGGAAACACTGGTAACTCTCGGATGGTCACTGCTAAGCAGTTCAAGGAGCTGGGACCACTGGAGTTTTTGAGAAAGCCAGAACCACTTAAGATGGAGACATGGATAAAGTAGATCACCAAGATATTTGATGTTTTGGGATGCTCCGAGGAGCAAAAGGTTCCTTTTGCCACTTTTATGTTGCGAGGAAAGGCAAATTACTGGTGGAAATCTGTAAAGAATACCCAGCCTGCAGCACTGAAGATGTCTTGGGAGAAGTTACAAGAACTGTTCAACGACAAGTACTTTCTCGAAAGTATTCGTCACATGAAGGAGGTGAAATTCGTCAAGTTGGAGCAAAATAATATGACCGTGTTGCAGTACGAGGCTAAGTTTGCTGAGTTATCCCGGTTTGCATCCTATTTAGTTGATAATGAGGAGAGAATGACGTGAATGTTTCTGCAAGGTTTGAAACCCAAAATACGTCAATATCTCATTTCTCACAAACTGTGTTTGTATTCAGATGTTGTAAATAGGGATCAGTTTTTAGAGCGCGATAATAGTCAACCCAACCAATAGAGAGCAGTCGACAAAACGATAATACCAGTGGTAGAAGTCATCGAAGTGGTGAAAACAAACGTGAAGGGAATCAACATGCCAGAAATGGTAACCATTTTGGTGGTAACCATGGCCAAGATAATAGAAGTGAAAATTTTAAGAAGAGGAGATTCAATAATGAAGCACTAGCACCCGTCGTTAAGGAAAGAGAACGACCACCAATCGTATACTTAAAATGCGGAGGGGAAGGACACATCAGTCCAAACTACAGTATGCAGTCCAAAGCATGTTATAATTACGGAAGAGAAGGTCACCTAGCTCAATTTTATCATGTAGTGAAGCCAAGTCCAGTTGGGATGGTGACACCAAATGCCATCCCATACAAGTCAAAGCCGGTAGTTCAAGGGAGAGCGTTTGTCGTGCCTTCCCAAAGAGAGAGGAACCCGAACAAGGTTATCATGGGTAAGCTAATCATAAACTCTTGTGAAGTCTATACCTTATTTGATACCGGTTCTACCCATTCTTTTATTTCTCATACTTGCGCTCAACATTTAAATTTAACTCCAGAGAAATTAGACTTTGACTTATTTGTTGAAACTCCGTTGGGAGAAACCTTCCTTATATTCAGTGTTTATAAGTCTTGTTTGATTCAAATTGGCAACCGCACATTACCTGTCGATCTTATCTCTTTGAAAATATTTGCATTCGATGTGATTTTAGGGATTGATTGATTAATTATTCATCATGCTAAAATTGATTTTTTTGTAAGGTTGTTTGCTTTCATATTCCTAACCAACCTATTATGCGAATTAAAGCAACCAAACCACTAAAGTCAATCACTGTCATATCAAGCCATAAAGCCATTCATTTATTGAAAAACAGATGTCAAGCTTTCTTAGCCCATGTCACGAATTTAAATAAAAATACGTCTGATTTGATTAATATTTCTATTATTAATAAATTTCCTGACGTATTCCCTGAAGAACTTCTTGGCCTACCCCCAGAGTGTGAAATCGAATTTTGTATCGACCTTGAACTGGGTACAAAACCCATTTCCAAAGCCCCATATCGAATGACTCCTATTGAACTTCAGGAGTTAAAGACCCAACTGTAGGAATTGTTCGATATTAGTTTCATTCGTCTTAGTACGTCTCTTTGGGGTGCTCCTGTTCTATTCGTGAAGAAGAAAGATGGGAGTATGCGACTTTGTATTGATTATCGGGAGTTGAACCATGTCACCATCAGAAATAGGTACCTGTTGCCTTGCATTGATGACCTGTTTGACCAGTTGAAAGGCGCTAAATTCTTTTCAATGATCGATCTTCGTTCCAAATATCATCAGTTAAAGATTAAAACTGATGACATTCCAAAGACTGGTTTCAGAACTCAGTACGGGCATTACGAATTCCTAGTCATGTCTTTTGGATTAACTAATGCTATGCTGCCTTCATGGATAAGATGAACCGAGTATTCAAGTAATATTTGGATCACTTTGTGGTCGTCTTTATTGATGACATCCTCATTTACTCTAAAAGCTGTGAAGATCATTAACAACACTTGAGGCTGATACTCCAAAAGCTTCGTGAAAACAAGCTGTATGCCAAGTTGAAGAAATGCGAGTTCTGGCTTAAGGAAGTAACATTTCTTAGGCACGTGATATCAAATCATGGAATATCTGTTGACCCGACAAAGATTAAAGCAATTCAAAGCTGGGAGCAACCTAAGTCGGTGACCAAAGTACGTAGCTTTCTGGGCTTAGCTGGTTATTGTCGGAGATTCGTGGAAGGATTTACTCTAATCACTACTCCATTAACTTAGCTGACTCGAAAAGATAAAAAATTCGGTTGAAGCAAGGAATGTTAGAAGAGTTTTTAAGAACTCAAGAGAAAACTCATTTCAGCATCTGTTCTGACAATAACATCTGGTTCGGAGGGATTTGTCATCTACATCGATGCTTTAGGTAGAGGATTAGGATGTGTTCTTATGCAACACGAAAAAGTCATAGCCTGTAACTCACGACAACTCAAAGAATATGAGAGGAATTATCATACTCATGATCTAGATTTGGCAGCAGTCGTTTTCGCACTAAAGATCTGGAGACATTACCTGTATGGGGAGAAGGTGGAGATCTTTACGGATCATAAAAATCTCAAATATTTCTTCACCCAAAAGAAACTCAACATGCGACAATGACGATGGCTCGAGCTATGGCGCCCCCAAATTCGGGTATTACCCAACTCGACAAATGGTGCTACACGGTGCTACAATTCATATATACATTCAATTGAAATACCTCAAAAGAGTGAATATGTCTTCTATATATTATAAAATAATATTTCCCTTCCCAAGTTCTTTGTAACCATTACATATGTTCTTCGTCATAGTATCAAATAAATACAAAATTCATACTATGCTATTACAAAGAAAACTTATTTGTCCGCCTTAGCCTTTCCTTTATCCTTATTGGATCCCTCGGTCCGTTCATTCTTAGCTGAATTCATATGGTTCAAGCAAGTGTGAGCATAACTAGCTCAGAAAGTATAACAATTTCATTTGAGCAATATGTATTAATTATATGAATATTTATATCTTCTATAACTGAATCAATAGTTGTGAAGTACTAAAGATAATTCAAAATAGCACTTCTTTTTCTTTAAAATGTTTAACAGTGAACACCATCTGTTAAACCTTGATTTTGGTCCAAGACCTTGAGCATTTCATTCTTTCTTTGAAAAGGACAACCCGACACCAAGTCTGTAAGTCTGAAATTTCTTACGAGCACTTCTAGATGATTAGCCTATAGTACTCTATATTATACTACACTACTTCATTAAACTTATCTATGTTTAAGTTTTGGCAACCTTACGTGCCTGTCGATTGACGGCAAAACATTTGTTTATTCATACTCAGTCTTTCTTTGAAATTCATACCAAAACAGTTGGCATAAGATAACAACATTGATAATATTTTGATAGATTATAAGAAATCCATAAATCACATTAAGTTTAACCGAAGGAATTGGCTTCGACTTCTTTGTACATCAATTCATGTGTAAGATACATGAACCATAAAGCTTGTCTAAAAGAAACATAGACAAGGGTTTAGAACACTTGCCTTCAGCGTCTTTTACAGTCATTTCACTTCTCTTTTGAGTCTTTAAGGATTATACAATACATAATTACATAACATACCACATTAGGTCATAAACAAACATCAAGTATTATCACTAACCTATCTTCCCCTTCTTTTTAGTCTACTCATTAATTAGATTAGTTAACGTTCGTTACGATTTATCGTATTACTTTTTGTTTACATTCAAGTAACCTTTCATCAACTTTTAATTGTTAAACTTAAGGTTATTAATCATCCTTAATGATGTTACTTTAAGTTTAATTAATGGTGATAATTTACCTTCAATAAACTTCCACTTTCTTTGCATTCATTTCCATTCTTCACTGTCTTTTTCTTAGTGCTGGCGCTGCGGCGCCAACTTCCTATATATGACTCGCACTGCGACGCGAATTAGAGTACTTTGGTCATGGTGTCGGTGCTGCAGTGCCAACTACTTCTCAATATGCCGTGCTGCAGCGTGACTTAACAGTGGGTGAGAGTTTTTTCTGGCATAGACGCGCCAATTTCACAAGCTTGGGCAGCACTGCGGCGCTGACCCTGAGCCTCAGAGAAATTTTAAGGTTTTCCACTGCAATCCTTTCCGGGATCATAACTTAATCGGTATAAGTCAGAATTGTGGCTCGTTCAAAATCCGTTATTTCACATATCTTTTGTACTACAATTTCATTAGGACATCTTACATTTTTGAATCATTTAACACTGAATTCACAGTTTAAGTTCTTTATTACGCGTTCGTTAAACGTTCGTGAACGTTCATAGCTCGTTTCTTCGTTTTAAGTCAGAATTCATCCATTCATGAGTCCGTAACTCTAAAATGCAAAGTTATATGGTACGCCATCGAAAACTAAGGTTTTTGAGTTAAACGGTGACTTTTGACTTTCATTTTGAGGATTTAACGATTTCGATGATTATCTTCTAATCTCGTAAATTTTACCAGAACTTCGTTACTTGAGATTTTTACACCGTTCAAAATGGATTCATTCCATCTTCATACATCTATCATCCTAACCAAACTTATATCATCTAATCCTATAAACGATGGTTTTAAAATTGTCCATCAACAACATATGACAAATTATCACGTGTTCTTCATTAGTTCATACTTCTATGATTATGATTCAACTTATAACATGGTTTATTAATGTTTAAGTCCATTAATAGCCATCCTTGCTACTCCTTATGATACATGCTCCACCAATATTCACTTCTCTATCAAACTACAATTGAAGAGATGAAGAATAATGGTCTAAGGATTCCTTACCTTTGATGTTCTAACTTTGATTCTTCTTCTTTTTCTTCTTGGATTAGTAAGACACTTCCTACTTTTCTCTCAATATAATTAGCTCTAAGATGTTGGTGATTTGATTAAGGCAACAAATGACTAACAACCTCTCATATTTAAAGGGTTTACCAAGTGAGGGCAAGTCGGTCAAAATGCCATCCCACTTCCATACTATTCCACCTCCTTACTATCTTTGATTGTATCCATGTTTTGATCTTCATTCTTGAATTTTATGCAACTATGAAGTGTTTTTGAACTTGGATTATCTAAAGTACGAATCCCTAATCTTTGTTCTTTTGTCTCACTAAATTCGTTTCTTAAAAATATTTTTCATCGTCCTCAGTCCTAAATGATGATATACTTGAATATCTTTGGCCTGTAGTGCAAAGATGAATGATTACCTAATGAATATCTTTGGCTCGTAGTGCAAAGATGAACAGGTGTTGAGATGAACATGGCAAACTGGTGACAAAAATGAATATCTTTGGCCCGTAAAACAAAGATGAATATTTAATTCAATATGTATATTGATTGATGTTACAGGGATAAAATATTGATGATGGACTTTTAAATCATAGAAGATAGTAGAATTCATTCTCTACTTGACTCTTCTAATACACGTGGTTGCACAGTAGCACACGGTATTGTACAATATCTCTGATTATTAATGCTTACTTAAGAAGTCAGTCAGTTTTATTCAATTATTGAGTAGTTGCTGCATAGTATCTCATATTATTGATTAAATTATTATCACAGTTGATGACTGGGTTTTATACCTACGAATCGGCTTCTGATTTAGACTTAAACTGTGTTGATCTTGTCTATTTATGTTCGTTTTTATTTGTTTTGTGTTTGTTTATGTTTAGGAGTGCAATACATGGCATTGTGGTATAATGGCGGTGTTATAGTGAGAAGTGGCATGCTAAAGGCAAGATTTTAGAGCTGCAGAACCCCCCTCCCCCGCTGGGGCGGGCATATTTGCAAAAAGGAAAACCCCGCCGGGGTGGGGGTACATAACCTAACTACAGTAACACCCCCCGTCGGGGCGGGACTCCTCAGTACAAAAACCCTCGCCGGGGCGGGGGTACGGGGAGAGAGAAAGTGTTTTACTTCAATTGCAACTCTGCAGCTGCGTACAAGAGACAATTTGGCATGGATTGGGACTATGTTGGGCATCGTTTAGGAACTAATTACATGACTTATGATCAGAAAACATGCCAACAATAGAAATCAATACACACAAATCAATCAAGTCATCTTTGAGTCCTAATTTTCAGTGAAGATCATTGGAGGAAAGAAAGGAAGGTCAAAATGACAAAGATTGCAAATTGGAGTGAGGATAAGGGTGGTTTTATAACTACTCTTTGTCTTTAAATTAAAATATTATAATTGGGATGATGTATTTTCTACTTATTTCGGTATTTAATTCGTTTATGATGAATTAAATTACTTTTTAGGCTTGCAATGGATCTTTATTGTTGAACAATGGTTGTTAATTATTGCTATAGAAATTGTTGCATCATATCTCTCATATTATTGATTCAATTTTTGTTACAGTATCATCTGCATAATATGTTATATTATTAAATCAATAATTGAGACGACAAAGTTATTCATATTATTATTTACAATATTGACAATGTCTAGAAGTTCTGTCAAGGAGAGGTTTGGTCACCTTATTGCGCACCAATAGGGAGAAATCCTTATTAGAAAGTCCCCTCTTTCCTGGAAACTACCTGGTTTGTTAAATATTGTGAAATATAATATTAATGATGAATAAGATCATGTTGATTAAAGTTGAAATTGATAATTCCATTGTGTGGGAATTATTAGTGTTAGTGGAAATCGACATTTATTTTGATAATAATTGATGTCTGTAGGTTATATTGACCATTCGGGTAATTCACCAGATAAATAAGCAATTAATTGCTATTAATTCACATGCTTATAACAATGTGTTCACATGTGTGTACTATTGATTCACATGATTTACTATTAGAGGAGTTGGTGCAAGATTGATAATACTTGCATGACTAAATTAAAAATGGAGGTATAGATGAAGGTACTATACTATAATTAATTTTTTCACATGTTTAGAACTATTGAGTCACATGATTTACTATTGATTCACATGATTTACTATTAGGGGATGTGGTGCAAGTTTGATAATACTTGCATGACTAAATTAAAAATAAAGAAAAAGAGGAAGGTATTATACTGTAATATTTGGAGTCCCAAAATGTGCAATTATTGAAACTATATTTTTCTATAAATAGAAGCTCATTCTTCCTTCATTTCTCACCAATTCACTAAGTCTCACAAGAGCAATTATTATAGAGAGAAATTATAGAGAGAAAGAAGAAGAGAAGTTTGCTACCTCACTATTCCAGTATCCAGTTTTCTTCTAAGGTAAGGGGTATTATTCTTTCGTATTCACGAAGAGAGTTATTTTCTTGCAATATTATTAAGGGTTGTTATTCCATTCTTTATTATTATGTTAGAATAACCTGTCTATGCGAAGTACCGCATACATGTTGAAATTCTTCTGTTATTCCATTCTTTATTATTTTGTTGGAATAACTTGTATGTGCGGTCTATCGCATGCCTAGTGAATTCTATTGTTATTCCATTCGTTATTATTCTGTTGGAATATTCTGTATGTGCGGATTACGCATGACCTGGTTCCACTCTTTATTATTCTGTTGGAATATCCTGTCTACGCGGACTACGCATGACCTGGTTCCATTCGTTATTATTCTGTTGGAATAATCTGTCTGTGCGGATTACGCACGCCTGGTGAATTCTTCTGTTATTCCATTCTTTATTATTCTGTTGGAATAACCTGTCTATGTGGATTACCGCATGCATGGTGAATGATCCTTCGTATTCGTTCCTTATTAAATTGTGAAAATGATCTGTCTATATGGATTACCGCATGGCGGGCAAAAATCCATTTTTGGTTTCATATATTCTATTATACTCAGTTGGTTAAAGTTTTGGCTTCTATACTCCATGAAATTAGTTGAATATCCTTGATATTTGCGCTTCATCCAGTATCTTTACATGGAAATATTCTTCTTAACATTCTTGAATTTTATTCCACAAAGAAGTATTATGTTTATAATTTGGACGTTATTGATTTCTGGATAAATTAAAATTATAAATCTTTAAAATTTATCTTTGAACTTGTTTTATTGAATTATTATGTCATTGTCATCATCCTCATGCTTATATTGTGATGAAAGTCATATTTGGCTTACGTGCATAGATGGACTTGGTATGATTATGACCAGGAATTATTCGGTATAATCATGACCGTAATGTGACGAATGATGTGGTAAAAGTCCTCATTGGCCTGTAGTTCATTGATGGACAGTTGTTGGTGTGATTATGACCAGGGATTATTCGGTATAGTCATGACCATTGATGATTACATGAATATCCTTGGCCATGATGCATGGATGATTCGATTTTATTTATTAAACTGAGTCTAAGCGATAAAGTTGATGAAAAACTTTTTAAATCATAGAAGATAGTAGATTTTATGCTCTACATTACTCTTTTAATGGATTGTTCAGTTAAACTTGTTGTCTACTATATTCTATCAGTTTAACATTGTTGAAGGCTAATGATAATTTATTCTGCATTATCTTAGTCATAATATTTCTTACTGGGCTAGTTGAGCTCACCCTTTCTTTCATTGTTTTCTTCAGGAAATGAGAACGTAGCCGGGACTAGTCGGGGAACGGAGTGCCGGTCCAGATGATAGTATTAGTAGTCCTCACTATTCTGTTAAATAGTGTGATAATAAATATAATGAGGACTACATTGAGTGTGGATATTGTCTAGATGACAATATTCTTATTAAAACTCTTAGATTATGTTTTGTCGTATTTTACACGACTGTTGTATAATTAAGTTATATTTAAAATTTGTACCATGTATTTGGCGACTCAAGATGGGTGATGTATACCTATTTTGGGGGCATCACAGTTGGTATCAAAGCCTTGGGATATGATCCCTGGCTGAGATGTGAGACAAGAACTAGGAGGCGAGAGACGGGGAATTCCTTCGCTAGTATGACCTACCTAAGTTTATTTGGTATTTAATTGGTCGGTCAGAGTATAGGGATAATATGTGATATGTCAATTAACCCTTATTTTGTGAAAGTTTTTGAAAATGGCATCTGTAAATGTTGAGATCAGAAATGAAGCACATGAGATCGTTGAGTCACCAACGATCAATACCCATGATAATGTGCAACAGGAAGACAATAATCCTCAAGTAAATAACAACACCGATCAGATGATGAACGATGGGATGTTCTGAGGCTTTATGCAATTCATGCAACATCAGGCGAGAGAGACTCCTATTCCAAATTCAGGTGGAAGCAATGGCAACCCACGGCTGGTCACTGCTAAGCAGTTCAAGGAGCTGGTACCGTCGGAGTTTTTGAGAAAGCCAGAACCACTTAAGGCGAAGACATGGTTAAAGAAGATCACCAAGATATTTGATGTCTTAGGATTCTCCGAGGAGTAAAAGGTTCCCTTTGCCACCTTTATATTGCGTGAAGAGGCAGATTACTAGTGGGAATCTGTAAAACATACCCAGCTTGACGCACTCAAGATGTCTTGGGAGAAGTTCTAAGAGCTGTTCAACGACAAGTACTTTCTCGAAAGTATTCGTCTCATGAAAGAGGTGGAGTTTATCAAGTTGGAGCAAAAAAATATGACCGTGTCGCAATACGAGGCTAAATTTGCGGAGTTATCCCGGTTTGCATCCCATTTGGTCGATAATGAGGAGCGAATGACGCGAATGTTTCCAAGAGGTTTGAAACCCGAAATACGTCAATACCTCATTTCTCACAAATAGTGTTTGTATTCAGATGTAGTGAATAGGGCTCAATTATTGGAGTGCGATAATGAGCCATCCCAACCAAAGGATAACGAGTAACAACACGATAATAATCGTACCGGTGGCAACGGCCATCGGAATAATGATAACCATCGTGGGGGAAATTATCATGCCAAGAATGGTAACTACTTCGGTGGTAATCATGGCCAAGATAATAGAAGTGAAAGTTTCAAGAAAAGGAGATTCAATAATAATGGAAAGACGTCAGCACCAGTACCTGTTGTTAAGGAAGGAAAACGACCGCTGGTCATATGTTACAAACACGGAGGGGAGGGACACATCAGTCCAAACTGTACGCTGCAGTCCAAAATGTGTTTTAATTGCGGAAGAGAAGGTCATTTGGCTCGATTTTTTCATTCACCAAAGTCAAGTCCAACTAGGACGGTGGCACCAAAGGAGGATACGGACAAAACAAAGTTGGTGGTTTCAGGGAGAGCATTTTTTGTGACTTCTCAAAAAGCGAGTAACCCGAACGAAGTTAGCACGAGTTAGTTAATTATAAATTCTTGCAAAATCTATACCTTATTAGATACCGGTTCTACCCATTCTTTTATCTCTCTTGCTTGCGCTCAACATTTAAATTTGACTCCGGAGAAATTAGACTTTGACTTATCGGTTGAAACTCCGTTAGGAGAAACCTTCATTACCTATACTGTTTATAAATCTTATTTGATTCAAATCGACACTTCCACATTACCTGTCGATCTTATCTCTTTGAAAATACTTTCCTTTGATGTGATTTTAGGAATCGATTGGTTAACTACTCATCATGCTTTTCGTAAGGTTGTTAGCTTTCATATTCTTAACCAACCTATTATGCGAATTCAAGCAACCAAACCACTAAAGTCAATCACTGTCATATTAAGCCATAAGTACAGAGCCCCGATCCTTTCGTTGTTAACTTCCTTGTGTGGAATGCACCAAAGCCAGACTTTTTGTAGGCGACGTCGTGAATGACGATGGCAAGTTGATAGGTATCAATGTGACGTACTATCCAAGTCTTGGATGAGAGTCACAGTTTTGAATGATATTTCTATTGTTAATAAATTTCCTGGCGTATTCTTGAAGACTTCTTAGCTTAACTCTAGAGCGTGAAATCGAATTTTGTATTGATCCCAGTAAAAAACCCATTTCTAAAACCCTAAAATATTTTCTTCACCTAAAACGAACGTATAATACGCCAAAGACGTTGGCTCGAGCTGTTGAAGATTACGACCATACCATTCAATATTATCGTGGAAAAAGCGAACGTGGTAGCTGACGCGTTGAGTAGAAGATCGTATGCATTTACGAGTGCGATGTTGTTAACACAAAAACCCATTTCGTATAACTTAAAAATGATGAAGATAGAGTTAAAGACTCCAGGGATCCACGTGAAGATAACAAATATACGATTAGAATTGACGTTAACCGATAAAGTTAAAGCCGCTCAAACTACACACCAGGAGCTGATGAATATGAAGAAGAAGGTTCAAGAAGGCGTTATTCTAGAAGCAAGACTCGATGAAGAGAGGAAATCTCAACCCTTGATTTAATTGGCCCATTTGAAATCCTCGATCGAGTAGGAACTGTGGCCTATAGACTCGTTTTATTGCCAAGTATGTTGCGTGTTCATAACGTTTTTTTCACGTATCGATGTTACGTAAAAATATGGACGACCCAAACCACATTATTAAATTAGAACTAGACGAGATAGCAGAAGATTTAACGTATGAGGAGATACATGTTAAAATCTTGGATAAGAATGATTATATTCAACGCTCTAAAGTTATACCTCAAGAGTTAGAATCTGAAATGAAGTCAAGGTATCCTCACCTTTTCGGCATACCAGGTACGTACGTAAATTTTGAGGGCAAAATTTCATAAGGAAGGGAGATTGTGAGACCCCAAATATTATGAATAAAGATTTAAATTTCTCGAAATATATTGAAGCTCATTCTTTCATCAAATTTCTCTAAATTTTATTGAAACTATATTTTTCTATAAATAAAAGCTCATTCTTTCATCATTTCTCACTAATTCACTAAGTGTCACAAGAGCAATTATTATAGAGAGAACTTATAGAGAGAAAGAAGAAGAGAAGTTTGCTACCTCACTATTCCAGTATCCAGTTTTCTTCTAAGGTAAGGGGTATTATTTTTTCGTATTCATGAAGAGAGTTATTTTCTTTCAATACTCGTAAGGGTTGTTATTCCATTCTTTATTATTATATTAGAATAACCTGTCTATGCGAATTACCGCATACATGGTAAAATTCTTCTGTTATTCCATTCTTTATTATTCTGTTGGAATAACTTGTATGTGCGGTCTATCGCATGCCTGGTGAATTCTATTGTTATTCCATTCGTTATTATTCTGTTGAAATATCCTGTCTATGCGGATTACACATGACCTGGTTCCATTCTTTATTATTCTATTAGAATATCCTGTCTGTGTGGGTTACACATGACCTGGTTCCATTCTTTATTGTTCTGTTAGAATAACCTGTCTTTCCGGATTACACACGCCTGGTGAATTCTTCTGTTATTCTATTCTTTATTATTCTGCTGGAATAACCTGTCTATGTGGATTACCGCATGCATGGTGAATGATCATTCGTATTCATTCCTTATTAAATTGTGGAAATGATCTGTCTACGTGGATTACCGCATGGCGTGCAAAAATCTATTTGCGTTTTCATATATTCTATTATACTCAGTTGGTTAAAGTTTTGGCTTCTATAGTCCATGAAATTAGTGGAATATCCTTGATATTTGCGCTTCATCCAGTATCTTTACATGGAAATATTTTTCTTAGCATTCTTGAATTTTACTCCACAAAGAAGTATCATGATGACAATTTGGACTTTATTGATTTTTGGATAAATTAAAATTATAAATCTTTAAAATTTATCCTTGAACTTGTTTTATTGAATTATTATGTCATTGTCATCTTTCTCATGCTTATATTGTGATGAAAGTCATCTTTGGCTTACGTGCATATATGGACTTGGTATGATTATGACCAGGGATTATTCGGTATAATCATGATCGTAATGTGACGAATGATGTGGTAAAAGTCCTCATTGGCCTGTAGTTAATTGATGGACAATTGTTGGAGTGATTATGACCAGTGATTGTAGTAGCCCCGAATCCGGGCCCCAAATCGTCGCGGATTCGGTACACTAATTCTATAACTATTTGCGAAAGATATAAACATAAATTGTTTATACATTAAACTTTACACACTATTCCCCAAGGTCGAGTAACCTTAACTTAATACACATTTCATAACTTTCTAAAATACAACATATTTATCAAAATACGCTATTACAAACTAGCCGCACTTTATATCCCAATCAGAACTTGGCATTATCTTTTTCCTGTATCCGAACACGTTCGCCTTATCTGCAATGTTTTATCATGATATAGCAAGGGTGAGCATGAAAGTTGCCCAGCAAGTTTATATACAATAATATAACGATATATCATGATTAAAGAGTATGAATAATGGGCTTGCTATAATTCATCAATATAATTAAGAACTAGCACGAACAAATTTTTGACTGAACAAGTATTATACATGAACAAACATTTCTGAACCAACTGGTAATGAAGGTGATCAGCCTTTCATACCTGACTTATACATGCAAGATGTACAAAGTACAAATTTCATGACAATCAGCAATGATTAACCATAAGCTTGAAGAAACTACTCTTATTAGAGTTAAGTAAAAGAAAACTTGCCTGAACCGTTGATTACCGCTACGCAATTTTTAACGCTTTACCCGAAGACCTAATATTAGTAATATAGATCTCCAATATTAGAATAATATCATCACAGTATAATACTGTTATATTTATATCCACAGAATAACCTAAACACATAATACATAAGCCTATCAGTCTATAACACACATAAGACTAGGTATCAAGTCAAACTATTGCAGTCTGAGTTGAACCCGACACAATTCTAACATCCCGACGGTCTAGTCGGACTTTTATCGAGTTTAAGTTCAATTAAACTCTGTCTAACCACTTAACAATTATCACAGATAATTTCTAATCAGATAAAATATTTTTCCTAGGCTCTTAAAAATTTTCGGATAATTATTACTATTTATCAACATTTTTTAATCCTTAAAACCGTATTTAAATGAATTAAATACAACATAATACCTTAATTATTAATATTCATTTAATATAAAATATTAATGAAAATCATTACATAATATTATAATATAATTATAATATCACAAAGTATTTTTAATACTTTAAAATCATTTTATATGATTTTCCAACAATTAAATCCATTATCCGATAATTGCTATTAATATTAAAATATTAATATTTTCATGCCAAAATATCAAAAGTTATTTTTTTATAACATAAAATATTTTTATAATACTTAAATCATTTTTATATGATTTTTAAATCATTAATACTATTTTTCTATAATTTATTTAATATATCTATTAAATAAACTAACAATCATTAATATTGATTAATTAATGAATTTTATCACAAAATATTAAAAGTCATAAAAAATAACTTAAAATATTTTCTTATACCATAATATTATTTTTCATGATTTTTCATGAATTAAAACCATTTTTAAATAATTTATTTAATATTATAATTAAATAAATAAATACCATTTATATTCCAAAAATATTAAATATTTTCAAAATAAACTTGAAATAATTAAAAACTATTTTTCAGACTTTAAAATAATTTTTCAGAATTTATTATGTATTTTTAATAATTAAAAATTATTTTTTTCTATTTTTAATCATTTTCCATAAAATAGAAAATAAAACTGTCACTAAAGGGCCCTATAGCGATAGACCCGTCGCTATAGGTGTTCTTGAGCCTCAAGCCCAGAAAATCTGCCAGTGTGCGAGTGGCATGGTTTGACCGAGTTTAATTCGGTGTTCCTTATGTTTTCTGGGATTGTAAAAACTTTGATGTTGTAGTACTAATGTAGTACTACAACTATACACCAATTCCATAACCAAACAACATTAGATCTATGAGATTTAATTGACAGAAAGCCTTGTCAGACATGTTCTTCGTTTTTTCTGGGTTTACCAGAATTGAGGTACCCACTTTGGGTCTTTATAACTTTCATTCCATATTCGGTTTATATGATCTAGAGGTTGAATCTTGTAGAACATATGTCAGGGTACAAATACATAACATCCGATCATCATAACAACAATTAATCTAAGCGAAATGGACCAGTCAAAGTAGGGATCAGACAATGTTCTTGAACAAATCTGGGTTTTCCAGATTGTTCTTGAAGCAGTTCGGTCAACTACGTTTGACCATAAATATTTATGATTCTAAGAAGTATCTGAGTGATATAAAGACTGCAGTATGTAGTATACATGTCATGCTACATGATTAAACCAACTAAATATCATAAACACTAACAGACTGCGAGATCCGAGCATTCAAAACTGGTTGTCAGACTTTCTGGGCAAAATCTGGGCTGCCCAGAAACAGAAATCGTGTTCGGTCAACTAGGTTTGACCGCTTATAACTTGTAATCTAGAAATGATATAACCTTGATTCCTGTTCCAGAATAAAGCCTTCATGGCATTCTACACATATATAACTTCAAACATCATAAATCATTAACACAGAAGAATCTACAAGCCCTGACATTGACTTGTCAGATCTTATTTTTCTGTTTTTCCAGATTTGAGAAATCTTTAAATTTATGCATCTAGATGTTATAGATTCTTGATCTAACAACCCAGATCACTTATTAACACTATATTCAACATATTAAAACACTTAAACATAACATTGAACAAAGGATCAAAGATCAAGTTGTTGGTTTAGGTTTTATACCTTTATGCAAAAAATTTGATTCTGTGTTTCTGATATGTTGTGGGTTATCGTAGGGCTGTGTTTTGAGACTGATCTACTACATAAATTCGTGAGTGAGGAGAGAGAGAGGATTTGTTAAGCATTAGTTGTATAAATAAGCAAGTTTTGTACATTTTCTCTCTCTTAGATCTATATATATTATGTTGTAATGCATGAATCTTCTGAATTGAGACTGAATGGGCTGTTATAAGTCACATGTTATGCTAGGTTTAAACTAGGGTTGGTGAACAACCAATATCTTGCCAAGATTTGCAAGTAACCTAAAATAATACTCAAAAGGGGCATTTTTGTCATTTCCTTAATTTCTAGAATTTGTATTTAATGAAACCCTTACGGTTTAGGGTTTGGATATTTTAGGGTTTAGGGTTTAACCCTTTAGGATTTAGATTTTAACCCAAAAATATTTAGCAACTTGGATTTTCAAAAATTTTCTAATTAGAATTAAAAAATAAAAAATTTTGATTTCTAAATTATAATTAGGGCTTCCTAATTATATCATAATTTCCTAATCATAAATTAATCTTACTAATTAGGACTAATTTATCCTAATTAAAATTGCTAATTTAGCACTTAGGGTCAAATTTGTATATTAGGTTTCAAAACCACATTTTAGGGTTTAAAATAATGTTTCAATTTTAGAAATTTAGATTTCCTAATTAGATTAGGGTTTTCTAATTACTCATAAATTGAAATAATTAGGATTAGGGTTTCCTAATTAGCATTGCTAATTTTAGCAATTAAATCCACAATTGAGCATTAGGGTTTCTGTCGGAACAATTAGGGTTCCAAAAATTGGAAATTAGGGTTTGTTAATTAATTAACATTTACCCTAATTAAAACTTAATTATTAGCACTCTAGCATTAAAATTGTCCGTTATATTCCCAGATTAGGGTTTCATTTTATCAGAATCTGAAATTAGGGTTTTCAGATCTGGTATTAGGGTTTTCAAATAATCAATTAAGATTTTAGATAATTCATTAGGGTTTTCCCTGATTAATTTAATATTAATGACTTTTAACCTTGTACATACATTGCATTCCCAATCTAGGGTTTTCAATATCCGATTTAGGATTTCGAATTTCTCGGAACTGAAACTAGGGTTTCCAGAACCAATTTCTAGGGTTTCTTATTAGACGTTAGGGTTTTCTAACTGAACGTTGTCGTTCTTAATATAAACTTAGGGTTTGCCACAGATATAATTTATCTGATCAACCCATGACCCTTAACCACATTCTGAACACATCATTAACCATATACACACAGCATATTTACATAAATTCTTAATCCTGAATAATTCACCTATATCCTTCACCGAATTTTGAAATCCTCAAAATTCAATCCCAATAACATCAAACACATACACATATTTTTTGTCTAGGTCTATTATTTAACCTTAAATCAATCATTTAAGATTTTTATAAATTGTCTAATTTCTCGGGTTGTCACAGTGATTATTCGGTATAGTCATGACCATTGATGATTACATGAATATCCTTGGCCGTGATGCAGGGATTATTTGATTTTATTTATTAAGCTGAGTCTCAGCGATAAAGTTGATGAAAAACTTTTTAAATCATAGAAAATAGTAGATTTTATCCTCTACTTGACTCTTTTAATGGATTACTTGTTCCGCTATAGTTAAACTTGTTGTCTATTATATTCTATCAGTTTAACATTATTGAAGGCTAATGATAATTTATTATGCATTAACTTAGTCATAATATTTCTTACTGGGCTAGTTGAGCTCACCCTTTCTTTCACTGTTCTCTTCAGGAAATGAGAACGTAGCCAGGACTAGTCGGGGAACGGAGTGACGATCCAGATGATAGCATTAGTAGTCCTCACTATTTTATTAAATAGTGTGACAATAAATGTAATGAGGACTCTATTGAGTGTGGATATTGTCTTGATGACAATATTCTTATTAAAACTCTTAGATTATGTTTTGTCTTATTTTACACGACTGTTGTATAATTAAGTTGTATTTGAATTTTGTACCATGTATTTGGCGACTCAAGATGGGTGATGTATACCTGTTTTGGGGGCATCACAGACTTGCTTCCTTTCGAGGACGACATCGAGAAAAGGTTTCAAATGTTGAGTAAGTCTTGGATGAGAGTCACAGTTTTGAATGATATTTCTATTGTTAATAAATTTTCTGACATATTTTCAAAGAACTTCCTAGCCTATCCCCAGAGCGTGAAATCGAATTTTGTATTGACCCCAGTACAAAACCCATTTCTAAAACCCTCAAATATTTTCTTCACCCAAAACGAACGTAACATGCGCCAAAGATGTTGGCTCGAACTGTTGAAGATTATGATCGTACCATTCAATACCATCGTGGGAAAGCGAACGTAGTAGCTGACGTATTGAGTAGAATGTCGTATGCGTTTACGAGTGTGATGTTGTTAACACAAAGACTCATTTCGTATAACTTATAAATGATGAAGATATAGTTAAAGACTGTGGGGACCCAAGTGAAGATAACGAATATACGATTATAATCGACTTTAGTCGATAATGTTAAAGCTACTAAAGCTACAGAACCGGAGCTGATGAATATGAAGAAGAAGGTTCAAGAGGGTGTTATTTTAAAAGCAAGAGTCGCTGAAGAGAGGAAATCTCAACCCTCGATTTTATTGGCCCAATTGAAATCCTCGATCGAGTAGGAACTGTGGCATATAGACTCGTTTTACCGCCAAGTATGTCGCGTGTTCATAATGTTTTTCACGTATCGATGTTACGTAAATATGTGGACGACCCGAACCACATTATTGATTTAGAACCGGACGAGATAGTGGATAATTAACATATAAAGATGTACCTGTTAAAATCCTGGAATGTATTCAACACTCAAAGGTTATACCTCAAGAGTTAGAATCGGACGAAGTGTCCTCATCTGTTCGGCATACCAGGTACGCACGTAAATTTCGAGGGCGAAATTTCATGAGGAGGGGAGATTGTAAAATCCCAGATTTTTCGAATAAAGATTGAATTTTCTCAAAATAGTTTTTTAATATTATGGCATGGATTTGATATAATGTTACAGTTGTGGGTAGTATTTATAAAATATTTGTTTGGTTGGGAAATATTCTTTTTGTCAGAAATATCCGTACGACGGCACAATCATTGGTGAACCCACAACGGAAGTATTATCGTAGTAATAAAACGACAGAATTATTTTTATGAAAATAACGGCGGAAGTTTTACCATTAAAACTGTTGAACTACCCAGTAGTAAAAGTACAGTAATACGCGTGGTTGCATAGTAGCACACGATATTGGTTAGTGAGGCTTACTTGATAAGTAACTCAGTTACACTTAATTATTGCTACAGTGATTGCTGCATTATATCTCTCATATTATTGATTCAGTTATTATCACAGTATCATCTACATAATATTTTATATATTATTAAATCAATAATTGAGACGACAAAGTTATTCATATTATTAAATTACAATATTTACAATGTCTAGAAGTTCTGTCAAGGAGAGGTTTGGTCACCTAATTGCACGCCAATAGGGAGAAATCCGTATTGGAAAGCCCCCTCTTTCCTGGGAACGACCTGGTTGTTAAATATTGTGAATTATAATATTAATGATGAATAAGTTCGTGTTTATTAAAGATGAATTTGATAGTTCCATTGTGTTGGGATTATTTGTGTTAGTAGAAATCAACATTTATTTCATTCTTTATTATTATGTTGGAATAACCTGTTTCTGCGAAGTACCTCATACATGGTGAACTTCTTCTGTTATTCCATTCTTTATTATTATGTTGAAATAACCTGTATATGCAAAGTACTGCATACATGGTGAAATTCTTCTGTTATTCCATTCTTTACTATTCTGTCGGAATATCCTGTCTGTGCGAATTTCGCCTGACCTGGTTCCGTTCTTTATTATTTTGTTGGAATATCCTATCGGTACGGATCACGCCTGACCTGGTTCCGTTCTCTATTATTCTGTTGGGAATAACCTGTCTGTGCGGTCTCTATCGCATGCATGGTGAATCCTTCTGTTATTCCATTCTTTATTATTTTGTTGGAATAACCTGTATAAGTGGATTACCACATGCATGGTGAATAATCCTTCGTATTCATTCCTTATTAAATTATGAAAATAATCTGGTTGCGTTGATTATGATGAGAGTCATAATAAAAGCACTGGACTGATTAAAATCATGGGTATATGAAGTATTAGTAAGTGTTATGATGAGTTATGTTGGTTATTATGTGAAAACATGAAAGTTTCTTAGAAATCACAAAGGGTTGAAAAATCAGATTTTGGTGAAAATGGAACATGAAATTTAATTGATCATATCTCCTATTATATTGCGAATTTTTGAGTGTGGTCAAGTTTTAGAGTTAGATCTATGAGTTTTGTAGCATCTCCAAGTGGAATCACAGTAAAAGGTGTTGTAGATTTTCATGTGGACTGATTTTAGCAAAGGAGTCAAAAGCTGCAAATACCAAAAACGCTACTGCTCAGATTTTTAAAAGGGCAGTTTCGACAACTTAATTTGTGAGAAAAATTTCGAACTTTTGAGACATGAAAGTATATGGTATAAAGAACATCCTGTCCAAAAATGAGCTCATTCCGACTTAAAATAAGCAAGTTATGACCATTTTAATATTTAGGTTTTTTCGACGAAAAACGCTATAACCGGAGTTCTATAACTCCGATGACCATGAAATTTAAACTGGAAGCTCACGTTAACATGTGTAAGATTCTGCGAAAATTTGGGAAGTTTTGGAGTTAAACTTGAGGTAGCTAATTTCTTAAGGAATTAATTGGAAATTTATTTTTGAAAAATAGTAAATGAATTTTAAAAATTCCGAGAAAAATATATGTTCTTTATGGGACTATATTATACTAAATCTCAGAAAAGAAATATTTTTGGAATTGATTTGGTATTTTTTATGAAAATAGTTTAGTTACGAACATATGAGTTAAATATGTTATGTGAAGTAACAAAGTTGAAAAATAGGATTTTATGGTTTGGAAATCCTATATAAGGTATATGTAGATTGTTGATAAGGAATTTGATCATTGGTGATGAAATATTATGAGTATGGCATTTTTAAATGATTAAATGGATTATTTGATAAAGTGTAAACAATTGAAATAAATTGTTTATAAGTTGAAGAGGTGATTAAAATATTGTTAGAATATTAACAATATTAGATTATGAGTTATTTACGTGATGGATAATATTTGGATAAAATTAAAGTCTTTAATATTTATCCTTGTTTTAGTTTGATTAATGCTTATATCATTATCATCATCCTCATGCTTATATGGTGATGAAAGTTATCTTTGACTTACGTGCGAAGATGGACTGTTGATTATTGAATTGTATATCTTTGGCTTACGTGCAAAGATGGATTGTTTATTATTGGTTTTCTTGTTGTATATCTTTGTCTTACGTGCAGAGATGGACTTGGTATGATTATGACCAGGGATTATTCGGTATAGTCATGACCATTGATGATTTAATGAATATCCTTGGCCCGTAGTGCAGGGATGATTCGATGATGCGGTTTATTTATTAATTTGAATCTCAGCGATTAAAATTGATGACAACTTTTTAAATCATAGAAGAAAGTAGATTTTATTCTCTACTTGACTTTTCTAATAGATTGTTTGTTCCGTTGCAGTTAAACTTGATGTCTATTGTATTTTATCAGTTTAACATTGTTGAAGACTAATAATAATTTATTCCGCATTATCTTAGTCAAAATATTTCTTACTGGGCTAGTTGAGCTCACCCTTTCTTTCGTTGTTCTCTTCAAGAAATGAGAATATAGCTGGGACGAGTCGGGGAACGGAGTGACGGTCTAGATGATAGCATTAGTAGTCCTCAATATTCTGTTAAATAGTGTGACAATAAGTGTAATGATGACTCCATTGAGTTTGTATACTGTCTAGATGACAATATACGTATTAAAACTCTTAGATTATATTTCGTCGTATTTTACACGACTGTTGTATAATTAAGTTGTATTTGAATTTATGTACCATTTATCTGGCGACTCAAGATGGGTGATGAATACCTATTTTTGGGGGCGTCACAGTTGGTATCAAAGCTTAGGGATATGATCCCTGCCTGAGATGTGAGATAAGAACTAGGAGGGGAGAGACGGGGAATTCCTTCGCTAGTATGACCTACCTAAGTTTATTTGGTATTTAACTGGTCGGTCAAAGTATAGGGATAATATGTGATATGTTAATTATCCCTTGTTTTGGGACAGTGTTTGAAAATGGCATCTGAAAATATCTTGGGAAAAGTTCCAAGAGTTGTTCAACGACAAGTACTTTCCCGAAAGTATTCGTCACATAAAGGAGGTGGAATTCATCATTTTAGAACAAAACAATAAGATCGTGTCGCAATACGAGGCTCAATTTGCGGAGTTATCCATGTTTGCATCCCATTTTGTCGATAATAAGGACCAAATGACGCGGATATTTCTAAGAGGTTTGAAACCTGAGATACGTCTATACCTTATCTCTCATAAACTTTGTTTATATTCAGATGTTGTGAATAGGGCTCAGTTATTGGAGCGCGATAATGAGTCAGCACAACCAAAAGGCAACGACCAACAACATGATAATAATCGTACCGGTGGAAACAACCATCGGAACAATGATAACCATGATGGGGGAAATTATCATACCAAGAATGGTAACCACTTCGGTGGTAATCATGTCCAAGATAATAGAAATGGAAATTTCAAGAAGAGAAGGTCATTTAGCTCGATTTTGTCATGCACCAAAGTCAATTCCAGCTGGTACCCAAAGCAGATACGGACAAAACAAAGTCGGTGATTTCAGGAAGAGCGTTTTCGTGACTTCTCAAAAAGCGAGTAACCTAAACGAAGTTAGAACGAGTTAGTTAATTATAAATTCTTACAAAGTCTATACCTTATTAGATACCAGTTCTACCCATTATTTTATCTCGCTTACTTGCGCTCAATGTTTAAATTTGACCCTAGAGAAGTTAGACTTTGACTTATCGGTTGAAACTCCATTAGAAAAAACCTTCATTAGATGTGTTATCCAAGTCTCGGATGAGAGTCACAGTTTTGAATGATATTTCTATTGTTAATAAATTTCCTGACATATTTTCAAAGAACTTCCTATCCCCAGAGCGTGAAATCGAATTTTGTATTGACCCCAGTACAAAACCCATTTCTAAAACCCTCAAATATTTTATTCACCCAAAACGAACGTAACATGCGCCAAAGATGTTGGCTCGAGCTGTTGAAGATTATGATCGTACCATTCAATACCATCGTGGGAAAGCGAACGTAGTAGCTGACGTGTTAAGTAGAAAGTCGTATGCGTTTACGAGTGCGATGTTGTTAATATAAAGACTCATTTTGTATAACTTATAAATGATGAAGATAGAGTTAAAGACTCTAGGGACCCAAGTAAAGATAACGAATATACGATTATAATCGACTTTAGTCGATAATGTTAAAGCTACTAAAGCTACAGACCCGGAGCTGATGAATATGAAGAAGAAGGTTTAAGAGGGCGTTATTTTAAAAGCAAGAGTTGCTGAAGAGAGGAAATCTCAACCCTCGATTTTATTGGCCCAATTGAAATCCTCGATCGAGTAGGAACTGTGGCCTATATACTCGTTTTACCGCCAAGTAAGTCGTGTGTTCATAACGTTTTTCACGTATCGATGTTACGTAAATATGTGGACGACCCGAACCACATTATTGATTTAGAACCGGACGAGATAATGGATTATTAACGTATGAAGATGTACCTGTTAAAATCTTGGAATATATTGAACACTCAAAGGTTATATCTCAAGAGTTAGAATCGGACGAAGTGTCCTCATCTGTTCGGCATACCAGGTACGTACGTAAATTTTGAGGGTGAAATTTCATAAGGAGGGGAGATTGTAAAATCCCAGATTTTTCGAATAAAGATTGAATTTTCTCGAAATATTGTTTTTAATATTATGGTATGGATTTGATATAATGTTATAGTTGTGGGTAGTATTTATAAATTTTGCAAAGTATGGAAGTTGTTATAAAATATTCATTTGGTCGGGGAATATTCTTTTTGTCAGGAATATCCGTACGACGATATAATCATTGGTGAACCCACAACGGAAGTATTGTCGTAGTAATAAAATGACAGAATTATTTTTATGAAATAACGGCGGAAGTTTTACCATTAAAACTGTTGAACTACCCAGTAGTAAAAGTACGGTAATACGCGTGGTTGCATAGTAGGACATTGTATTGGTTAGTGAGGCTTACGTGATAAGTCACTCAGTTATACTCAATTATTGCTACAGTGATTGTTGCATCTTATCTCTCATTTTATTGATTCAGTTATTGTCACAGTATCATCTACATAATATTTTATATATTATTAAATCAATAATTGAGACGACAAAGTTATTCATATTATTAAATTACAATATTTACAATTTCTAGAAGTTCTGTCAAGGAGAGGTTTGGTCACCTAATTGCGTGCCAATAGGGAGAAATCCTTATTGGAAAGCCCCTCTTTCCTGGGAACGACCTGGTTGTTAAATATTGTGAATTATAATATTAATGATGAAAAAGTTCGTGTTGATTAAAGATGAATTTGATAGTTCCATTGTGTTGGGATTATTTGTGTAGTAGAAATCGACATTTATTTCGATAATAATTAATGTCTGGAGATTATATTGTTCAATCGGGTATTCAGGGAACTTTTCGTGTCGGAGTACTATTTATGAGTTACTATTCACGAGTTACTATTCATGAGTTACTGTTCACGAGTTACTATTCATAAGTTACTATTCACGAGTTACTATTGAGTCACATTCACTTACTATTAGGGGAGTTGGTGCAAGATTGATGATACTTGCATGACTAAGTTAAAGATAGAGGTATAGATGGAGGTACTATATTGTAATTAATTTTTTCACATGTTTAGAACTATTGAGTCACATGATTTACTATTGAGTCACATTCACTTACTATTAGGGGAGTTGGTGCAAGATTGATGATACTTGCATGACTAAGTTAAAGATGGAGGTATAGATGGAGGTACTATATTATAATTAATTTTTTCACATGTTTAGAACTATTGAGTCACATGATTTACTATTGAGTCACATAATTTTACTATTGATTCACATGATGTACTATTAGGGGAGTTGGTGCAAGATTGATAATACTTACAGGACTAAATTAAAAATGAAAGAAAAGTTAGAGGTATTGTACTGTAATATTTCGAGCCCCAAAACATAGAAATATCGAAACTATATTTTCCTATAAATAGAAGCTCATTCTTCCTTCATTTCTCACCAATTCACTAAAGCTTTAGAGCCATTATTATAGAGAGAAATTATAGTGAGAAAGAAGAAGAGAAGTCTGCTACATTTTTATTCCAGTATCCAGCTTCATTCTAAGGTAAGGGATATTATTTGTTATACTCGTAAGGGGTATTATTCTTTTGTATTCATGAAGAGAATTATTTCTTTCAATACTCATAAGAGTTGTTATTCCATTCTTTATTATTATGTTGAAATAACCTGTTTATGCGAATTACCGCATACATGGTGAAATTCTTCTATTATTCTATATTTTATTATTATGTTGGAATAACATGTTTATGCGAAGTACCGCATACATGGTGAACTTCTTCTGTTATTCCATTCTTTATTATTATGTTGGAATAACCTGTATATGCAAAGTACTGCATTAATGGTGAAATTCTTCTATTATTCCATTCTTTACTATTCTGTCAGAATATCCTGTAAGTGCGTTTTACGTCGGACCTGGTTCCATTATTTATTATTATGTCAGAATATCCTGTCTGTGCATTTACGCCTGACCTGGTTCCATTATTTATTATTCTATTGGAATATCCTAATGGTGCGAATTTTGCCTGACCTGGTTCCATTCTTTATTATTCTGTTGGAATATCCTGTCGGTGCGGATCACGCCTGACCTGGTTCCATTCATTATTATTCAGTTGGGAATAACCTGTCTATGCGGTCTCTATCGCATGCATGGTGAATCCTTCTGTTATTCCATTCTTTATTATTCTGTTGGAATAACCTGTATAAGTGGATCTCCACGTGCATGGTGAATGATCCTTCGTATTCATTCCTTATTAAATTATGAAAATAATCTGGTTACGTTGATTATGATGAGAGTCATAATAAAAGCATTGGACTGATGAAAATCATGGGTATATGAAGTATTAGTAAGTGTTATGATGAGTTATGTTGGTTATTATGTGAAAACATGAAAGTTTTTTAGAAATCACAAAGGGTTGAAAAATCAGATTTTGGTGAAAATGGAACATAAAATTTAATTGATCGTATCTCCTATTATATTTTGAATTTTTGAGTGTGGTCAAGATCTAGAGTTAGATCTATGAGTTTTGTAGCATCTCCAAGTAGAATCACTGTATAAGGTGTTGTAGATTTTCGTGTGGACTGATTTTAGCAAAGGAGTCAAAAGCTGCAAATACCAAAAATGCTACTGCCCAGATTTTTAAAAGGGCGGTTTCGGCCACTTAATTTATGAAAAAAATTCTGGAATTTTGGGACATGAAATTATATGGTATAAAGAACATCTTGTCGAAAAATGAGCTCATTCCGACTTAAAATGAGCAAGTTATGACCATTTTAATTTTTAGGTTTTTTCGATGAAAAATGCTATAACCGGAGTTCTATAACTCTGATGAACATGAAATTTAAACTGTAAGCTCACGTTAACATGTGTAAGATTCTGCCAAGATTTGGGAATTTTTGGAGTTAAACTTGAGGTAGCTAATTTCTTAAGGAATTAATTGGAAATTGATTTTTGAAAAATAGTAAATGAATTTTAAAAATTCCAAGAAAAATATATGTTCTTTATGAGACTATATTATGCTAAATCCCAGAAAAAAATATTTTTAGAACTGATTTGGTATTTTTCATGAAAATAGTTTAGTTACGAACATATGAGTTAAATATGTTATGTGAAGTAAAAAGTTGGAAGATAGGATTTTATGGCTTGGAAATCCTATATAAGGTATATGTAGATTGTTGATAAGGGATTTGATCATTGGTGATGAAATCTTATGAGTATGGCATTTTTGAATGATTAAATGCATTATTTGATAGTGTAAACAATTGAAATAAATTGTTTATAAGTTTAAGAGGTGATTAAATTGTTATAATATTAACAATATTAGATTATGAGTAATTTATGTGATGAATAATATTTGGATAAAATTAGAGTTTTTAATATTTATCCTTATTCTAGTTTGATTAATGTTTATATCATTATCATCATCCTCATGCTTATATGGTGATAAAAGTTATCTTTGGCTTACATGCGAAGATGTACTGTTGATTATTGAATTCTATATCTTTGGCTTACGTGTAAAGATGGATTGTTGATTATTGGTTTTCTTGTTGTATATCTTTGGCTTACGTGCAGAGATGGACTTGGTATGATTATGACCAGGGATTATTCGTTATAGTCATGACCATTGATGATTTAATGAATATCCTTGGCCCGTAGTGCAGGGATGATTCGATGATGCGGTTTATTTATTAAGCTGAGTCTCAACGATAAAAATTGATGACAACTTTTTAAATCATAGAAGATAGTAGATTTTATTCTCTACTTGACTTTTCTAATGGATTGTTTGTTCCAATGATGTTAAATTTGATGTCTATTGTATTTTATCAGTTTAACATTGTTGAAGACTAACGATAATTTATTCTATATTATCTTAGTCATAATATTTCTTACTGGCCTAGTTGAGCTCACCCTTTCTTTCACTGTTCTCTTCAGAAAATGAGAATAAAGCTGGGACGAGTCGGGGAACGGAGTGACGGTCCAGATGATAGCATTAGTAGTCCTCACTATTCTGTTAAATAGTGTGACAATAAATACAATGATGACTCCATTGAGTTTGTATACTGTCTAGATGACAATATAAGTATTAAAACTCTTAGATTATTTTTCGTCGTATTTTACACGACTGTTGTATAATTAAGTTATATTTGAATTTATGTACCATATATCTGGAGACTCAAGATGGGTGATGAATACCTATTTGTGGGGGCGTCACATTAAAGATACTAAGGAAAAGCTTGATAAAGGATAAACTATGGCTTCAGAAGATTTGAAAGTGCTGAGGGATTATGCTACTCCCAAGGTGATTGCGCTTCAGCCGAGTATCACCGGGTCGGCGATTGCTGCAAATTCTTTTGAGATCAAGCCTGGGACCATACAGATGATACAGAACTTAGTACAGTTTGGGGAATTAGCCAACGACGATCTGAATGAGCACTTAGTTAGTTTTTTGGAAATCTGTGACACCTTCAGATACAATGGGGTGTCGGATGATGCAGCAAGACTTCACTTGTTCACATTCACACTGTGGGACAAGGAGAAAAGTTGGTTACACTCTCTACCGCCAGGGTCGATTACTACAGGGGACAACCTTGGTCAGAAGTTCTTGGCCAAGTTTTTTCCCCAACAAAGACTGCGAAGATGAGAAACAAGATTACAATGTTTGAGCAGTAGCATGGGGAGTCATTGTATGAGGCATGGGAAAGGTACAAGGAACTACTTAAGAAGTGCCCACATCATAGACTACCTAAATGGCTGTAGATGAACTCATTCTACAATGGATTGAGTGGTAATCACAGGACTAGTATAGATGCAGCTTCGGGTGGAGTGTTCATGGGTAAGAGTTATGAGGAAGCGTATGAGCTAATAGAAATGATGGAGGCTAACAACTACCAGTGGACCACAGTGAGAATGACATAGCCTAAGGTAGCTGGGATGTTAGAGGTAGATGGGGTAACAGAGTTAGCGGCACAAATTTTAGCTTTGTCTAAGAAGACGGATGCTCTGACAGGTGCACAAACACAACAGGTTGCTTATGTTTGTAAATTATGTGCGGGGGAACATCCTATAGAACAGTGTGTCATTAACCTAACAGCGGTATAGATTATGAGCAGCTACAATAGAATTCCGCAGAATCAGTATCAGAATGACTAAAATCCGGGGAATAGGAATCATCCCAACTTCTCGTGGAGTAATAATCAAAATCAGCAGCCTCCATTACCATCTTATCCCCCGGGGTTTCAAAATCAGAATCAACAAGCAGCTCCACAACATGAGAAAAAGTCATATTTGGAAGAGCTATTATTGAAGTACATAGTTGGGAACGAGGCAGCAATGAAAACGCAAGTAGCAGTGATAAAGAACTTGGAGAATCAAATGGGACTGCTTGCATTGACTTTGAAAAACAAGCCGCAAGGGAAGTTGCTTAGTGATACTGAAAAAAACCTTAGAGGAAATCATAAGCAGTGTAATGCAGTTTTAATTTCATTTTCTTGTATTTTATACACACTTTTTCTTTCTTAGTTAGTTCAAACTATTTAATTAGTACTGACTAACTATTAAATTAAATCTCATCATTTATCACTAATAAATATATATAACACATTTTTAATCTTTCAACAATTATTCATCATTAATATTATAACTCACAATATTGACAATCAGATCGTTCCCAGGAAAGAGGAGGCTTTCCGATAAGGATTTCTCCTTACCGGCGCGCAATTAAATAACCTAACCCCTTTCCTCAACAGAACTTTTTAGACATTGTCAATAATACAAATAATAATATGAATAATTATGGCGTGTCAATTATTTATTTAATAATATAAAATATTATGTAGATGATACTGTGAAAATAATTGAATCAATAATATGAGATACAATGTAACAACTACTGTGGCAATAATTGAATGAAACTCAGTGACTTTTTACGTAAGCATCAATTATCAGGGATATTGTGCAATACAATGTGCTACTGTACAACAACGCATATTACTTTACCTTTATCACCGGGTATTTCGATAATTTAACGGTAAAAGTTTTGCTGTTATTTTATAAAAAGGTTATTTCTGTCGCTTTATATATTCGACAGTTATTCCATTTTGGGGTCCACCAATGATTGCGACGTCGTATGAATATTCCCCGACCAAACGAATATTCTCCGACATAATGAATATTTTATAAAAACTTGATTACTTTGTAAAATTTTCATATATCACCCTTAACTTTAACCGTTTATCAATTTAACCATTTACTGGATAGAATAATAATTATAAGAAAAATCGAATACTTTTATTTCATAAAATTCGGGTTCTTACAGTTGCGAAGGTTCAACTTGACTTATCATTTAAAAATTCATGGTTGGATGTGACGTCTTCTACTTATACCAAGGTTCATGCCTCAATATAGACAAAAGTTCGATGTTCTATTCAATGCAAAATTCATTACACTATTTATTGTACCAAGGTTCTCGCTTCAATATAAGCGAATGATTGTGGCGCCGTTGGTGTTCTACCAATACAACTTTGTTAGAAACTGTTAGTTTCCAGTAGGCACAATAGATCTAGAAGGGGGGGGGTTGAATAGATCCTTTGAATTTCAAATATTTTTCTAGTTTATTTTGTATTGCTAATAATTTAGCATGTAACAAATATAAGAATCTTTTTAAGCGCAGCGGAATAAGTAAAAATCCCCTTCATTAATATCATCATACTCATACATACATTGTTCGTAGAGTTAGTTCAGTGGTAAGCGGTTAAAATATACATAGCAGTTATAGCAGTTAATGTACATAATGTAAATGACATAAAGTAAAACACACAAGGGGTTTTAAGTGGTTCAGAGACTCAAGCTACTAATCCACTCTTCTGCTTTCAACTAGCAGGATTTCCACTAAGGAAGGGCAGCACCCTGAATCACTAAGATTTCTTCAAGGCCAGCAGCCTCGGGACTTCAGTTCACTAAGAACTCTTCAAGGCAAGCAGCCTTGGAACTTCTCTAGTTTCCTAGGAACTCTTCAAGCCTAGCAGGCTTGGAATCTCATTTAGTCCCTCCGGACAAGGACCCCTCAGGCCCTGACTTCTTGTTGTTGAGTTGTTCGTTTTTTTGTTGGAGTTAGTGCTAAGCTGCTAAGATATCATTAAGCTCTAAACATCTTTTGTACTTAGCAGCTTGGTGTGGTCCTCTATCCATTCTGCTTCGAGTCTGGACCACATCTTCTTTGGTGCTGCTGATCATCACTCTTTTCTTCTCATCTTCATCTGGTATCAGCTTTGCACCATCACCACTTGGGTTTGCTAAGTCTCTGTGCTTTTGGTAGACTTTGTCTGGCACTTAGCAACCCCTGAACCCTTCTTGAATACTTTGCAGATATGGTTCTGCACTTGTTCAGTTTCAGCTTTTAGTTCATGGTGATTCGTAGAGTGGCTCTCTTGATCTTCTTTGTACCCAGCCACTTTTCTGAATACTATCTTCTTGGCCTTCTCGGCTCTCAGCTTGGCTGCCATCTTTAGTGGCATTCTCATCTTTGTTGAGTGAAGCTTTGATCTATTTGAGTCCTTCTTTAAAGCTGCTTTACTTCCACCTTGGTAGTCTCACTGTCATTGAGACTTGTTCTATTGATCTTTGGTGGAACTCGTAGAGTCAACAATAGCATTCACCAACTCAACGATTCTGCAACTTCACAATCATCAGCAAATCTTGATCTTTGAAGCTCTGTTGATTTATACTCCTTCCCAATCTTCCCGTTTGAAAGTAACCGTTGAAAGCTATTCAAATTGCTTTGCAGATCTAGATTTATTTGGTGCAGACTGCAGATGTGACATAACACCTTTTTCTGACTTTCTGACACTGCAGTCTACTGTTTCACCTACCTCATGAGAATTGTCACTTTCATGTCTTGGGTAGGTAGTCAACTTTATTTCTTACTTCTGATTTCTAAATCAGAGGTTGTCCTTTTGCATCGATGCTCTCAATAAGCTCTATTCGAATATCAGTCTTCAGATTGAACCGTTGCTAATGCCTCAATTTTCAGTTGTTCAAACTCTATGATTCTGATGCATAACTTCTTGGACTTGATCATAGTGTCTTGTTGACAGTTGTTTCTTGACTTGTGAAGTTAACACTACGATCTTGAAGAGTGTTTGTTAGATCTCCAATGTGGAACACCTCTTCCTTCTCTAGTGCAGTACTTCAACACTTTTGTTTGCCTCGACTGTTCTTAGATACTGATGGCTTGACTTCCTTCTCTGGCCCATTCTGAATAACAAGACACTTCAGATTTGTGGCGTGTCTAGATCGCTTTCTCCTTGTGAACTCTCGTTCACTTATCATCAATGGGCTGACACAATGCTTAATCACTTTAGCCTTGTTATTCAGAGGCTGACTAGTATCTTTGTGTATTCTCCATCAGTTTCTTCTTTGTTTGGCAAACACTACGATTATGGTTACTTTCAAGATCATTGTCATCTCTCTTATTGATAGCCATTTGAATTGCTTCTCAACTTAATCTAGATGTTGATTGAGTTGATGCTTAGATCTTCTATTAGATTTTATTCCATTCATTGAGTGGTCTCTGGCTTCCTTCATGTGAGATGTATCTTTTCATTACCAACCAGAGGCTTCATTCCTTTGGATATTCTGGGAGTGCTCAATTGTTGAGAATCGTGTTTGCTCTACGATTCTACTGTGGCCTTGTGAGCACATCTGTTAAGGTCTTAGCTCTGCACACTACGATTCAGCTTCGGCTGTGCAGACACTAGGACTTTGAGATCAGATCTTGATACTACGATTTCTGTCGTTGTGTTTCTTGTCTTCATCTAATCTTGCTTGACTACGATCTTTGCCTTTGATACGATCAGTAGACTCTACGATTCTCAATGCAGTCTACGATTCTTGAATTGGCTTCGACATTAGTAGACTCTACGACTCCGAGTGTAGTCTACGATTCTTGACTGGCTTTGGCAGATGCTCGGTCGGCTCGTAGGCAGGTTATCTCTACGATTCTGAACATGACTTCTTCAGCAGACTACGGCCCTGAGGAAGTTCTCCTCGACACACTACGATCATTCCTCGTCTCTCCTAAAAGTATACGAACTCCGAGATCTACTATCTTGCAAACTACAATTCTACCTCGATAGCTCTCGAGTTTTCCTTGACTCTCCTGGCAGACTACGAGTTCTGGTGCAGTGCTCAACGATCAGATAAGCCTATCTATTACACCATAAGATCAACCTAACGTGCTTGATCTGACTATATTTATGGTCCTTGTACATCATTTCTTTTTAAGGACTTTACAAAGCTGTTTTGCTTATGTAGGATCAACCTAATACATTTGATCAATTCATTATAAGTCCTTGTACATATGTTTCTATTATCTATCAAAGGAGTTTAAAGTTTTTCCTAATTCAGGCATACTTGCATATTCATTCATATATATATATATATCATAATCAAATCATATGTAAATAGGAATATCATTCACATGCTTATTTCTGATAATCTCCCTCTATTTGATTATGACAAAAACAATAAGTGCATATGCATATTATGAATGAATCTTATATACAGTGAGCAGCTGTATTTCTAAAACAGATAATCATGAATGTCATTTATAATGATGTGGAATTTAATACACTGACATTTTACATCCTGGATCCAGAATATACCTAACTAGTTAGAAATGTACCTCTTTTGGCTCCATGTATGCTTCCAGGATGTTTGTTGACCCAGCTATTCATCTGTTTGATTTCTTTGCTTCTACTTTCCTTGGGATGTTGACTTTATTTCTTTTGTTTGCTCCTCTGCAAATGTATGCTCCTCTTCTTCATCTGGCTCCCCCTCAGTCTTTGCAAATACAAGCTCATCATTCTTTAGCTTCCCCTCAGATGATGAACTAGCTTCTTCTTCTGTTGTCTTCTTCTTTGTCTTCTTATCTTGTTTCCTTCTACTCTCCTTACCCTTTCTTGAATACTTTTTACTCTGCCTCTTTCTATGCCTCTTTTTCTCCCCCTTTTTGTCATTAATCATTTGGGAGAGCTGCTCCATATTGGACATAAGCTGCTCAATCAAATAAGAGGAGTTACCAACTTCAATCTTGAGTTCTTGTTGACTTAACTCAAGTTTCATAGAGAAAGACTGATTCATGTCGTCAATCTTGTCAAAGAGGACTTGGAGTTTCTCTTTATTTGTCTTTTGAGCTCGTAGACCCTCTTCTTTTTGATCATTTATGGCTCTCAGATTGATGTCATCTCTCTCTTTGATTTTTAGAGATACATCAGCCACAGTAGCTTGGATTCTGTCTTGAACTGAATTGTCTGTTGTTGTCCCTAAGTTCTGATACCAAATATGACGCCCCCAAAATAGGTATACATCACCTATTCTGTGTCGTCAAATACATGGTACAGAATACAAATACAATCTTAAATATATAACAAGAGCTGTGAGTTTTAATACAAATATTATCTTCTAAACAATATCCACTCTCAGAATAAGTCCTCATTACATTTATTATCACACTATTTTATAGAATAGTGAGGACTACTAAGACACCATCTCGGACCATCACTCCGTTCCCCGACTAGTCCCGACTACGTTCTCATTTCCTGAAGAGAATAGTGAGAGAAATGGTTAGCTCAACTAGCCCAATAAGAAATATTATGACTAAGATAATGCAAAATAAATTATCATTAGTCTTCAACAATGTTAAACTGATAAAATATAATAGACATCAAGTTTAACTGCAGCAGAAAAAGCAATCCATTAAAAGAGTCAAGTAAAGAATAAAATCTACTATCTTTTATGATTTAAAAGGTTTTTCATCACTTTTATCGCTGGGACTCTTCTTAATAAATAATCCACATCATCCCTGCACTACGGCCAAAGATATTCACTAGTATCACAACCACAAATTATCCATGTACTACGGGCCAAGGATATTCGTGTATTCATCAATGGTCATGATCATGCCAACAACTGTCCATCAATGCACTACCGGCCAATGAGGACTTTTACCACATCATTTGTAATATTACGGTCATGATTATACCGAATAATCCCTGGTCATAATCATACAAAGTCCATCTGTGCACTACAGGCCATAGATAACTTTCAAAAAAATATAAACATGAGGATGATGACAATGATATAAGAATTCAATAAAAACAAGTTCAAGAATTAATTTATTCAAGAACTAATAACGTCCAAATTGTCAACATAATACTTCTTTGTAGAGTAAAATTCAAGAATGCTCAGAAGAATATTTCCATGAAAAGATACTAGATGAAGCGCAAATATCAAGGATATTCCACTAATTTCATGGAGTATAGAAGTCAAAACTTTAACCAACTGAGTATAATAAAGAATGGAATAACAAAAGAAATCACCAGGCCGGCGTTAGACCACACATGCAGGATATTCCAACAGAATAATAAATAATGGAACCAGGTCCGGCGTAAACGCACAGACAGGATATTCCAACAGAATAATAAAGACGGAATCAGGTCCAACGTAAAACGTACAGACAGGATATTCCAACAGAATAATAAAGACGGAGTAACAGAAGAATTTCACCAAGTATAGGGTAGCCCGCGTATACAAGTTATTCCAACAGAGTAATAAATAATGGAATAACAGAAGAATTTCACCAAGTAAAGGGTAGCCCGCGTATACAGGTTATTCCAACAGAATAATAAAGAATGGAATAACAGAAGTTCTCTTCATAAATACAAAAGAAATAATACCCCTTACGAGTATTGAAAGAAAATAATTCTCTTCATGAATATGAAAGAAATAATACCCCTTACGGGTACAACAAATAATATCCCTTACCTTAGAACAAACTGGATATAGGAGTAGTGAAGTAACAGAATACTTTTCTTCTTTCTCTCTATAGTTTCTCTCTCTAGAGTTTCAGTGAATTCGTAAGAAATAATGAAGGAATGAGCTTCTATTTATAGGAGAATGGACTGAATAGTAACTTATTCCTGAACGGTCCAGATTGATTTACTTTTAAACGGACGGTCCAGATTGGTTTACTATAAAATATTCTAATAAAACAAAATTTTTTAAATAAAATATAATATATTCTATTTATAATCTAATAAAACGAATAACTTTATAAAAATATTTTATTTTATATAAAAAGATTTTACTATGCAGGCACTATGCAGGTACTATGCAAATACTATACATAATAAAATATAATATATTCTAATTATTGTCTAATAAAATAAATAACTTTATAAAAGTATTTTGTTTTATATAAAAAGAATTTACTATACAAAATACTATGCATAATAGAATATAATATATTCTATTTATAGTCTAATAAAACAAATAACTTTATAAAAATATTCTATTTTATATAAAAAGCTTTTCTATTTATTACATTAATAATACTAATAAAACAAAACTTCAACATCATTATTATAATTCACACTATTAATCGACCAGGTCGTTCCCAGGAAAGAGGGGGCTTTTCAATAAGGATTTCTCCCTATTAACGCGTAATTAGGTGACCAAACCTCTCCTTGACAGAACTTCTAGACATCGTTAATATTGCAAATAAAAATATTAATAACTTTGTTATCTCAATTATTGATTTAATAAAATATAAAACATCGACACTAATTGAATCAAACTGAGTGACTTCTCATGTAAGCATCAATAATTAATATTGTGTGCTACTATGCAACCACGTGTATTTTACCACCGATTATTTTATAACAACTTGCTTACTTTGAAAAATTTTCAAATGTCACCCTTAACTTTAAACTTTTATCAATTTAACTATTCACCAAATTAAAAAAAATTAAATACTTTTATTTCATAAAATTCGGGGTCTCACAATCTCCCCTCCTTATAAAATTTTGCCCTCAAAATTTACGTACGTACCTGGTATTTTGAAGAGATGAGTATACCTTTCTTTCTTTTCGGATTGTACCTTCCCGGTTATGTCCTCTGTATCATGATTTTCCCACTGCTCATCTCTAGTGTTTCAGATATCATTCTAGAATATACTTCAAAACAAGGTTAATTGACATATCATAATTTGTTAACTTATCAAGTAAACAATTTCATCTTAGGTAAGTCACCCACTAGCGAAGTATATTACTCGTCACTCCCCTCCTAGTTCTAAACTCATATCTCCGCCAACGACCATATCCCTAAGCTCTGATACCAAATATGACGCCCCCAAAATAGGTATACATCACCTATTCTGAGTCGCCAAATACATGGTACAGAATACAAATACAATCTTAAATATACAACAAGAGCTGTGAGTTTTAATACAAATATTGTCTTCTAGACAATATCCACTCTCAGAATAAGTTCTTATTACATTTATTATCACACTATTTTATAGAATAGTGAGGACTACTAACACACCATCTCGGACCGTCACTCCGTTCCCCGACTAGTCCCGGCTACGTTCTCATTTCCTAAAGAAAACAGTGAAAGAAAGGGTTAGCTCAACTAGCCCAATAAGAAATATTATGACAAAGATAATGCAGAATAAATTATCATTAGTCTTCAACAATGTTAAACTGATAAAATATAATAGACATCAAGATTAACTACAGCGGAACAAGCAATCCATTAAAAGAGTCAATTAGAGAATAAAATCTACGATCTTTTATGATTTAAAATGTTTTTCATCACTTTTATCGCTGGGACTCATCTTAATAAATAATCTACATCACCCCTGCACTACGGCTAAGGATATTAACTGGTATCACAACCACAAATTATCCATGCACTACGGGTCAAGGATATTCGTGTATTCATCAATGGTCATGATCATGCCAACAACTGTCCATCAATGCACTACGGGCTAATGAGGACTTTTACCACATCATTTGTAACATTACGGTCATGATTACACCGAATAATCCCTGATCATAATCATACCAAGTCCATCTATGCACTACAGGCCATAGATGACTTTCAAAAAAATATAAACATGAGGATGATGACAATGATATAAAAATTCAATAAAACAAGTTTAAGAATTAATTTATTCAGGAACTAATAAAGTCCAAATTGTCAACATAATACTTCTTTGTAGAGTAAAATTCAAGAATGCTCAGAATAATATTTCCATGAAAAGATACTAGATGAAGCGCAAATATCAAGGATATTTCACTAATTTCATGGAGTATAAAAGTCAAAACTTTAACCAACTGAGTATAATAAAGAATGGAATAACAAAAGAAATCATCAGGCCTACGATAGACCGCACAGGCAGGATATTCCAACAGAATAACAAATAACAGAACCATGTCCAGGGTAAGCGAACAGACAGGATATTCTAACATAATAATAATGACGGAACCAGGTCTGGCATAAAACGCACAGACAAGATATATAATATATAAAATATTGACAATAATTGAATCAAACTGAGTGACTTCTCACGTAAGTATCAATAATCAATACCGTGTGCTACTATGCAATCACGCATATTTTACCACCGATTATTTTATAACAACTTGCTTACTTTGAAAATTTTTCAAATGTCATCCTTAACTTTAAATTTTTATCAATTTAACTATTCACCAAAATAAAATAGATTGAATACTTATATTTCATAAAATTCGGGGTCACACAGCATCTTTGACTTTTCCTTGATTTGAGACATCTTCTCAATCAGGTTATCAGAATTCTTTAATAATTCATGCTCCATAGAAATTTGATCATCTGGTTGGGCAGCCTCTTGTGGAACACTAGATTGGAATCTACGATTCTCATCCTTGGACAGATCTTTGAAGGTATTGAGAATCTGAGAAATCGTTGAATACCAAACATGGGAGGATGCAGAAATGTCAGATAGTTGTGCTTGGGCAGAGAGACATCTGAATCTGGACTTGATCATCATCAGTGGTAGAGTGAACAGACTCTACTATCAACGTCTTTACAATATTCATTTTTCCATCAGAGTCCACTCTACGATCATAAGGGATATAGTGATTTTCAGTATGTCGGTAGATCTTGTAGTGGGGCTTATCGTTGATCATTATGGTTGCAAACTTCTTAACCCTGGGGAAGTTTTGTGACACTAGTTCCAAATTTGGAAAATGAGAGTAGCACCAGCTGAAGTATCTTTCATCTCTCTCAGTGTGTGCCTTTAACCATGGAATCCATGGGAAGAACCATCTCATCAGAAGGTCTTCAAAATTGTATAGTATAGTTGTGCAATCTAACTTCATATTTTTCCAGTTATGAAGCACTTCATCTGTAGTCATCCTTACAACTCGAAGTTGTTCATTTCCATGATTTATCCATCTTGCTGGTGGTTCTGCTGGTGGCTCATCAAAGACTTCCATTATAATTCTTCTGTTAATTCTGGCCGGAGAGAGAACATCATAGTATTCTAGTTCCTCAGATTCCTGATGTACAGAATCGGAACCTTTCTCTATCTCTTCCCTTTTTGAGCTTGAGTTTTGTTGATTCCTTTCATCAGATTCATCAATAGATTCTTCTTGCTGAATTTCATTTTCAGAATCCTCTTCAGCAATGTCTTCCTTGGAATCATCTCCTTCAATGTTGGTCCTGTCTTTAGCATTCTCTTCCCCTGATGCAGATTCATCATCACTTAATTCAATGACTGTATTAGAGTGCTTATTTCTCTTTTTGGAGGCAAATTGAGCTATCAATCTGTGACTCCTTCTTCTTCTTGGAGGTTCAGTTATGGGAGAATCAGATACTTCTTCTTCTTCAGACTCTGAGATCTTTGAGTCAGTAGACAAACTTTCTTGAGTTTCATCATTGGTAGGGGCAGATATTTCTTTTTCAACCTCATCATCTTTTGATCCATCATGAGAGCTTGTTGGAGCATTTGCATTTGGAGATTCAGATGAGTCATCTTCCAGCTCTTCTTCAACTTCAAAATGAGTACTCTGAGAATTGGCCATAGGGCTTACATATTCTTCTTTATTAGCAAAGTTTACATCTTCTTTCATGGATCCAGCTCCACCTTCATCATTGGATCCATTCTCCAGGGACTCAGTCTTGAGATTATCAGTTCCATTCTCTTCCTTTGACTCTACGTCCTTTTCTTTGTCAGATGTGCTTCCTTGGGGAACTGGAACTTGTCTGTTTACCACTTTAGCTTTATTTCTGGATGGCCCTTAAGATAGTCTGTTAATTCTTCTCTTTGTGATCTCTGCAGTTGAGACCTTTTCATTTCCATCCTTATCTTTGGAGGAGAGACTTCTTGATGGGGCCTCAGTTTTCCTCATGCTCTTGGATTTCTTCTTGGCTGGTGTGGTTGCTGTTGGTACAGAATCATCATATTCAAAACTTTCTACCTCTTTTGCCTTCCTCTTCTTTGAAGAGGCCTTGCTGCTGCTCTCAGTTGCCAACCTCCTATTTTCTTTTGGGATTTTCTTCCAATTCACAAATAGTTGTGGAGACATTACTTTGTGTACATTCAGAGGTTCTCCCTCATTATCCTTGATCTTGCTTCCTAGCTTCTTCTTCATCACTATGTTTAGCAGTCTTCCATGAAATACTTTCGTTAGTGGTTTTTCTGTAGATTTCTTCAACTCAGCTTTTTCTATCCATTTGGAAATTTAATCAAACAGAATAACTCCAAAGTTAATTTGCTTCTTCAGAACTATGGCAGACATAATCTTCAACTGTTGGTCGAGTACAGTGTCGTGTGTAGTATCCTTGCATAGTATACATTTTCCCACTATCTCAGCAAGGAACTCTAATTTCTCTGGAAAATCCTTTTTCTTCATGTCCTTCAGACTAGGGTATTTTTGGTACCCCATAATCTCCTTTGCTTTCTCATTGTCAATCTCATCAAGGTTTTTCAATCCTAGGTCAGGAAAACCTAGGCATTGGCTGATATCGGATGATTTCAGTTTTAGAGACTGACCTTTAACCTTGGTTGAAAGAGTTTCGGTATTTACGGATGCATTTGAGTAGAATTCCTTAACCAGTTCAGTGTATACTCGAGTGCTTGCCTCAAGAAATTCTGAGAATCCAGCTTTCTTCACGAGTTCAAAAATGTCTCTAAACTTCTTTTCGGATTTCTCAAATGACTTGGTTCCGAGTTGAATGCCAGTAATTACTCATCAAACTTCCATTTGAATGATTCGAGGAATATGGATATTGATTCAGGGAGATTTATGGAGTATGGCTGATCTGGAAATTTTAGTAGTTTGGCTTCGAAGAGAATTCTAGGGTTTGAAAATGGGAGGGAGATATGTTTAAGAGGTTCTGATAACTGTTTGTAGATTTGAATCTGTCTTTATTGTAGTTCCTTCTAACTCTGCATACGCTGTGATGTGTCACCCAGTCATTGGTTGCACGATGCCCAGTAACAAGGTGTAACTCCCCAATAACTGGTCAGTTAGCTATCTCTTTTAGAAGAGTGGATGTTTGATTGACGTGGATTGACCTTTGACCTCTTGAGTTCGTAGAGTAGCATGATAGAACAGCTATTAACTCTACATTTTCCTTTGTTGACTCAAACATCAATTCTCTGAAAGATGTTGCAGTGGATGGTTTTGACATTACTTATCATTTTGAACCTCCACGCCTCATCCACTGTTGTGCTTTATGAAGCCTTGGGCACTTTCCTTCAGCAGGACATCTTTCCAACCAGCATTCGAGCTTGTCTTCCCTCATTTTGAATGATTGAGCAATTTTCCTGTTCTTTCAACTCCTCGTAAGTTAGGAGTAGCCTCTTATAGGACTGCGATCTTCGAGTCTGCTTCTACGATCGCTGAGGTTGCACTACAATCGTAGATTTCTCTTCAACCTCTACTCTACGATCATTGACTAACTTGGTCTTTGAGATGACCTTGATTAAGCAATTCTTCTGGGTTAAGGTAGCTCAGGAAGGGCCAACCTCTTAGAGTGAGCTAAGGGTTAGGTTTGTCCCTGAGGCTCTTTCCAGATGAAGTACTTTAGAAGTGATTTACACTGATATCTCATTTGACCTTTTCTGGTGGTGAGGTCCTTTACCAACTTTAGACAATTGCATTTGATGTAATCGTGGTTTCCTTCTACTATTCCACTACGATCAGATGTTTGATCGTAGGCTCTCTACAGTTTTGAGTTGGGTGGCTGAATGGTTATCCGTAGTACATTTTGAAATGTTCCTACTGACTATGGATCTTCATTTAGTTCATCAGCCACAAAGTTTTGGGAATCTGTAGCTGGTACACTGCTTCATAGTATATCTCAGTTTGTTGTTCCTTAATATATCACTGCTCCCCATAGTTGATGATGTCTTCTCAGATAGATGTGATTCCCTTTTCTTTATATGTATTAGAAGACAGCCTTGCATATCTTTTTCTGATTGGAATCACCAAATCTTCTTATATCGTAGAAATGGGCATCTTTAAGGTTGATCATTCTACGATCCTTTGACAGCATTACGAACGTAGTCTTCTTTTACAATTTGTACTTATGGAGTTCTACTCTCGCAATGAGTTCCTCATGTTTGATGCTCAATGATCCTCTATGGTGAGCTTCTGTGAGGAGTCTTCTCTTATGACCTGCTTTGAATGATTGAGCGTCTAAGACCCTTTTATATCTTTGGTTGAATGACTTGCTTCCTTATAAAGATCAACAACAATGTGAGCTTCATTCAGATTAGCTCAGCAAGTCTTCTAGGACAGGTTTTGACAAATAAGAGTTTTATCATAATCATTTCTGAACAGTCTTAAGCCTTCTGCTTGTTGAATTTTCTTGACTGAAGTCTTCTGCTTCAGCATTCCTTAGTGTGGTCAGATGGACCAGATACCTACAGGTTATAAATTTCTATTTTTAGTACCCATGATTAAATGGGTCTTGCTAGGTTAGTTTTCTAAACCCCTGTTACTCATATATTTGGATAATCATCATATTAATCTACAATAGTCATATTCATGCATGTAGCTAATTTAGATAATACATTTTGAGATGCATGATAGTGAGTGTGTGTGAGATTTGCTATTTTAATAAACCACTCTTTTCTTTGATGGTATCATCATATGCTAAGTTATGTTCACAGAGTGAGAATTAGCTCTACGATTTATTAGCATCTGGTTGATTCGTGGAGGTGATCAGTTTCTATGAATCTTCAAGATTCTCTTGTAGATCTGATCATACTCTGTGTATCATTAAACACTTAGACCATAGGATGTACAAAACACATTAACCCATCAACAAGGATTTCTTCACATTCAATGGACCTGTGAGGCTCTCAAAACCATTTCAGGTCTCTTTCAAGTTATCATCTTCAACCTAAAACTTGGATGGAGAGAAACTTTATAGACATTTGAGTTTCTATCATCAGTGTACTTTTTCTCTTCAACTTTTTAAATAGATTATGAGTACTTGAAGGAAAGTTGTTATAGTTCATGAGTAAGGTGAAAATCAGATGTTCATATCTATGTTAGCGAGGAACCGTACCTTTTTTCTGTTAGTTTCTCAACAGTCATTTATCTTAGATATACTGAGTTTAGGCATTGATGTGCATGTTTTCTCATTTATTTCTGACAGCCAATTTCTCTAGTTGATCTTCATTCAATCAGTCGTGGTCTTGAAGATGCAAGCTAAGAGAGTGTCAGCATCTTTAATTCTTTGACATCCTTGAGTTCACAAGGTTTACATCCAGATGCTGGTTGACTAGATACATGTTTGAGAGATTCTTCTTTCTTTTCTGAATAAAACATTTCTTAGCATGTATGGCCTTTTTATCTCTTCAGGCTGGTGGATGTTTGACTCTTTTCTATTGATGTCATTTGAGCTTTCTAGTGTGGTATTCAAACAACAAGATTGACTGCAAGCAAGGATTGGTCTTGTTGATATGACAATCGAGATTATGGACCAATCTGAGCAGCTTCAGGTGTATATACACATTTACATGTACACAATATTTTCAACGTGTGAGGTCATCTACATATAACAAGTGACTTACTACTAAACTAAGTTTTAGAACAATGTTTGTGCCTAGGATCAAACTCAAAGCAATTTTCTTTTAAATATAGCATGAGAACCTACTTTGATACTAATTGTTAGTTGCTAGTAGGCACAATAGATTTAGAAGGGGGGTTGAATAGATCCTTTTAATTTCAAATACTTTTCTAGTTTATTTTGTATTGCTAATAATTTAGCATTTGACAAATATAAGAATCTTTTCAAGCGCAGCGGAATAAGTAAAAGATCCCCTTCATTGATATATTCATACTCATACACACATTGTTCGTAGAGTTAGTTCAGTGGTAAGCGGTTAAAATATACATAGCAGTTATAGCAGTTAATGTACATAATGTAAATGACATAAAGTAAAAGACACAAGGGGTTTTAAGTGGTTCAGAGACTCAAGTTCCTAATCCACTCTTCTACTTTCAACTAGCAGGATTTCCACTAAGGAAGGGCAGCACCCTGAATCACTAAGATTTCTTCAAGGCCAGCAGCCTTGGGACTTCAGTTCACTAAGAACTCTTCAAGGCAAGCAGCCTTGGAACTTCTCTAGTTCCCTAGATACTCTTCAAGCCTAGCAGTCTTGGAATCTCATTTAGTCCCTCTAGACAAGGACCCCTCAGGCCCTGACTTCTTGTTGTTGAGTTGTTCGTTTGTTTGTTGGAGTTGGTGCTAAGCTGCTAAGATATCATTAAGCTCTGAACATCTTTTGTACTTAGCAGCTTGGTGTGGTCCTCTATGCATTCTGCTTTGAGTCTGGACCACATCTTCTTTGGTGCTGCTGATCATCACTCTTTTCTTCTCATCTTCATCTAGTATCAGCTTTGCACCATCACCACTTGGGTTTGCTAAGTCTCTGTGCTTTTGGTAGACTTTGTCTGGCACTTAGCAACCCCTGAACCCTTCTTGAATACTTTGCAGATATGGTTTTGCACTTGTTCAGTTTCAGCTTTTAGTTCATGGTGATTCGTAGAGTGGCTCTCTTGATCTTCTTTGTACTTAACCACTTTTCTGAATGCTATCTTCTTGGCCTTCTCGGCTCTCAGCTTGGCTGCCATCTTTAGTGGCATTCTCATCTTTGTTGAGTGAAGCTTTCATCTGTTTGAGTCCTTCTTCAAAGCTGCTTCACTTCCACCTTGGTAGTCTCACTGTCACTGAGACTAGTTCTATTGATCTTTGGTGGAACTCGTAGAGTCAACAATAGCATTCACCAACTCAACGATTCTGCAACTTCACAATCATCAGCAACTCTTGATCTTTGAAGCTCTGTTGATTTATACTCCTTCCCAATCTTTCTGTTTAAAAGTATCCGTTGAAAGCTATTCAAATTGCTTTGCAGATCTCGAGTTATTTGGTGCAGACTGCAAATGTGACATAACACCTTTTTCTGACTTTCTGACACTGCAGTCTACTGTTTCACCTACCTTATCAGAATTGTCACTTTCATGTCTCGGGCAGGTAGTCAACTTTATTTCCTCCTTCTGATTTCTAAATCAGAGGTTGTCCTTTTGCATCGATGCTCTCAATAAGCTCTATTCGAATATCAGTCTTCAGATTGAGCCGTTGCCAATGCCTCAATTTTCAGTTGATCGAACTCTACGATTCTGATGCATATCTTCTTGGACTTGATCAGAGTGTCTTGTTGACTGTTGCTTCTTGACTTGTGGAGTTAACACTACGATCTTGAAGAGTGTTTATTAGATCTCCAATGTGGAACACCTCTTCCTTCTCTAGTGCAGTGCTTCAACACTTCTGTTTACCTCGACTGTTCTTAGAAACTGATGGCTTGACTTCTTGCTCTGGCCCCTTCTGAATAACAAGACACTTCAGATTTATGGCGTGTCCAGCTCGCTTTCTCCTTGTGATCTCCCGTTCACTTATCATCAATGGACTGACCCAATGCTTAATCACTTTAGCCTTGTTATTCAGAGGCTGACCAGTATCTTTGTGTATACTCCATCAGTTTCTTCTTTGTTTGGCAAACACTACGATTCTGGTTAATTTCAGGATCGGTGTCATCTCTCTTATTGACAGCCACTTGAATGGCTTCTCAACTCAATCTAGATGCTGATTGATTTGATGCTTAGATCTTCTATTAGCTTTCATGCCATTCGTTGAGTGCTCTCTGGCTTCCTTCATGTGAAATATATCTTTGCATTACCAACCAGAGGCTTCATTCCTTTGGATATTCTAGGAGTGCTCAATTATTGAGAATCGTGTTTGCTCTACGATTCTACTGTGTCCTTGTGAGCACATCTATTAAGTTCTTAGCTATGCACTCTACGATTCAGCTTCGGCTGTGCAGACACTACGACTTTGAGATAAGATCTTGATACTACGATTTCTGTCGTTATGCTTGTTGTCTTCATTTGATCTTGCTAGACTACGATCTCTGCCTTTGATACGATCAGTAGACTCTATGATTCTGAATGCAGCCTACGATTCTTGAATTGGCTTCGACATTAGTAGACTCTATGACTCCGAGTGTAGTCTACGATTCTTGACTGGCTTTGGCAGATGCTCGGTCGGCTCGTAGGCAGGCTGTCTCTACGATTCTGAACATGACTTCCTCAGCAAACTACGGCCCTGAGGAAGTTCTCCTCGACACACTACGATCCTTCCTCGTCTCTCTTGAAAGTCTACGAACTTCGAGATCTACTATCTTGCAGACTACGATTTTGCCTCGATAGCTCTCGAGTTTTCCTTGACTCTCCTGAAAGACTACGATTTCTGGTGCAGTGTTCAACGATCAGACAAGCCTATCTATTACATCATAAGATCAACCTAACATGATTGATCTTACTATATTTATAGTCATTGTACATCATTTCTTTTTAAGGACTTTACAAAGTTGTTTTGCTTATGTAGGATCAACCTAACACATTTGATCAATTCATTCTAAGTCCTTGTACATATGTTTCCATTATCTATCAAAGGACTTTACAGCTTTTCCTAATGCAAGCATACTTGCATATTCATTCATATATATATATATATCATAATCAAATCATATGTAAATAGGAATATCATTCACATGCTTATTCCTGACAGAAATGATTCGGTAGTGTTCACCTCATGTATACTTGATGTGGCGTCTATCAAACAGTCTAGTTGATTAGTAGTTATGTTTAGACAACATAGTATACGACTATCGTGTCTATGAAAATAAGTTGGTTAGAAAATACTTCCACCTTTACATATTATTTTATTATTGTTGATTTTTTAAAATTAACTTAAGAAATTTTTAAACTTAAAATTGACATATATTCCTTTAAATTTTAATTAATACAATGATGAATATTGTAAACTATATAAAAAGTATTACTCATTGTAAATTTGTTCTTCTATAATTTTTAATAAGTTATTTCAATTTTGAATTTAAAATTGTCTCAAATTAATTTTCAAAAATTAATAATAATCATATAATTTAGAAGGGAGGGACTAGTTCATAGTCACTGTCAATTTCACACAAATAACATACAAGTTAAAGTTAGTTAAAGATATCTTCGCATATCTTGGCTGATGATTAAGATTGAAAACTGAAACTTGTATCTCTTTATATAAAATTAAAAATCATTGTAATTTTGAATAAAATAGTTGGTGTTGATAATAAATTCTATGTATTTATAATATATTTTTAAAATCATAGTTTGAATTTCAAAAGACAAAAAAAGTTAAAATTAATTATAAAATATTAATATTAGCCCCATCTTTATTTTCAAATGTAGCCCCATCTTTATGCATGTGTGTCGCTCTGTGTCGACACTGTATTAGTTAATTGACCAAATTTAAATTTAGACTAATTACTCCCCTCTATTTCATAATAATAGTCGTTTTAGTTTCATGCACATGAATTAAAAAATTCAATTAATACTATTATTTATTAATTAAAAATTATATGAAATTTCATCACTACTCTTAAGTTGAAAACTACTAATACAATAGAGAATTTCTTGGGACAATTAAATTGGAACGAATTTTTCTTCTAAAAAGTCAATTATTATAGAATGGAGATAGTAATACTTTGAACACACCATAAAAAGTGTGTATAAAGAGGTTTTTTTTTTGTCGAATTTTGAGAAAGACACTTAGTTATTATTCCTTGATCCGTTCTTTTGTGGAGGAACCATGCTATGGAGAAAATGACCTGGGAGTTGGAATCGGAAATGAAAGTGAGGTATTCTCACCTTTTTGAAACACCAGGTACGTACGTCAATTTTGAGGACGAAATTTTATAAGGAAGGGAGGTTATAAGACCCCAATTTATTATAAATAAAATTGAATTTTCTCTATTCATTATCTTGAAATAATAAGGAGTTAATTTGATATAATATTTTGGTTATGGGTGAAATGTGCAAATTTTGCAAAATAAACAAGTGGTTATAAAATATTCATTTTGTTGAGAAATATTCGTTTGGTCGTGGAATATTCTTGTTGTCGAGGAAAATTCGTACGACGACACAGCAATTTGTGGGCCCCATAAAGGAAAACGGTCGGATGAAGAAAACGACAAGTTTAAGTTTTTATAAATAATCGCATAATTGTTACCGTTAACACTGTTGGATTACCTGGTAGTTAAAATACAGTAATACGCGTGATTGCACAGTAGGACATGGTATTGCAAAGTATTTTTGAATTATTAATTATTACGTAAGAAGGCACTACTCAATAATTGTTACAGTAATTACTGTTCAATATTTTATTTTATTGATTCAATAATTGTTGCGTTGATATTTTATATTATTATTGTTTTAATAATTGTCACTGCACAGTAGTTCCCATTATCAGATCAATAATTCATATTATTTGAATAATATTATAAGATAGCATTATTTGCAATATCTAAGGAAGTTCTGTCTAAGAAAAGGTTTGGTCACCTAATTGCGCGCCAGTAAGGAGAAATCATTATCGAAAAGCCCTCTCTTTCCTGGGAACGACCTGGTTGTCATAATTGTGATTCTGTAATATTATTTGTGAATAATTAATTATTGATTTATATGATAAGGAAATATTTATTTTATGTGGACATAAATGATGGATTGAAAAATATTTATTTTATGTGGATATAAATGAAGGAATTAATGTTGAGGTGTTTTATCAGTATTTTGTCGGAATGGAGGTATTAAAAATCGTCCGTATGTGAATTTCGGGCATTTTTCGTTTGGAATTTGGAAAAACTTAAAGCTACAAAGTTATAGAGAATTCAAATTCCTATGGAATGGACATAAAATTCATATTTTTCTAATAAAAGGGTTATTTATTATGAATTATTGAAGTTTCTGATTATTATTTAAATGGTAAAATATTTTGGAAAATTCTAGAATGGGTGAGCCCCACTTTTGGTTGGTGAGAAATGTGCTAAAATTTTATTTCAAAAGTGGTGGCATGAATAGTAACAGGTAAAGCCATCAGATAGCAGATCAAGTCTGTTTTGGCGTTCTAGCATTTTTTTATAAATAGGGTGCTGAGTTAGAATTGAAAATCACACCATAAACATAAGTTTTCTTTCTCTCTATATTATCAAGCGTATTTTGTGAGTATTTAGATACTTTGAGAGTTGCTATTCATTGCATGTGTCCTTCAGCATCATATCCGATATTCCATTCAGAAATACTGTTCTTTTGAGGTAAGGGATGTTATTTTCTTCGGTAATGATATTATTTCTTTCAATATCATTATGCTAAAATATTGTTATGAATTTTATTATGTAATTTTTACCTTTTTGTGTCCGGGTTACTATTCACGTATACGACACTATTCACAAATACGACACTATTCACCGAAAAATAAAATTTTCTCTGCTTTGTCCCAGATGTCTATTATGATTATTATCTTTGATTGTATCCATGTTTTCATCTTCATTCTTGAATTTAACTCCATTATGATTTATTATGGAGTATTTTTAAAGTTGAATTATCTAAAGTACAAATATCTGCCCTTTTATCTCACTAGATTAATTCTCTAAAATGTTTTTTATTATCTTCAGTCTTTAATGGTGATACTTGATGAATATCTTTGACCTGTAGTGCAAAGATGAATGATTACCTGATGAATATCTTTGGCTCGTAGTGCAAAAATGAACAGGTGTTAAGATGAACATGACCAACTGGTGATACAAATGAATATCTTTGGCCCGTAGTGCAAAGATGAATATTTTATGCAAGATGTATATTGATTGATGTTACAGAGATAAAATATTGATGATGAACTTTTAAATTCATAGATGATAGTAGATTTCATTCTCTACTTAACACTTCTAATGAATTGTTATTTCCGCTGCGAATATTGATTTAAAACTTGTTGTCCATTATATTTTATCTGATTTGTTGAAGGATAACGATAATTTTTTGTTCATTATCTTAGTCATAATATTCTTTACTGGGCTAGTTGAGCTCACCATTTTCTTTTTTGTTCCATTTTTCTTCTCATGAAGCAAGAATATAGCGAGCAGTAGTCGGGGTGTGGAGTGATGTTCCTTGGCAGTTGTTATGTAGTCCTCGCTATTTGTAAAATAGTGTATCAATAATTGTATTGAGGACTTATTTGAGTGTGAATATTATCTAGAAGATAATATTTATATTTAAACTCACAGTTTATGTGTTGTCGTATTTTGCACAATAAATATATTATTAAAGTTGTAGTTATTTTTGTACCATGTATTTGACGACTCAGAATGGGTGATGTATACCTATTTTGGGGGCGTCACATATGTTGTCTCAATTATTGATTTAATAATATAAAATATTGTGCAAATGATACCGTGACAATAATTGAATCAATAATATGAGATACTATGCAGCAACTATTGTGACAATAATTGAATAAAACTGAGTGACTTTTTAAGTATCAATAATCAAAGATATTGTACAATATCATGTGTTACTGTGCAACCACGCGTATTATTGTACTTTTATCACTGGGTATTTCAACAGTTTAACGGTAAAAGTCTTGTCGTTATTTTTATAAAAAGGTTACTTTTGTCGCTTTCTATATCTGACAGTTATTTCGTAATGTGGAGTCCACCAATGATTGTGTCGTCGTACGAATATTCTCCGACCAAATGATTGTGCTTACTTTGCAAAATTTGCACATATCACCCATAACTATACCATTATATCAAATCATACCTTATTATTTAAAATAATATTTAGAAAAAATTAAATCTTTATTCATAAAAATTTGGGGTCTTATAACTTTACTTTTACCACCGGGTATTTCGACAATTTAATGGTAAAAATTTTGCCATTATTTTTATAAAAAGTTTATTTCTGTCGCTTTATATATTCGACAATTATTCCGTTGTGGGGTCCACCAATGATTGTGACATCGTAAGAATATTCTCCGATAAAAGAATATTCCCCGACCAAACGAATATTTCCCGACACAATAAATATTTTATGACAACTTGCTTACTTTATAAAATTTTTGTATATCACCCTTAACTTTAACTGTTTATCAATTTAACCATTTACTGAATAGAATAATAATTATAAGAAAAATTAAATATTTTTATTTCATAAAATTCGGATTCTTACAGTTGTGGAGGTTCAACTTTACTTATCATTTAAAAATTCATGGTTGGATGTGACGTCTTCTACCTATACCAAGGTTCTTGCCTCAATATAGACAAAGGTTTGATGTTCTATTCAACGCAAAATTCATTACACTGTCTATTGCACCAAGATTCTCGCTTCAATATAAACGAATAATTGTGGCGTTATTAGTGTTCTACCAATACAACTTTATTAGAAACGATTCGGCATTATTCACCTCATGTATACACGATGTGGCATCTATCAAAAAGTCTAGTTGATTAGTAGTTATGTTTATACAACATAGTATACGACTATCATGTCTACGAAAATAAGTTGGTTAGAAAATACTTCCACCTTTACATATTATTTTATTATTGTTGATTTTTTAAAATTAACTTAAGAAATTTTTAAACTTAAAAGTGACATAAATTATTTTAAATTTTAATTAATATAATAATGAATATTGTAAGCTATCTAAAAAATATTACTCATTGTAAATTTGTTGTTTTATAATTTTTAATAAGTTATTTCAATTTTAAATTTAAAAATATTTTAAATAAACTTTCAAAAATCAATAATAATCATGTAATTTAGAATGAGGGAATAGTTCATAGTCACTATCGATTTCACACGAATAACATACAGGTTAAAGATATCATTGAAAACTGAAACTTGAATCTCTTTATATATAATTAAAGATCATTATAATTTTGAATAAAATAGTTGGTGTTGATAATAAATTCTATGCATTTATAATATATTTTTAAAATCATAGTTTGAATTTCAAAAAAAAATAAAATTAAATATAAAATATTAATAGTTGCCCCATCTTTATTTTCAAATGTAGCAAATGCATACTCACCCTCTTGAATAGTACTATCTCTATTTCGGATCCGGTTACTATAAAATTAATTTCATGGTAAGTTGATTAATTGATTAATACAGTGTTGCCACACAGAGCGAGAGATTACCTCCCGCCTGTGTCTCGCTCTATGTGTCGAAACTGTATTGGTTAATTGACCAAATTAAGTTAACTCCATACTAACCACCCCCTCTATTCCATAATAATAATCATTTTAGTTTCATGCACATGAATTAAAAAAATCAATTAATACGATTATTTAATAATTAAAATTTGTATGAAATTTTATAACTGTCCTAAAGTTGAAAACTACTAATACAATAGAGAATTTCTTGGGACAATAAGAGAAGTTAGAGTGATATAAGATAAATAGTTTATTCTCCTAAAAAATTATAAACGACAAATAAATTAAAACAATTTTTTCTTCTAAAAAGTCAATTATTATATAATGGAGATAGTAATACTTTGAACACATCGTAAAAATGTGTATAAAGAGGTTTTATTTTAAAATTACGCCCGTCGAATTTTGAGAAAGACCGAGTTAGTTATTATTCCCTGATCCGTTCTTTTGTAATTGTCGTTTAAGAGAGTAAAATTTATTCTTATTTATTTGTCGCCTGTGAATTTCAAAAAAGTATTAATATCTTAATTAATTTTTCATATTATATATTCTTATATTAAACACCAACTTGTTTCTCTTTCATCTTTTCCATTAATTTTAAAAAGGTATTGTTGAGATTTTATAAGTAATTATTTTGATCAATCAAACAAATTAATAATTACATTTCTTAATCCTTGAAATTTTTTTAAAGTGAAAAGTAAAAAGTGACCGAGAAAGTATTGGCTAAACATTCACAATCAACTTCAATACATCACTCTCCATAAATATAGAAAATAAATATTTTGCAAGATCACTCACTCACATATGACTACTAAAATATAATTTTTATAAACTTTTTAAAAATTATTTATGAGGTTACAATTTAAAAATTAATAAATAATGTGAAATTAAAATTTAAAAATACTTAATTTATAAAAATGCATACTAACCTTATATTTTAGAAACAAAAAGGTACTCCTTCCATCCCTTAATATAAATATTTTCAGAGAAATATTGTTGTCCTTTAATATAAGTCGTTTGAGAATTTCAAATAAACATTAATTGCTTGATTTTGAATATTACCCTAAGTATAAAATATAAATTTAATTCTCTCACTAATTTTTATCTAATAAATAACACTTTTTGTAAGACCCCAACCTATTATTAATGAAATTTAATTTTCTCTATTTATTATTTTGAAATAGTAAGGGTTGATTTGATTAATATGGATAGTTATGGGTACAATACACAAATATTTCAAAATAAGCAAGTGGTTATAAAATATTCATTGTTGTCGGGGAATATTCGTTTGGTCGTGGAATATTCGTACTGTCGGGAAATATTCGTACGACGGCGCAGCCATGTGTGGGCCCCATAACGGAAAGCGATTGGATGAAGAAAATGACAAATATAAGTTGTTTAAAAATAACAACGTAGTTGTTACCGTTAATACTGTTAAAATACTCGGTGGTTAAAACACAGTAGCACACGGTATTGCACCAATTATTGATTTTTACGTAAGAAGGCACTACTCAATAATGGTTACAGTAATTACTGTTCAGTATTTTATTTTATTAATTGCTGCGTTGATATTTTATATTGCTGTTGTTTCAATAATTGTCATTACACAATATTTTTCATTATCGAAGCAATAATTTATATTATCTGAATAATATTGTTTGATAACATTATTGGTAATGTCTAGAAAATTCTATCTAAGGAGAGGTTTGGTCACCTAATTGAGCGCCAGTAGGGAGAAATTCTTATTGGAAAGCCCCCTCTTTCCTAGGAACTGCCTAGTTGTCAATATTGTGATTCTGTAATATTATTTGTGAATAATTAATTATTGATTCATATGATGAGGAAAATATTGATTTTATGTGGATATAGATGAAGAAAATTTTTAATGTGACAATTATTAAAAATTGAAATTTTATCTTTTTCTGATAAAATAATTCATTTAAATATATTATTATATTTTAATAATATAATAATGATGATATTTTTACGATAAATGTGGGATATATGAGTATACGTGGAGGAGGAATATTTTTGTTACCAAAAATAATAAAAGCAGATTTTGTGTGTCCGTAGACCCATTTCTTGACTGAAATTTGATTATAAACTGTAAAATTACATGTTTGTGGATTTCGGTTAATTTCTGTTTGAAATTTGGAAAAACTTCCTTCTGCAAAGTTGTAGATAATTGAATTTTCTATAAAAAAACGCGAAATTCATTTTTTTGATAAAAGGCTATTTATTATAAATTATTGATGTTTCGAAACTCCGAAATAATTGATTTTTGGAAGTATAAAATATTTAAAATGAGAAAAATGTTTTTTGTCATTATTGTGGGTCTTGCATGTGTTAGAAGTGGCTGAATTCAGATATCTAAATGTGGGCGTAGGAATAAAAATTAATAAATTAATATTTTATTAAATTTTTCTGCTTTGGTGTTCTAAGCATTTTCCTATAAATAGGGTGCTTAGGTTAGAATTGAAAATCACACCAGAAACTGAAGTTTTCTCTCTCTATATTATCGAGCGTATTCTTGTGAGTATTTTGAGTATACTTTGAGTATTGTTATACGGTGCAAGTTCAAGTCATAGCCTATATCCGATGTTTCAACTAGAAGTATTGTCTTTCAAGGTAAGGGATATTATTTTTTTTAAAATGATATTATTTCTTCTAATATCATTATGCTGAAGTATTGATCTGAACTTTTAATCAAATTTGAAACTTTTTGTGTCGGAGTTACTAATCACGTATACGGCACTATTCACGTATACGACACTATTCACAAATACGGCACTATTCATCAAAAAATGAAAATTTTCCTTTTCGTCTAAAATATCTATTGTGGATACTAGCTTTGATTGTATCCATGTATTGATCATTCTTGAATTTTACACTACTATGATTATTTTTGAGGTATTTTTGGACATGGTTAAAACAAAGTACGAATCCTAAATCCTTAATCCTTGTCATTTTGTTTCCCTGGATTCGTTTCTTTAAAAATATTTTTCATCATCCTCAGTCTTAAATGATGATATTATTGAATATCTTTGGCATGTAGTGCAAAGATGAATGATTTTTGATGAATATATTTGGCCTGTAGTGCAAAGATGAACAGGTGTTTAGATGAACATGACCAACTGATGAATATCTTTGGCCTATAGTGCAAAGATGAATATTTGATTCCAGATATATATTGATTGATGTTACAGGGATAAAAGATAGACGATGAACTTTTAAATTCATACATAGAAGATAGTAGTTTGCATTCTCTACTTAACTCTTCTAATGAATTATTATTTCCGCTGCAAATATTGATTTAAAACTTGTTGTCTATTGTATTCTATTAGATTTTTTCCCTGTTGAAGACTAATGATAATTTGTTGTATATTATCTTAGTCATAATATTCTTTACTAGGCTAGTTGAGCTCACCCTTTTCCTTTTTGTTCCATTTTTCTTATCAGGAGGCGAGAATATAGCAAGTACGAGTCGGGGTATGGAATGAAGGTTCTAGAGAGAGTTGTTTAGTAGTCCTCACCATTTTTATAAAATAATGTATCAATAAATGTGATGAGGATTTATTTGAGTATAGATATTGTCTAGAAGATAATGTTTGTATTCAAACTCACAGTTTTACTGTTATAATAATAAAGTTGTAGTTATTTCTGTACCATGTATTGACAACTTAGAATGGGTGATGTATACCTATTTTGGGGGAAATGATACAGTATTTGAGAATGTCGACTGAGAATATTAACAGTGGAAATGAGACCGTGGAGACGCATGTACTCACCAACGAGGAGAACGTGCAACAGGCTGGAAATGTTCCTCCTGTGAACAACACCACTGAGCAGATGATGAACGAGGGGATGTTTAGAAGCTTTTTGTAGTTCATGCAAAATCAGACGAGGAAGACTCGTGTTCAAAATACAGGAGGAAATGATAGCAATTCACAGGTTGTCACAGCCAAGCAGTTCAAAGAGTTGGGACCACCGAAATTTAAGGGAAAGCCAGATCCGATCATGGCGGAAACATGAGTCAAGCAAATTACCAAGATATTCGATGTCTTGGGATGCACGGAGGAACAGAAGGATCCATTCGCCACCTTTATGTTCCGTGGCGAGGCAGACTACTGGTGGGAGTCTGTGAAGCGTACCCATCCAGCCGCACTCAGCATGTCTTGGGAGAAGTTTCAGAAACTATTTAATGACAAATACTTTCTTGAAAGTGTTCGTCATATGAAGGAAGTGGAGTTCATCAGATTAGAACAAAACAACATGACGGTGTCTCAGTACGAGGCAAAGTTTGCAGAGTTATCCAGGTTTGCACCTCATTTGGTGGAGAATGAGGAACGTATGACGCGGATTTTTCTGAGAGGTTTGAAACCCGGCATACGACAATATCTCATTTCTCATAAATTTTCTCTCTATTCAGATGTTGTAAACAGGGCTCAATTATTAGAGCGAGATAACGAGTACGGTCAACCGAGGGACCACAATCAGGATCATACCGGAGATAACAGTCAACAAAACAACGATAACCAGCAGAGAAAGAAAAAGACGGACAAAAATGGTATCCACTCTGGTGGTAATCATGGCCGTGAAAATAGAAGAAGCGAGTCAGGAGGAGATTTTAAAAAGAGGAGATTTAACAACGACCATGTGAAGACAACAGTGCCGGCAGCAACTGGTTCTAAGGGAGGAGAACGACCACCGGTCATATGCTATAAATGCGAGAAAGAGGAACATATCAGTCCAAACTGCCCAGAACAGTTCAAGGTATGCTATAATTGTGGAAAGGAAGGACATATTTCTCGAGATTGTACGGTAGTGAATCCTAGTTCAGTGGGGACGGTGACTCAAAAGACTGTCCCAGAAAAGTCAAAGTCAACGGTTCCTGGAAGAGCGTTTGTTGTGATTGGTCAAAATGCGAGGAACCCAAACGAGGTGATCATGGGTAAGCTATTTATAAATTTTTGCGAAGTTTATAACTTACTTGATACCGGTGCTACCCATTCATTTATCTCTCCTGCTTGTGCTCAACGTTTAAACTTGACTCCGGAGAAATTAGACTTTGACCTATCTGTGGAAACTCCGTTAGGAGAAACTTTCATCACATCCACTGTTTATAAATCTTGTTTGATTCAAGTTGGCACCATCACCTTACCTGTTGACCTTATCTCTTTAAAGATACTTGCTTTCGATGTGATTTTAAGGATTGATTGGTTAACTACTCATCATGCCAAAATTGATTATTTTCGTAAGATTGTTAGTTTTCATATTCCTAACCAACCTGTTGTACGAATTCAAACAACTAAACCATTAAAATCAATCACTGTCATATATAATAATAAAGTTATTCGTTTATTAAAAAACGGATGTCAAAATTTCTTAGCCCATGTTATGGATTTGAATAAAGACACATCAAATTTGAATAATATTCCTGTTGTAATTGACTTTCCTGACGTATTTCCTAAAGAACTTCCCGGTCTACCCCCAGAACGTGAAGTTGAATTCTTTATTGATCTTGAACCTGGTACAAAGCCCATTTCTAAAACCCCATATCGAATGGCTCATATTAAACTTCAGGAGTTAAAGGTCCAACTACAGGAATTGTTGGACATCAGTTTCATTCGTCCTAGTACATCTCCTTGGGGTGTTCCTGTTTTATTCGTAAAGAAGAAAGACGGGAGTATGCGACTTTGTATTGACTATCGGGAATTGAACCATGTCACCATTAAGAATAGGTATCCTCTACCTCGTATTGATGACCCGTTTGACTAGTTGCAAGGAGCACAATTCTTTTCAAAAATCGATCTTCGTTCTGGATATCATCAGCTGAAGATTAGAACTGAGGATATTCCAAAGACTGCCTTCAGAACTCGGTACGGGCATTATGAATTCTTAGTCATGTCTTTCGGATTGACGAATGCTCCTGCGGCTTTCATGGATATGATGAACCGAGTATTCAAGGAATATTTGGATCAGTTCGTTGTTGTTTTTATTGATGACATCCTCATATATTCCAAAAGTCGTGAAGATCATGAGCACCATTTGAAGCTGGTACTCCAAAGGCTTCGTGAAAACAAACTATATGCCAAATTGAAGAAATGCGAGTTCTGGCTTGAGGAAGTAGCATTCCTTGGGCACGTGGTGTCAAAACATGGAGTATCTGTTGATCCGGCGAAGATTGAAGCAATACAAAGTTGGGAGCAACCGAAGTCGGTGACTGAAGTACGTAGCTTTTTGGGCTTAGCTGGTTATTATCGGAGATTCGTGGAAGGGTTTTCTTGAATCGCTACTCCATTAACCCAACTAACTCGGAAGGATACAAAATTCGTTTGGAGTGAAAAATGCGAGAAGAGTTTCCAAGAGCTCAAGAGGAGACTCATTTCAGCACCTGTTCTAACAATACCATCTGGTACGGATGGATTTGTTATCTACAGCGATGCTTCAGGCAAAGGGTTAGGATGTGTTCTCATGCAATGTGGGAAAGCCATAGCCTGCCTCGCGACAACTTAAAGAGTATTAGAGGAATTATCCTACTCATGATCTAGAGTTGGCAGCAGTCGTTTTCGCGCTAAAGATCTGGAGGCACTATCTATATGGGGAGAAAGTGGAGATATATTCAGACCATAAAAGCCTTAAATATTTCTTCACTCAAAAGAACTCAACATGCGGCAGCGACGTTGACTCGAGCTATTGAAAGACTACGACCACACTATTCAATACCATCCTGGAAAAGCGAACGTGGTAGCTGACGAGTTGAGTAGAAGATCATATGCAGGAACGAGTGCGATGATGTCAAGTATACGCATAGAGCCATCTTTAATAGAAAAGGTTAAGGTTGCTCAAGCCACCGACCAGGAGCTGATGCGTATGAAGAAGAAAGTACAAGAAGGAGTTATTCCGGAAGCGAGAATTGATGAAGAAGGAATACTTCGAGTCCACTCTAGACTTTGTGTTCCTAACGACTCTGATTTGAAGTACAAGATTATGATGGAGGCACACAATACACCATTTGTAATCCATCCTGGAAGTACTAAAATGTATCGTGATCTTCGACATACATTTTGGTGGAACAATATGAAGAGAGAGATTGTAAAGTTTATCTCGATGTGTTTAACTTGCCAACGTGTAAATGCTGAGCATCTAGTACCTAAGGGTCCGTTGCAACCACTTGAGATTCCGAAATGGAAGTGGGAACAGATTACCATGGATTTCGTTACGGGTCTTCCTATGGTTTCTCAAGGCATCAATGCCATTTGGGTTATTGTTGATAGATTAACCAAATCTGCTCATTTCTTGCCATTACGGGAGACTTATTCCCTTGAACGTCTTTCTAGTATATATGTAAATGAGATTGTGATGTTGCATGGCATGCCAGTATCCATAGTTTCGGATCGTGACCCAAGATTCACTTCAAGATTTTGGGTTAGCTTGCAAAAAGCTATGGGCATGGATTTACGATTCAGTTCGGCATACCATCCTCAAACGGACAGACAATCAGAGAGGACTATTCAAACTCTTGAAGATTTATTAAGACTTTGTGTCCTAGACTTCAAGGGCAGTTGGGATAAGTATTTACCATTGGTGGAATTCTCCTACAACAACAGTTATTAGGCAAGTATAGGTGTGGCTCTATTTGAAGCATTATATGGACGAAAGTGTCTCTCTCCAATATGTTGGGATGAGGTGGGTGAAGCAACATTGTTGGGACCCGAGTTAGTACGTATGACTACCGAAAAGATCCAAATGATTCGACAACGTATACAAACGGCACAAGATCGACAAAAGAGTTATGCGGATCTTCATCGAAAGGACGTGGAATTTAGTATAGGGGATCAAGTATTGTTGCGAGTTGCTCCATAGAAGGGAGTTACAAGATTTGGAAAGAGAGGAAAGCTTAATCCACGATTTATTGGTCCATTTCAAATTCTTGACCGAGTAGGAAATGTAGCATATAGACTCGTGTTACCTCCGAGTATGTCTCGTGTTCATAATGTGTTTCACATATCTGTACTTCGTAAATATGTGAAAGACCCGAACCACGTTATAGAGTTAGAACTGGACGAGATAGCCGAAGACTTAACGTACGAAGAGGTACCTGTCAAGATTTTGGATAGGATGGAGCATGTCCTACGCACAAAGGTCATACCACAAGTTAAAGTTCTGTGGAGGAATCATGCTATAGAGGAAATGACCTGGGAATTGGAAACGGAAATAAAAGCGAGGTATCCTCACCTTTTCGAAACACCAGGTACGTACATCAATTTCGAGGACGAAATTTCATAAGGAGGGGAGGTTGTAAGACCCCAACTTATTATTAATGAAATTTAATTTTCTCTATTTATTATTTTGAAATAGTAAGGGTTGATTTGATTAATGTGGATATTTATGGGTAAAATACGCAAATATTTCAAAATAAGCAAGTGGTTATAAAATATTCATTGTTGTCGGGAAATATTCGTTTGGTCGTGGAATATTCGTACTGTCGGGGAATATTCGTACGACGGCGCAGTCATGTGTGGGCCCCATAACGGAAAGCGATTGGATGAAGAAAACAACAAATATAAGTTGTTTAAAAATAACGGCGTAGTTGTTACCGTTAATACTGTTAAAATACTCGGTGGTTAAAACACAGTAGCACACGGTATTGCACCAATTATTGATTCTTACGTAAGAAGGCACTACTCAATAATGGTTACAGTAATTACTGTTCAGTATTTTATTTTTTTGATTGTTGCGTTGATATTTTATATTGCTGTTGTTTCAATAATTGTCATTACACAGTATTTTTCATTATCGAAGCAATAATTCATATTATCTGAATAATATTATTAGATAATATTATTGGCAATGTCTAGAAAGTTCTGTCTAAGGAGAGGTTTGGTCACCTAATTTCGCGCCAGTAAGGAGAAATTCTTATTGAAAAGCCCCCTCTTTCCTGGGAACTGCTTGATTGTCAATATTGTGATTCTGTAATATTATTTGTGAATAATTAATTATTGATTCATATGATGAGGAAAATATTAATTTTATGTGGATATAGATGGAGAAAATTTTTAATGTGACAATTGTTGAAAATTGAAATTTTATCTTTTTCTGATAAAATAATTCATTTAAATATATTATTATATTTTAATAATATAATAATGATGATATTTTTACGATAAATGTGGGGTATATGAGTATATGTGGAGGAGGGGTATTTCTATTACCAAAAATATTAAAAACAGATTTTGTGTGTCGGTAGACCCATTTCTTGACTAAAATTTGATTATAAACTGTAAAATTGCCCGTTTGTGGATTTCGGTTAATTTCTGTTTGAAATTTGGAAAAACTTCCTTCTGCAAAGTTGTAGAGAAATGAATTTCCTATAAAAAGCGAAATTCGATTTTTCTGATAAAAGGTTATTATTACGAATTATTGAAGTTCCGAAGCTCCGAAGTAATTGATTTTTGGATGTATAAAATATTTAAAATGAGAAAAACATTTTTTGTCATTATTGTAGGTCTTGCATGTGTTAGAAGTGGCTGAATTCAGATCTCTAAATGTGTGCGTAGGAATAAAAATTAATAAATTAATATTTTATTAAATTTTCTGCTTTGGTGTTCTAAGCATTTTCCTATAAATAGGGTGCTTAGGTTAGAATTGAAAATCACACCAGAAACTGAAGTTTTCTCTCTCTATATTATCGAGCGTATTCTTGTGTGTATTTTGAGTATACTTTGAGTATTGCTATACGGTGCAAGTTCAAGTCATAGCCTATATCCGATGTTTCAACTAGAAGTATTGTCTTTCAAGGTAAGGGATATTATTTTTTTTTAAAATGATATTATTTCTTCTAATATCATTATGCTGAAGTATTGATCTGAACTTTTAATCAAATTTGAAACTTTTTGTGTCGGAGTTACTAATCACGTATACGGCACTATTCACGTATACGACACTATTCATCAAAAAATGAAAATTTTCCTTTTCGTCTAAAATATCTATTGTGGATACTAGTTTTGATTGTATCCATGTATTGATCATTCTTGAATTTTACACTACTATGATTATTTTTGAGGTATTTTTGGACATGGTTAAAATAAAGTACGAATCCTGAATCCTTAATCCTTGTCATTTTATTTCCCTGGATTCGTTTCTTTAAAAATATTTTTCATCATCCTCAGTCTTAAATGATGATATTATTGAATATCTTTGGCCTGTAGTGCAAAGATGAATGATTTCTGATGAATATATTTGGCCCGTAGTGCAAAGATGAACAGGTGTTTAGATGAACATGACCAACTGATGAATATCTTTGGCCTGTAGTGCAAAGATGAATATTTAATTCCAGATATATATTGATTGATGTTACAGGGATAAAAGATAGACGATGAACTTTTAAATTCATACATAGAAGATAGTAGTTTGCATTCTCTACTTTAACTCTTCTAATGAATTATTATTTTCGCTGCAAATATTGATTTAAACTTGTTGTCTATTGTATTCTATTAGATTTTTTCCCTGTTGAAGACTAATGATAATTTGTTGTATATTATCTTAGTCATAATATTCTTTACTGGGCTAGTTGAGCTCACCCTTTTCCTTTTTGTTCCATTTTTCTTATTAGGAAGCGAGAATATAGCAAGTACGAGTCGGGGTATGGAATGAAGGTTCTAGAGAGAGTTGTTTAGTAGTCCTCACCATTTTTGTAAAATAATGTATCAATAAATGTGATGAGGATTTATTTGAGTATAGATATTGTCTAGAAGATAATGTTTGTATTCAAACTCACAGTTTTATTGTTGTAATAATAAAGTTGTAGTTATTTCTGTACCATGTATTGACAACTCAGAATGGGTGATGTATACCTATTTTGGGGGCGTCACACTTTTTTTCTCTAATATAAAAATAATATAAATAATTAATATTATATTTAACATTATATAATTATTTTTTTAATACTTGTGCAGAGGGTGGGAGGGAGTATATTTAACATCATATGTGTGAGTCCACAAGGGCGTCACAAATACCGGCCGAGCTCGCTCTACCTTATCGTCTTATCTACTTGTTCGGCAAACTGAGTGTGTAGGCCATACATGTTTTCTTTATCCTTCCCATATTCATACACTATACCACATCTTCCCAATCCTCAAAATTCCCAAACTAAGAGAAATAATTTTCAATGGAACAGGAAAGGGAAAGAAAAAACCAACTACATGGGCCAAAAAAAAGAAGTTGATATTATAAAATAAAACAAACAAAACATATAGTATGTCACTACTACCTAATTCATTTGAAATTTAAGCCTCAATAATTTTACATCTATGCAATAATAATTCATCAAGAACACCAATATAAACCCTTTGGGGATTATATATCTATATAATAAAAACAGGAGTTAATTAAACAAAAAATGTTTAATTTACCACAAACCTTTACAGGATTGTATGGTATAGCACAATACTGTAAAGCTTTGTATATAATAGAAACCAGACCACTTTTGTCTAGTTATATATATAATATATATATGACCTCGCTCATCATGTTGTTGATCTTCTAGTCGCATAATTTTCAGGGGTTTGTAACAAAATTCACTTATAAATGATCTTTAATTCTCGTCGGAGGATTCTGGGCTTGGGTATTCGTTCAAATCGGGCTTTTCGAAAGCCCGGGCCGTTGAATTGGGCTCGGTATGATGGGCTGCTTGGAGAGCATCAACCCTAGCTCCAACTTCAGTGGCTTTCTTTCTAATGGAAGCCGCCGACAAATCAAGGGGTCGATCATTATTGTCTTCGATTATGGAATCGGGGAAATTAAGGCGGGCGGACGGCCCACGGAGGTAGAAGACGGCCGTGTCGTACGCACGGGCGGCGGCCACCGGAGAAGAGTAGGAGCCGAGCCAAATCCGGGATCTTTTGTTGGGCTCTCTAATTTCAGCCACCCACTTGCCCCACTTTCTCATCCTTATGCCTCTGTAAGGTTTGTCTTGTTGGTGGTTGTTGTGGTGTTGTTGCCTTTGTTGCTTTCTTTTGTCGGGGGTGACGGCGGCGTTTGAACAACACTCTCCGTCCATTTGGAGGGAAAATAAAGGTCACCCTTTTGGTTGTAGCAAGGAAGGAACACAAAAGGGGGAAATTGATATTAATTAGGTCTAGGTCTAGGACGAGAGAGGAGGAGATTCTATTATCTGGCCCAGAAAACGCTTGCCTCGAGACTAACTACTCTATTTATATACACATGATGCGGCAAATGCTTCCATACAGATTATATATACTACTACGAGCAAGGATCAAGAGCTTACCCCTTATCTAACTCACCCGAGCTCACCCCCCTTTAGTGACGGACCCGGCGATGGTTCGGTCATACAACCGTCGTCTATACTTTTAGCGACGGACAACATATAGCGTCGCTAAAAGTATAGACGACGGTTATATGAACGAACCGTCGCCGGGCCCGTCGCTAAAAGGAGGGTAAGCTCGGGTGAGTTGGATAAGGGGTATGCTCTTGATCCGGACCGATACTACTACTATACTAGTATGACTAAATATATTAGTATATACTCTTTGTTGTATATATAAATTTTGAAAAATAAAATAAATATTTTATAAAATTTAAAAGATTAAATAAAAAGATTAAAAAAAATTCATATAAAAAAATTAAAATCTTATAAAGAAGTTGATTTATTACTATATTTATCTCAGACTCTCTCATCTGTAACATTTTTTCATAAGGGATAATTTTGAAAAAATTGTAATTAATTTTCCTAGATTTTTTAAAACGTCAAATAATTTAAGACAAATAAAATCAACTAAAACGTCATAATATTATGGGACGGGGGGAGTAGTATTAATGACACACATTTCTTGTGTATAATTAATTGGGCAATATAGTCATACACAAATTGTATATGTTTTATTTGTGCATAGTCTCTCAAAACTATGTAACAAATCTGTCAAAATGAGGTAATTTTGACAAACATACACAATGCGTATGACAATTATTCCCTAATTAAAATAATATTAAATAAATTTTTGTGAGAATAAATACAAAATTGTTGATGATAAAATAGAGATTCATAAGGAATGGGAGAGAGAAGGAATTTTTTTAAGTTTTAAAGATAATTGCTTTTATGTTTTGAAAGGATATATATATATATATATATATATATATATATATATGAAAAATATATGTACACAACTGTGAATTACACAATCGGTTATGGCGACAGTTTTTTGAGCTATAGTGACGGTTTCACCCATTGTCATAGTCCTACTGTGTAATATACAACTGTATAATACACACCTGTGTATATACATATAGCTCATATATATACGGTCCGGATCTTAAGTTCACTCCTTATCTAGCTTACCTCCCTTTAGCGACGGACCGTGCGACGATTCGGTCCGTCGCTATATATAGAATCGTCGTCTTAACTTTTAACGACGGATAACATATAGCGACGGATCGAATCGTCGACTGATCCGTCATTAAAAGGAGTGAGCAATGAGAGCTAGATAAGGGGTTTGTTTAAGATTCAACCCGTATATATATATATAGAGGCCGGATCAGGTCCGGACTCCCGAACCTGATCAAAATCCGGACTTTTTTTTTTGTTTTTTTTTTTTGAAACAACTAAAAAAAAATTTATGGAACTAAATTTTTTACATAATACAATATTTTTGGCGTGATTTGGATGCCTATACCAAAATATTTCTGTACAGTCTGGGCAGACTGTACATACATTGGTTGGTGTAGGTATTAAAAACACACCCAAAACACTGTATTATGGAAAAATTTTGGTTCCATAATTTTTTTTTTAGTTGTTCTATAAAAAAAAATTTGGTCCGGATTTTGATCAGGTCTGGACTCCCGGACCTGATCATTTTTCTATATATATATAACAATCAACGTTAATGCTAATTAACCGTTCGTCAAATAATTAAATGATGAAAGATGTTATAAATATCGTCTGCATTGCATAACTATTTGACAATAGTAATTCGTGATTCATTTTTTATTTCGTACAGATAAATAGTTGGATATTAAATATTAATATAGAATTATCATCTAATTTAGCAGCACCCAAAATGTAATAAGAGTATTAATTTTAGAATTTCATAGTCTTATAATAATGTAATTATGGAATAGCTGTATAGACAGCGCATTGGGGGCTTTCTTACTTGGCTGCAAGTCTGTCTCTGTGCACGGCTGCCACGTTGAGTTTCTCTTGAAGATACTTCCAATATTGGCTGACACACTACAATATCCGCCCCCCCCCCCCCCTTCCCCCCCTTCCCCCTTCCCCCTTCCCCCTTCCTCTTCCTCTTATCTCTCTCACTATAATCTTTTCTCTCTTAAAATTAGAAAGGGATGAGGCTAAATATCTATATACTTGAATGGTGGAATTTATTTTAAATTTGTAATTTGTTAGGGTGGATGAAAAATTTAAAATCAATTATACATATGGGGAGGATCAATTGCACTAAATTTTTTATACAATTTTTTACCTAATTCTTTGACTTTTGAATTTGAACATTCTTAATGGCTAAGATTAAAATTGATTTTTAATTATAACAAAATAAAAATAAAAACAAAGATTATGGTAACATACTAGAGATAGGTGATAGTTGGATGATACATCCTGAACTTCCTCCATCATGGTGACAGTTCGATAGCTCCAGGTTGAAGTTTTAGACGTGAAAAAGATGAAGATGAAAAGCTCCAGGTTTTGTTTTTATTTTTATTTAGTTATAAATTAAAAATCAGGTTTAATCTTAGCCATTAAGAGTGTTCAAATTCAAGAGTCAAAAAATTGTGTAAAAATCTTAATGTCATTGATCCGCCCCCTATATATATATACTAGCTGGGTCCCGTGCCTCCGGCATTGTATGAGCAGTGAGATTTATCTCAAACTTAGAACGGCCCAGATGATTTATTAAGTGAGCGGGAAATTCAAAATCATTATTAGATATTATTAGATAGATTAGATTGATAGATGTATTTTATTAGATAGATGTATGGACGGTGGAATTTATCTCAAACTTTGGACGGCCCAGATGATTTATTGAGTGAGCGGAAAATTTAAAATCATTTGTATTTTATTAGATAGATATATATATATATATACACACACACACACAGAAAATAGTACATATACTTGGTAAGGTGTATAATGAGCAAACCGTTCAGACTCGATTCGTACTAGCTAAATTAAAAGTTCGATTCGAACTCGACTCGAAATATAAATGATTCAAATATGAATAAATTTTAAATTTCTATAAAGTACTAGAACCTACTCAAATTGTAATTTTCTATTGATACTCGAATTATATTTGTTCAAAAAGTTTAAAATGTTCGGACTCGATTCAAGATCGTACGTGACTCTGTAATTAAACGAATCTCAATCAAATCTTATTTTATACTCGATAAATTTTGTGAATTAAATTTAAACAACTCAATATTCGGCTCGACTCCGTTCATTTACAATCTTAGTACCTGATACGGATTTTTATATGGCATACATCACCTTTATCATCTATTTTAAACAACAATTGATAAATTTAAAAAATCAAACATATCGTCCGCTACTAATAATAATTAACGGTTAAAAAACACATATCATCGGCTAATCAGATCATTCTCCCTATTACATATATATTGTCTATTTATAAATTATACAATCACGATTAAAAAGGAAAAAATACAAGTTTCCTACTGCATGTGAGGGAGATGTTTTTGGGTATATATTATTGAGGACGTGGATGGTTTCACTTCTCTCACGCAAACTATATATGTGGATTATTATGGGGGGCTGCTTTGCTTATGCCAGTTAAAAAAGGCTTACAATAATATATTGATGAGAAAAGTAAGGAATTAGTAATTTATAGCTGATTACGATCACAGCCGGTCTTTGGTTTACAAGGTTCAGGGCAAAAAAATTTCAAGTATGACCCTTTTAGAGGTGACAAACAGGCAGACGGACCGGGCTCGGACCGGGTCCAAAATGACCCGGGTTGAAATTGTGAGGCACGTGGCCCGGGTCGGGCCGAGCCGCAAGCTTCTTCCTTTATTTATTTATTTATTTGCAAAATATTGCTACACCAAAAATAGTAATAATAATAAATATTAAAAATAATAAAATAATTTATAATAAACAATAATTCTAATTACCTACATTAACTACATATCTCAATCAATTAAAATTCTAATAGTATTATAAATTATTTTTAAAGTATATAATCAAATTTAATTTATTAAAATTAATATAATTTATTTAACTTTTAAAAATATCTAGGATTATTACATATCTACAGATACAAGGATTGTTACAAAATAATTCTATTTGGTACGGATTGTGACTTTTTTGAAGGCGTATTCAACACAAGACACATAATTTATACTATATAACTATATAAAATTCACTATATATTAGTACTAGTTTGTTTATATAACTATATAAAATTCACTTTAATATCTTTTTGTTAAAGGTTAATTACTATCTCGAGAGCAGTTTTGCCCCTGCCCTGGCCATATATTAAGTTCAATTGTCGTATTTTTATTTTAAATGCATATTTATGAAATATCATTAATTATGTACAATAAATTATACAATTAAATGAAAATTTAAATATGAATAAATTTTTTTATTTTTATATTTTAATATACATAAAAAGTCAACTAAATTTTTTAATTATATTACGGAGGGAATAATAAATATAATATTAAAACTCATAATCAAAAATCAAAATAGGACTTTTGTGTTTTCTTAAGTTGTTAGCATCTATGATATAGAGATGTGTAATATAAACAACTTTTTAATTAAGTATGCCTTATTTTACAGTTAAACCGTGAATCAAATATTTATTCTCGTCAGTTAATACAAAATATTTTAAATTTTACAGTTAAACCGTGAATCAAATATGAACTGAGAGGGTTGAAGGGTTTTTTCTTTTTTTTTTGTGGCTAAGAGTCTATTTTGATTCTCCATATTAATTTATTGATTTATTTTATATTATATTTTATAGTTATTTTTTTATTTTTTTATACACATACATAATTTTTTTTAAAAAATTGGGCCCTCCTCAACTTTAGATTCTGGGTGGTCGTGCTGATAGACCTGCCCCAGGGCCGGTTCTGATTAAGATTTGGATAATACTTGTTTGGTGTGCATAGCATGAAACGACGAGGATGAAGACTGCGGCTTGGCTCGTCAACGGATGAAGAGAAAATTTAGAGAGAAGACTGGGCTAAGATTATGGGTGGAAGATTTACTTGATTTAAATTTGCCATATTTAGACAGTACTATAATACAAGTTATATATTAGGGAATCGGATATTTCCACAAATTAATCTTATATTTCCACAAATGAATTTTATTTTTAACTAAACTAATCCTTTTGTAATAAACTAATTATTATATTTAGTTCTTGTGTCTAAATTATCCTCACTTGATGAATAATTTTATTTGATTAATTATGTTACTTAATTGAAGACAACTTTTATTTATTTAATTTTTATGATACTAATTGATTATGCGGAGGGAAGGTGTTAGGCATCCCCGACATCCATGTTGCCACGGTGACCGCCACTTTTCAAAAAAACTGCTATATAAATGTGCGTGTGCGTGTGTGTGTGTGAATCAATGTGCAATTATTTGAAAGTAGTGTTGTACCTCGTTTGCAACTATATTCATAGGGTTTGAATTTATAAAAAAAATCAGTTTTAAACAAGATATAACAATAAAATTTTGTAAAAAGAGATTTTTCAAACCTTGTGCTCAATAGTACTTGAGGCCTTTGATACTTCTATTTTATTATTAAATGTTCGGCTTGTTTGCTTTTATTTTCGAGATGCGAGACATCTTCGAGAAAATAATATACAGCAGTGCCGAACTCCTTATGGACATGACAGCCATCCAAGGAAATTCGTACACTGTAAATAATATACAAGCTGCTTACAGCTGAAAAAGTCCATCACCGAAACCGAATCTAGATTCAGTAGACTGAATCTGTGATCACATGATTCCTAAGCTCACATGATACTGCAGTTTATATGGAAAGCAGTAAACAGTTATATATATATATATATATATATATATGTGTGTGTGTGTGTGTGTGTGTGTGTGTGTGTGTGTGTGTGTGTGTGTGTGTGTGTGTGTGCATGATCAGCCACCACGAAGCAACTCCATGGGGGATCAAAAAAATAAATAAAGCTGTTAAAGCGATCAACCGCCGCGAAGTAAACTCCAGGCGGGACGAAATGTAAATAAAGCTGTAAAAGGCCAAGAAGTAAACTCCGTGCCTGATGTCAAACTTTGTCTGATGTATATATATATATATATATATATATATATATATATATATATAATATATATATATATATATATATATATAAAAGCAAGTGTAAGACCCCAGTTTTTATAAATAAAGATGAATTTTTATAATTATTATTTTGAATATTATGGAAGAAATTTGATATAATGTTATAGTTGTGGGTAATATTTATAAATTTTGTAAAGTACGCAAGTTGTTATAAAATATTCGTTTGGTCGGGAATATTCTTTTTGTCGGGGAATATTCGTACGACGGCAAAATTATTGGTGGACCCCACAACAGAATTATTATCGGATTGAGAAAACGACAAAAATATTTTATTAAAAATAACGGCGGAAGTTTTACCGTTGATACTGTTGAACTACTGGGTAGTAAAAGTACAGTAATACGCGTTGTTGCATAGTAGCACACGGTATTGATTATTGATATTTATGTGAGAAGTCGCTCAGTTTGATTCAATTATTGTCGATTAATAATATGAATTATTATAGCGATAATGACGTTTTGTTTATTCGTATTATTAACGTAATAAAACGGAAACATCTTTTTATATAAAACAGAATACTTTATTAAAGTTATTTTATAAATAGAATATATTATATTTTATTATGCATAGTGTTGCATAGTGTTTTTGCATAGTGTTGCATAGTATTTGTATAGTAAAAATCTTTTTATATAAATAGAATATATTATATTTTATTTAAAAGATTTTTCTTTAAATATGGACTGTCAGATTAAAGTAAATCAATCTGGACCGTTCATGGATTAGTTACTATGCATTCCATTTTCCTATAAATAGAAGCTCACTGAACTCACTGAACTCTAGAGAGAGAAACTATAGAGAGATAGAAGAAAAGCTTTCTGCTACTTAACTTTTCTTTTCCCATATCCAGTTTCTGTTACGGTAAGGGGGTGTTATTCTTTCTTATTCATGAAGAGAACTGTTGTTATTCCATTTCTTATTATTCTGTTGGAATAACCTGTATACGCGGTCTACCCTATACTTGGTGACATTCTTCTATCATTCTGTTGGAACATCCTGTCTGTGTGTTTTACACCAGACCTGGTTCCGTCTTTATTATTATCCCGTTGGAACATCATGTCTGTGTGTTTTACACCGGACCTGGTTCCGTCTTTATTATTATTCCGTTGGAACATCCTGTCTGTGTGTTTTACACCGGACCTGGTTCCGTCCTTATTATTCTGTTGGAACATCCTGTCGGTGTGAATTTCACCTGACCTGGTTCCATTATTATTATTCCGTTGGAATAACCCGTCTGTGCGGTCTATCTCATGCATGGTGATTTCTGTTGTTATTCCATTCCTTATTATACTCAGTTGGTTAAAGTTTTGACTTCTATACTCCATGAAATTAGTGGAATATCCTTGACATTTGCGCTTCATCCAGTATCCTTTCATGGAAATATTCTTCTGATCATTCTTGAATTTTACACCACAAAATAGTATCGTGTTGACAATTTGGACGTTAATAATTCCTGGATAAAATAATTCTTGAACTTGTTTTATTGAATTCTTACATCATTGTCATCATCCTCTTATTTATATTTTTGAAAGTCATCTGTGGCCTGTAGAGCATGGATGGACTTGGTATGATTATGACCAGGGATTATTCGGTGTAATCATGACCGTAATGTTACAAATGATGTGGTAAAAGTCTCATTTGCCGTAGTGCATTGATGGACAGTTGTTGGCATGATCATGACCATTGATGAATACACAAATATCCTTGGCCCGTAGTGCATGGAATTTGTGGTCGTGACCCTAATGAGTATCCTTGGCCGTAGTGCAGGGATGATGTGGATTATTTATTAAGCTGAGTCTCAGCGATAAAAGTGATTAAAAACTTTTTAAATCATAAAAGATAGTAGATTCTATTCTCTACTTGACTCTTTTAATGGATTGCTTAATCCGCTGTTGTTAAACTTGATGTTGTTATATTTTATCAGTTTAATACTGTTGAAGGCTAACGATAATTTATTCTGTATTATCTTAGTCATAATATTTCTTACTGGGCTAGTTGAGCTCACCCTTTCTTTTACTGTTCTCTTCAGGAAATGAGAATATAGCAGGGACGAGTCGGGGAACGGAGTAATGGTCCAGAGGATAGCATTAGTAGTCCTCACTATTCTGTGAAATAGTGTGACAATAATTGTATTGAGGACTCCTTTTGAGTTTGTATGATCTCTAGTAGACAATTATTGTATTCAAACTCACAGTTGTATTTTGTCGTATTATACACGACAGTGGTATTAGTAAGTTGTATTTGAATTCTGTACCATGTATCTGACGACTCAAGATGGGTGATGTACACCTAATTTTGGGGGCGTCACAGTTGGTATCAGAGCTTAGGGATATGATCCCTGGCTAAGATGTGAGACTAGAACTAGGAGGGGAGAGACGGAGAATTCCTTCGCTAGTATGACCTACTTAAATTTATTTTGTATTTAAATTAGTTGGTCAAAGTTTAGAGATATTATGTTACATGTCAATTAATCTTTGTTTTGTGGCAGTATTTGAAAATGACTTCCGAAAATGTTGAGAATAACAATGGAGCACAAGAGACCGTTGAGTCTCCACATATCAATAATCAGGAGAATGTGCATCAGGAAGGCGACAATCCTCATGACCAAATGATGAATGATGGATTGTTCAGAGGCTTTATGCAATTCATGCAACAGCAAGCGAGAGCGGCTCCTGTTCAAATGTAGGTGGAAACACTGAAAATTCTCGGGCGGTCACCGCTAAACAGTTCAAGGAGCTGGGACCACCGGAGTTTAAGGGAGAGCCAAAACCACTTATTGCGGAAGCATGGATAAAGCAGATCACCAAAATATTTGATGTCTTGGGATGCTCCGAGGAGCAAAAGGTTCCCTTTGCCGCCTTTATGTTGCGCGGAGAGGCAGATTACTGGTGGGAATCGGTAAAACGTACTCAACCTGCCGTACTGAAGATGTCTTGGGAGAAGTTCCAAGAGTTGTTCAACGACAAATACTTTCCCGAAAGTATTCGTCACATGAAGGAGGTGGAGTTTATCAAATTGGAGCAAAACAATATGACTGTGTCGCAATACGAGGCAAAATTTGCGGAGTTATCCCGATTTGCGTCCCACTTGGTGGATAATGAAGAGAGAATAGCACGATTGTTTTTAAGAGGTTTGAAGCCGGAGATACGTCAACATCTTATTTCTCATAAATTGTGTTTGTATTCAGATGTTGTAAATAGGGCTCAGTTGGTAGAGCGCGATAACGAGTCAACGCAATCAAAAGAGAGCAGCCGGCAAAATGATAATATTAGTGAGAGCAGTCATCGAAGCGGTGACAACAAGCGTGGAGGAAATCATCAGGCCAGAAATGGTAACCACTTCGGTGGTAATCAGGGCCAAAACAATAAGAATGGACATTTCAAGAAGAGGAGATTCAACAATGATGGAAAGACGTCAGCATCAGCAACCGTTGTTAAGGAAGGAGAAAGACAACCTATCATATGCTTCAAATGCGGAGGGGAGGGACACATCAGTCCAAATTGCGCGATGTCGTCCAAAGCATGTTATAATTGTGGAAGAGAAGGCCACTTAGCCCGATTTTGTCGTTCACCGAAGACAAATTCAACTAGGATGGAGGCACCAAAGGCTGTCCCAGAAAAGTCAAAGCCGGTAGTGCAAGGGAGAGCGTTTGTTGTGACCTCCCAGAAAGCAAGGAACCCGCATGAGGTCATCACGGGTAAGCTTATCATAAACTCTAGCGAAGTCTACACTTTATTTGATACCGGTTCTACCCATTCTTTTATTTCTCCTACTTGCGCTCAACGATTAAATTTGACTCCGGAGAAATTAGACTTTGACTTATCTGTGGAAACTCCGTTGGGAGAAACCTTCATTACATCCACGGTTTATAAGTCTTGTTTGGTTCAAGTTGGTACCCACGCATTACCTGTCGATCTTATTGCATTAAAAATACTTGCATTTGATGTAATTCTAGGGATTGATTGGTTAACTACTCATCATGCAAAAATTGATTGTTTTCGTAAGGTTGTTAGCTTTCATATTCCTAATCGACCTATTATGCGAATTCAAGCAACCAAACCATTAAAATCAATCACTGTCATCTCAAGCCATAAAGCTATTCGTTTATTGAAAAACGGATGTCAAGCTTTCTTAGCTCATGTCACAGATCTAAACAAAAATACGTCAGTTTTGAATAATATTTCTATTGTTAATGAATTCCCTGACGTATTCCCTGAAGAACTTCCTGGCCTACCCCCAGAACGTGAAATTGAATTTTGTATCGACCTTGAACCCGGTACAAAACCCATTTCCAAAGCCCTATATCGAATGGCTCCTATTGAACTTCAGGAGTTAAAGACTCAACTGCAGGAATTGTTAGACATTGGCTTTATTCGTCCTAGTACTTCTCCTTGGGGTGCTCCTGTTCTATTCGTGAAGAAGAAAGATGGGAGTATGCGACTTTGTATTGATTATCGGGAGTTAAATCATGTCACCATCAAAAATAGGTATCCATTGCCACGTATTGATGACCTGTTTGACCAGTTGCAAGAAGCCAAATTCTTTTCAAAGATTGATCTTCGTTCCGGATATCACCAATTGAAGATTAGAACCAATGACATTCTAAAGACGGCTTTCAGAACTCGGTACGGGCATTATGAATTCCTAGTCATGTCCTTTGGATTGACTAATGCTCCTGCTGCCTTCATGGATATGATGAACCGAGTATTCAAGGAATATTTGGATCACTTTGTGGTCGTCTTTATTGATGACATCCTTATTTATTCCAAAAGCCGTGAAGATCATGAGGAACACTTGAGGCTAATACTCCAAAAGCTTCGTGAATACAAGCTTTATGCCAAGTTGAAGAAATGCGAGTTCTGGCTTGAGGAAGTAGCATTCCTTGGGCACGTGGTATCAAGTCGTGGAATATCTGTTGACCCAGCAAAGATTGAAGCTATTCAAAGTTGGGAGCAACCTAAATCAGTGACCGAAGTACGTAGCTTTCTCGGCTTAGCTAGTTATTATCGGAGATTCGTAGAAGGGTTTTCTCGAATCGCTACTCCACTAACTCAGCTGACTCGAAAAGATACAAAGTTCGGTTGGAGCGAGGAATGTGAGAAGAGTTTTCAAGAACTCAAGAGGAGACTCATTTCAGCACTTGTTCTGACAATACCATCTGGTTCGGAGGGATTTGTCATCTACAGTGATGCTTCGGGCAAAGGGTTAGGATGTGTTCTCATGCAACATGGGAAAGTCATAGCCTATGCCTCACGACAACTCAAAGAATATGAGAGAAATTATCCTACTCATGACCTAGAGTTAGCAGCTGTTATCTTCGCACTTCAAATTTGGAGGCATTACTTGTATGGGGAGAAAGTGGAGATCTTTATGGATCATAAAAGCCTCAAATATTTCTTCACTCAAAAGGAACTCAACATGCGACAATGACGTTGGCTTGAACTGTTGAAAGATTATGATCATACCATCCAATACCATCCTGGAAAAGCGAACGTGGTAGCTGACGCATTGAGTAGAAGGTCATATGCGGGTGCGAGTGCAATATTGTCAACGCAAAGGCCAATTTTGGATGACTTGCAAAGGATGGAGATAGAGATAAAGACTCCAAGGACCCACATTATGATGGCAAATATACGAGTAGAACCGACTTTAATTGATAAAATTAAAGCTGCTCAAGTTACAGATCCGGAGCTGATGCGTATGAGGAAGAAAGTACAAGAAGGTGCGATACCGGAAGCAAGAATCTATGAAGAAGGAATACTTCGAGTCAACTCCAGACTTTGTGTTCCTAACGACCCTGATTTAAAGTATAAAATCATGATGGAGGCGCACAACACACCGTTTGCGATCCATCCTGGGAGTACCAAAATGTATCATGATCTTCGACATACATTTTGGTGGAGCAATATAAAGAGAGAGATAGCGCTTTTTATCTCAAGGTGTCTAACGTGTTAACGAGTCAAGGCGAAGCATCAAATACCAAAAGGACCATTGCAACCACTTGAAATTCCAGAATGGAAGTGGGAGCACATTACCATGGATTTCGTTACTGGCCTTCCCAAAGTCTCTCAAGGCATAGATGCGATTTGGGTCATTGTTGATAGATTGACCAAGTCTGCTCATTTCTTACCGATACGAGAAATTTATACACTTGAACGTCTTGCTCGTATGTACATAAACGAGGTTGTAAGATTGCATGGTATGCCAGTATCCATAGTTTCTGATCGAGACCCAAGATTTACTTCGCGATTTTGGGTTAGTTTGCAAAAAGCTATGGGCACAGATTTACGATTTAGCTCGGCATATCATCCTCAAACGGACGGACAGTCAGAGAGGACTATTCAAACTCTTGAAGATCTATTAAGACTCTGTGTCCTTGATTTCAAGGGAAGTTGGGACAAGTTATTACCATTGGTGGAGTTTTCCTACAACAATAGTTATCAAGCAAGTATTGGCATGGCTCCGTTCGAGGCGTTGTATGGAAGAAAGTGTCGTTCTCCAGTATGTTGGGATGAGGTGGGTGAAGCAACGTTGTTGGGACCGGATTTGGTACGTATGACTACGGAAAAGATTCAAACGATCCGGAAACGTATAAAAACCTCACAAGATTGACAAAAGAGTTATGTTGATCTTCATCGAAAGGACGTGGAATTCGATATAGGAGATCATGTGTTGTTACGTGTTGCTCCGTGGAAAGGAGTTACGAGATTTAGAAAGAGAGGAAAGCTCAATCCTCGATTCATCGGCCCATTTTTAATCCTCGATCGAGTAGGAACTGTGGCCTATAGACTCGCTTTACCGCCAAGTATGTCTCGTGTTCATAACGTTTTCACATATCCATGCTACGTAAATATGTGAAAGACCCGAACCACATTATTGAGTTAGAACCGGACGAAATAGCGGAAGATTTAACGTATGAAGAGGTTCCTGTTCAAATCTTGGATAAGAAGGAACATATTTTACGCACCAAGGTTATACCTCAAGTCAAAGTTTTGTGGAGAAACCACAATGTTGAGGAAATGACTTGGGAGTTAGAATCTGAAATGAAATCAAGGTATCCTTACCTCTTCGACATACCAGGTACGTACCCTAATTTCGAGGGCGAAATTTCATAAGAAGGGGAGGTTGTAAGACCCCAATTTTTATAAATAAAGATGAATTTTTATAATTATTATTTTTGAATATTATGGAAGAAATTTGATATAATGTTATAGTTGTGGGTAATATTTATAAATTTTGCAAAGTACGCAAGTTGTTATAAAATATTCGTTTGGTCGGGGAATATTCTTTTTGTCGGGGAATATTCGTACGACGGCAAAATTATTGGTGGACCCCACAACAGAATTATTATCGGATTGAGAAAACGACAAAAATATTTTATTAAAAATAACGGCGGAAGTTTTACCGTTGATACTGTTGAACTACTGGGTAGTAAAAGTACAGTAATACGCGTTGTTGCATAGTAGCACACGGTATTGATTATTGATATTTATGTGAGAAGTCGCTCAGTTTGATTCAATTATTGTCGATTAATAATATGAATTATTATAGCGATAATGACGTTTTGTTTTATTCGTATTATTAACGTAATAAAACGGAAACATCTTTTTATATAAAACAGAATATTTTATTAAAGTTATTTTATAAATAGAATATATTATATTTTATTATGCATAGTGTTGCATAGTGTTTGCATAGTAAAAATCTTTTTATATAAATAGAATATATTATATTTTATTTAAAAGATTTTTCTTTAAATATGGACCGTCAGATTAAAGTAAATCAATCTGGACCGTTCATGGATTAGTTACTATGCATTCCATTTTCCTATAAATAGAAGCTCATTCCTTCATTATTTTCTTACGAATTCACTGAACTCTAGAGAGAGAAACTATAGAGAGATAGAAGAAAAGCTTTCTGCTACTTAACTTTTCTTTTCCCATATCCAGTTTCTGTTACGGTAAGGGGTGTTATTCTTTCTTATTCATGAAGAGAACTGTTGTTATTCCATTTCTTATTATTCTGTTGGAATAACCTGTATACGCGGTCTACCCTATACTTGGTGACATTCTTCTATCATTCTGTTGGAACATCCTGTCTGTGTGTTTTACACCAGACCTGGTTCCGTCTTTATTATTATCCCGTTGGAACATCCTGTCTGTGTGTTTTACACCGGACCTGGTTCCGTCTTTATTATTATTCCGTTGGAACATCCTGTCTGTGTGTTTTACACCGGACCTGGTTCCGTCCTTATTATTCTGTTGGAACATCCTGTCGGTGTGAATTTCACCTGACCTGGTTCAATTATTATTATTCTGTTGGAATAACCTGTCTGTGCGGTCTATCGCATGCATGGTGATTTCTGTTGTTATTCCATTCCTTATTATACTCAGTTGGTTAAAGTTTTGACTTCTATACTCCATGAAATTAGTGGAATATCCTTGACATTTGCGCTTCATCCAGTATCCTTTCATGGAAATATTCTTCTGATCATTCTTGAATTTTACACCACAAAATAGTATCGTGTTGACAATTTGGACGTTAATAATTCCTGGATAAAATAATTCTTGAACTTGTTTTATTGAATTCTTACATCATTGTCATCATTCTCTTATTTATATTTTTGAAAGTCATCTGTGGCCTGTAGAGCATGGATGGACTTGGTATGATTATGACCAGGGATTATTCGGTGTAATCATGGTTGTAATGTTACAAATGATGTGGTAAAAGTCTCATTTGCCGTAGTGCATTGATGGACAGTTGTTGGCATGATCATGACCATTGATGAATACACAAATATCCTTGGCCCGTAGTGCATGGAATTTGTGGTCGTGACCCTAATGAGTATCCTTGGCCGTAGTGCAGGGATGATGTGGATTATTTATTAAGCCGAGTCTCAGCGATAAAAGTGATTAAAAACTTTTTAAATCATAAAAGATAGTAGATTCTATTCTCTACTTGACTCTTTTAATGGATTGCTTAATCCGCTGTTGTTAAACTTGATGTTGTTATATTTTATCAGTTTAATACTGTTGAAGGCTAACGATAATTTATTCTGTATTATCTTAGTCATAATATTTCTTACTGGGCTAGTTGAGCTCACCCTTTCTTTCACTGTTCTCTTCAGGAAATGAGAATATAGCAGGGACGAGTCGTGGAACGGAGTAATGGTCCAGAGGATAGCATTAGTAGTCTTCACTATTCTGTGAAATAGTGTGACAATAATTGTATTGAGGACTCCTTTTGAGTTTGTATGATCTCTAGTAGACAATTATTGTATTCAAACTCACAGTTGTATTTTGTCGTATTATACACGACAGTGGTATTAGTAAGTTGTATTTGAATTCTGTACCATGTATCTGACGACTCAAGATGGGTGATGTACACCTAATTTTGGGGGCGTCACAGCAAGTAAACGCTCCAGGCATAAGTATAGGCTCAATCGAAGCATAACTCGATAATGTTAGTCCGTATAAAAATATATACATATATATAAGTATATATACAGACAGAAATGAAAGCAACGGACCAAAGTTCGGGCATACGCACACAACACGACTCTCAATGTGTAGTATAGTGTGTGCCAATATGAAGAGACAGGCTTTATAGAGTTTAAGAAGGTTTACAGTGGGCTGCCAATACAGACTTCTATGACTGTAAATGAGTAAATGGATAAACACTCAGCTCCCGTCGGTAAATATATGACTGTATATGGGCTAACAAGTGTTTAAAAAGAGCAAGCACTCAATATAGGGTGTGTATAAAGCCAATTGGACAGGGCTTCCTCGCCTTTTCTCTCTCTAAAATGGCTATCCCAAGCCCCATATATATAGAACTAATGGTCGCAGGTGTACCTGCGGTAGCCTCAGATACACCTGCGGTTGCCCGAGCTGCCCGGGGTTCTGTGGGTCCTGTCGTCTCAAACGTGCACTCGTGCACTATAATGTCTGCTCGAACTTGCAGAACTTCAGTCCGAGCATCCGAACGAGGTATACAAGAACATCTTCGGACTGCTTTGTCGAGAGTTATGTAATGACATGGGATTTGCCCTTTTTAATTCTAGAAAGATGGGTCCATGACCGAAATAGCATTTTCGGGTTTCCTTCAAGCAATCCGGTTAGCCGTTTTGCGTAGTTTTCGCTCCGAAGTTAAGATATTAGTCTTATGGGACTACTTTTGAATCAATTTGATTTGACACGAGTGTATTTGATTTGAAGTGAAGTTGAGTTGGCAAAATGACCATTTTGCCCCTCTTGGGGTTATCTCCAGTTTTCGCACAGTTGTAGCGGGTTTTTCCCAGGGTTATCTCTGAAGTTGAAATTGATGTTGTGGTCCTCCAGGATTATATATGGAGTGTGAAAAAGATGATTTTGCCCTCCTGCACAGTTAGTAACAGGAAAAGAAAATTTTGAGTGTCTACAGATGCCCCTCTTTATTATGTTCATGCAATGCAATGGAATGGACGTGATAAAGATTAGTAGACACTTGAAACATGATAATGTATTTTTAATGATGCAAATCGCAATGTAGTGAATGTGATGATGAATGTTTTTAAAATGTTTTCGCAAATCGCAGTTCGCACATCGCATTTCGCACTTCGCATTTCGCTTTGCGCATTTGGCAAATCGCACTTCGCAAATCGCACATCGCATTTCGTATATCGCAGATCGTAAATCGCAAATTACAATGTAATGAATGTTATGATGCATGTTAAAAATGTTTTCGCAAATCGCTTTACCTTTACCGATCATTGTTGATGCCTATGCTGGTGTTGACTTCAATGGTTTGGCATTTTAATCGCTGACGCTTGTTTGATAAAGATAAGTTGAGATGTTTTCCACATCTTTGATGGTGATGACATTCTGAAATCACCAGTCCTTTTCGATGTATACGCTGGTAGTTTGCAACGGTTTCTACTCTGTTGGTAGTTGAATATGTTGACATTGTCCAATTATTTCGTTTCCCACTCAAACAGTGGTATTCAAAACTTTTATCGCTGAACTGTCTTGATGTTTCACTGATTTGAAGATAATGGTTTTGAATACCGGATCCTCCGATACCTTCGCTGAAGTAATATTCAAAGGTTTGCTTTACCAGACTCTGTCTGATGTTACGCTTGATAAAAATGTACGTTGATGTAGCGCTTCACCCTTTTTGAGGTGATTTGGAGTTTCCTTTCGCTGTTGGGTGCTTGTGCCCCATTTCCTTGAACATTTGATTCACAACCCGATTGAACTGATGACCTAAATGCTGAACTAATGAACAAATAAACAAATAGCTCAACAACAAGAAGCCAGGGCCTGAGGGGTCCTTGTTCGGAGGGACTAAATTAAGTTTCCAAGCCTGCTGGACTTGAAGAGTTCCTAGGGAACTGGAGAAGTTCCAAGGTTGCTGGCCTTAAAGAGTTCTTAGTGAACTGAAGTCCCAAGGCTGCTGGCCTTGAAGGAATTGTAGTGATTCAGGGTGCTGCCCTTCCTTAGTGAAAATTCTGCTAGTTGAAAGCAGAAGAGTGGATTAGGAGCTTGAGTCTCTGAACCACTTAAAACCCCTTGTGTCTATTAGTTTATGTCATTTACATTATGTACATTAACTGCTATAACTGCTATGTATGTTTTAACTGCTTATCACTAAACTAACTCTACGAATAATGTATGTATGATTATGAATATATCAATGAAGGGGATCTTCTACTTATTCCGTTGTGCTTGAAAAGATTCTTATGTTTGTCACATGCTAAATTATTAGCAATACAAAATAAATCAGAAAAGTATTTGAAAGAAAAAAGATCTATTCAACCCCCCCTTCTAGATCTATTGTGCCTACTGGGAACTAATAGTAAGTAAAAATGCATTCATACACATTCATCATAAATGTAAATACAACATTCATACACAAGCATATAAAAATTTTGGAAAACTTGTAATAGCGGCTTAAGCCCTCTTACTGAAGTCCCTAGCAGAGTCGCCACCTGTCGACGTCGGGATTTTTAGTGTCCCTTTTCGTTACTTGTTCTTTGGTGTTCTCATGTTAATGTAAGATTTGTTTGAAAAAATAAGTGAAAAAGGTTCGACATGTATAATGTCGACGATTTGACTTTAAGAGTCGCTAGTTGGTGTATTTAACTGGTTGCACCAACGCAACCGAAAAGGTTTGCACATTGACCCAGTGATGCGACACTACTAAATGAGTCTGTGAAACCGAGATTCATTTAGGTCCGAGGGCTTGATTATGCACTAAAAACTTGTTGGGTAAAATCTAATTACGCACAACACGCAAGTATACGTGGTCAACAAGTAATAAAGTGATAAGTTGAGTATCGTTCCCACAGAGAATTATTTAATAAGAATCACCAAGTACTAACCCGTAACCAACTCAATCTTATTTAAACAAATGAATTTAATGTTATAAATTAAAATATTTAACTAAACTAATTCTAATTACCACTAATTAAAAATCAGATTATGGAGATTTAAGATCACAACTTCACTTATTGCTTCATTTAGGTTAACACACTTCTCATCAATTATTCTCTATCCCGAATTGTTAATCAAGAACACGAAAGTAGTATTAACCACCTCTCGATGCACTAATACCGTATTAACGTCAATCCACAATTAAGATAGAAATCTGTTAAACACCTTAATCAACTAACCCACTATATCTCTATGTGAATTAAAATTGAAGAAAGTTTAAGAACAAGTTCTCTATACGATAACATGCGATGTCAAACATATCTCTACCTTAACACACATCAAGTTTAAGCTACTAACAAAATCCTGAACACATGTTATCATGATTAGATCTAAATCAATACTTCATCTCTCGAGTTCATATAGATTATCACGATAATTGATGGCCAAGCAATTAAACAATTAAGTCCAAATCACAATAGATAATCCTCTCAATAGAACATAATAATTGATAACGAAGCATATTAAAATAAACTACACAATAAGATCCATTGTAATCTCAAACAAAGAATTAGTTCATGATTATTGAATTAAAACTAAGAATCCACAATTGAATACACATTAAAAGATAAAGATAGAAGAAGATGAGAAGAAATAATCTATTGTGTGTAGATTTGACGCTCCCTCCTTGCTCCTCCTTTGAATCTTCAATGGTCTCCACGTTGCATCAATCTCCAAATCTCATAAAAACTAGTGTTTTTCTCTAATTTACTCTAATCTAATTTAATAGAATGCTCTCTAATCTCCTAATAATCTCATCTAATCTGTGTTATTCCCCTCCTTTTATAAGCCTTTATAGATGTCTTTAAGTCCTCTTGGAAGTCCTTGAATCAAACAACTCGAAAACAATCCTTTTCGGACTCAAATTCAGACACAATCTACTAATTCTCGCGCATACCCAGCCCCGGCTGGGTATTTCCCTTTGTAAAAGCCAGCCCCGGCTTGATGGCAAGCTGTTAAAACTCCCAGACACCCAGCCCCGGCTGGGTCCTAAGGCACAAAAAGGCCCAGCCCCGGCTGGGTACTAATCTGCGAATTACTTTTTCTGCTGGAACCTCCTCTGCTAAAACTGTCATAACTTTTACACCCAGAGGATTTACGGGGCCCGCGACCTATCAAATCGAAGCTATCGACTAGATCTACAACTTTCATTATTTGAGCTTTTGGAAATAACAAACGCATGATGGTCGAAATTGGACTGGAAGTGACTGCTATGCAAATGACCACCCAAAACGGTGAAGTTCAACGTTCGTTGGTAGAAATGCCATAACTCTTTCATCCGAACTCCGATTTGAATGATTCAAGATGTTCTGGAAAGCTAAGAAAACACTCTACAATATAGTCTAAGCTCCAAGCCAAGAACATGAAATGAAATGAAAGCACAAACGATATCCGACTTGCTTTTGTTTGCATTTTCCGTGCTTTTCCTTACCAATAATCGCTCACATCGCTTCCAAACGTATAACCTACAAAACGAACACAAAATACATGAAAAGGAACTAAAACACATGAATAAAAATAACTAATTCAAGTAAAAGATACCGGATAAGTAGGTATAAAACCTACTTATCAATTATGCGTAGGGAAGGTGTTAGGTACCCCCCGACATCCATGTTGCCACAGTGACCGCCACTTTTCAGAGAAACTACTATATGAATGTGCGTGTGTGTGTGTGTGGATCAATGTGAAATTATTTGGAAGTAGTCTTGTACCTTATTCGCACCTATATACATAGGGTTTAAATTTATAGAAAATTCAGTTTTAAACAAGATATAGCAATGAAGTTTTGTAAAAAGAGGTTTTTCAAACCCTGTGCTCAATAGTAATTGAGGTCTTTATTACTTCCATTTTATTATTAAATGTTCGACTTGTTTTCTTTTATTTTGAGATACGAGGCATCTTCGAGAAAATAATATACAGCAGTGCAGAACTCTTTATGGGCATGACAACCATCCAAGGAAATTCGTACACTGTAAATAATATACAAGCTGCTTACAGCTGAAAAAGTCCATCACGGGAACTGAATCTAGATTCAGTAGACTGAATCTGTGATCACATGATTCCTAGGCTAACATGATACTGCAGTTTATATGGAAAGCAATAAGCAGTTATATATATATATATATATATATATATATATATATATATATATATATAAGCTATAAATATATATATATATATGTGCATGATCAGCCACCACGAAGCAACTCCATGGGGGATCAGAAAAGTAATATATAAAAGCTGTAAATATATATATATATATATATATATGTGTGTGTGTGTGTGTGTGTGTGTGTGTGTGTTTGTGTTTGTGTGTGCATGATCAGCCATCACGAAGCAACTCCATGGGGGATCAGAAAAGTAAATAAAGCTGTAAAAGCGATCAACCGCCACGAAGTAAACTCCAGGCGGGATGAAATATAAATAAAGTTGTAAAAGGCCACGAAGTAAACTCCAGGCCAGACAGAAATACAAATATATATATATATAAGCAGTAAGCGCACCGGATATAAAATCCAGGCTCATCGGACATGTCCGACAACAATTATATATATATAAGCAATAAATGCTCCGGATGTAAAATTCAGGCTCATCAGATATGTCTGATAACAATTATATATATATATATATATATAAGCAAGTAAACGCTCCGGATGTAAAATCTAGGCTCATTAGACAAAGTTTGACAACAATTTTTATATATAAGTATATATATATATATATATATATATATATATATATATATATATATAAGCAAGTAAACGCTCCAGACATAAGTCTAGGCTCAATCGAGGCATAGCTCGATAATGTTAGTCTGTATAAAAATATATACATATATATAAGTTTATATATACAGACAGAAATGAAAGCCACGGACCGAAGTCCGGGCATACGCACACAACACGACTCTCAATGTGTAGAATAGTGTGTGCCAATATGAAGAAAGAAGCTTTATAGAGTGTAAGAAGGCTTACAGTGGGCTGCCAATGCAGACTTCTATGACTCTATATGGGCTCCCGCCAGAAAATATTACTATATATGGGCTAAAAGGTGTTTAAAAAAGAGCAAGCACTCAATATAGGGTGTGTATAAAGCCAATTGGACGGGGCTTCCTCGCCTTTTCTCTCTTTAAAATGGCTAGCCCAAGCCCCATATATATAGAACTGATGGCCGCAGGTGTACCTGCGGCAGCCTCAGATACACATGCGGCTGCCCAAGCTACCCGGGGTTCTGCGGGTCCAGTCGTCTCGAAGTACGTGCACTTATGCACTGTAATGTCCGCTCGAACTTGCAGAACTTCAATCCGAGAATCCGAATGAGGTATACAAGACCATCTTCGGTCTGCTTTTGTCGAGAGTTATGCAATGATATGGGATTTGCCCTTTTTGATTCCAGAAAGATGGATCCATGACCGAAATAGCATTTTCGGGTTTTCGTCATACAATCCGGTGAGCCATTTTGCGTAGTTTTCGCTCCGAAGTTAAGATATGAGTCTTGTGGGACTACTTTTGAATCAATTTGAGTTGACATGAGTGTATTTGATTTGAAGTGAAGTTGAGTTGGTAAAATGACCATTTTGCCCCTCCTGGGGTTATCTCCGATTTTCGCAAAGTTGTAGCGAGTTTTTTCCAGGATTATCTCTGAGGTTGGAATTGATGTTGTGGTCCTCCAGGATTATATTTGGAGTGTGAAAAAATTGCTTTTGCCCTCCTGCACAGTTAGTAACATGAAAAGAAAATTTCGAGTGTCTACAGTAATAATATAAATAATAATTAGAAAATTGTTAAGAAATAAGTGAGAAAAATTATTTACACAAAAATTAGGATCCAAAGCTTTTTTCAGGGAAAAACATTATTTTCAGAATTTCTATTATCATAACATATTATTAAATTAAGATTTTTATGTTACAAATTATACTTAAAATGTGTAAACTTTATATTTAAGAATCTGATTATGAATATATTGCAATGTATTACTGACTTTAACTTAAATAACAATTAAGTCATTACAATCAACATCTAAAAAACTAAGAATATTACAAGGATGTTCCAACATAAAATTAACACCAAAAGATGAAGAAACGTGTCATATATCAATCAGGAATTAAGTCTGCACATTGATTTGTTTTTCTTCAAACATGAGTGAACTTAGTATCCCGTGGCATACGAAGAAGTTGTTTACAGTCTTGAACTAAGGTTCCATCATGATGATTATCCACGTTTGCCTCTTCAATAAACTTCAATGCATTTGTGAATCCATTTCCAACTCTAGATTCTGAAATCTCATATCTCATGTCATGTTTAATCCTTTCTTAATTACCCATAATTCGGCAATAAGGATATTACATATTAACAACACCAATATATTATTTACAACTTTATATATAAGACTCAGTTTATGAATATATTGTAATATATTGCAACACCAACACATTATAAGGTGAGGCCATCAGTCAATTCACCAGCAAATAATTAGAATTAAGATATGCACACCATATTAATAGAATTCACATATGAGTTTTTGATTTTACCTCAAATCACTTCTTTCCAGTGGCGAAGCCACATACAGTTGTATGGGGGCAATCGCCCCCACTGAAAAAAATACAGATATTTGTATATTCCTATCTATTAATATCTATATCTTTGATATATATATATATACATATATATATATATATATATAAATTAAATCTCACATTTAATATTATTATATAATATAACAAAGTATTAAAATCAATTGATTATACATCTTTTATAGTTATTTTATGATATTATTCGTCAAATACGAATATAAATATTTCATGTTGTATATTTTTCTAACGAATACGAATATAAATATCAAATTTTAGTTGTGAATACAGATAAAAATATACTTGTCTTTGTATTTAAAAATATCCGTCCTAGTCGAAATTCTCTTTTATTATGTTTGGTTTGGCCTAGAGAGAGGGGGAGAGTAGGTCGGTGGCGGCATGGACGATGCCTTTTGAGGATTGGCAATGACTTTCCGTCCACCCAATGACCAATTAATAGAATGGAATTTTTGGAAATATACTATGTTATTTATATGTAAATACTCTATCCGTACTCTAAAAAGATAAGTAAAATATAATTTATATACATATTAAGAAAAATAAAAGTAGAAAAAATAGAATAGATTTTTTTTAAAAAAAAAATTAATTGTTCTACAAAATTATACTCCCTCCGTCTCAGGATAAAAATTCTGGTGGACTTTTCACGCATATTAAGAAGAGGAATAAAATGACAAAATTATCCATAATAATGTCATTAATTATAGAGAAAGAATTAGAATAAGAAAAGTATGATATATTTAATATTACGGGTATAATAGAAAAAAATGTGTAAAAATTTAGTTATTAAAGGAAAGTAGACATTTAATATGGGACTATCCAAAATAGTAATAAGGATTTTTATCATAAAACAGAGGGAGTATAAATTAATGAGTATTTTTATTTTATTTTTAGCAATAAATCTCATTAAATAATTTATTTATTCTTCATTTTATATATTTTATCTTATTTTTTTGAAAATAATAAAATTATATATTTAATCATCTTTTGGAGGAAATAATATAAAAAAAATATGAAAGATATCCGTTAATGTACGTTATTATATTTGTGGGGCTAAACTTTGGGAAAAGTTTTTTGTCCTTTTCGTTCATTTTTAAAAGGTTCAAAAAAATTGGACAAAGTACATACTTTATTGTCAGTTTCTTAGCATATAAATTTTAATAGTTCACATAATTTATTCTACATGTCAACCATCAAAATATATATATAAATATATGTGAGCAGTTATATATAATAATAGATTTATTGTTTAAAATTCAAAAACAAAGTGTTAAGGTTCATCCAAATTAAATAATTTTGACAAAAAAATGTAAATACACTAGGGCCATATTTATTTATAAAAATTATACTTGGAATTAAATTATTTTTTTAATTTAATATTATTTTGGACTATTTAATCCCTTGACGAGTGACTACTAGTCTCATAATTAAAGTCATTTGATATCTTAAAAGGAGGGAACTATTAAACATTCATCATGAAATTATATAATTCCTCATAATTTAAAGGACTATTAATCCCTCATAATATGATAAAATAGTCTGAAATAATATTAAATGAAGAAAAATAATTCAATCTCAAATATATTTTTTTATAAACAAACATGACTTGGGTTATATTAATTGTTATTTGTACTATAAACAATATTAATTGTTATTTGTAATATAAGCTATTTATTAATTTAAGTCGATAAGTTGATTCACTGGTATGAGTCACTTTTATTATACGCACACAAATTTTATCTATAATATTGGCTAGCCAATTTGGTAAAATTAAAGTTTATTAAACTAAACATAACCAAATACATCGAATTCACATAAACTGGCCACTTATATATATACTAGCAACAGTTCCGTGCCTCCGGCACTATGGACGTTAGGATTTATTCCAAATTTTGGACGACCCAGATTATTTATTGAGTAAGCGATAAATTCAAAATCATTTGTATTTTATTAGATAGATGGATGGTGGGATTTATCCCAAACTTTGGACGTCCCAGATGATTTATTGAGTGAACGGAAAATTCAAAATTATTTATATTTTATTATATATAATTAGATATATAGAATATAGATATAGATAGAATTAGATAGATTGTATTTTATTAGATAGATGAATGGTGGGATTTATCCCAAACTTTGGACGGCCCAGATGTTTTATTGAATGAGCGGGAAATTCAAAATCATTTGTATTTTATTAGATATATATATATATATATATATATATATATATATAATTGATCAGGTCCGGAAGTCCGGATTTTTTTTTTAAATAACTAAAAAAATTAATATTTTACAGAACTAGAATTTTTCCGTAATACAGTATTTTGGATGTGATTTAGATACATATAACAAAATAGGTCTGTACAAACTGTACAGACTGTACAAACCAAATATATATATATATAGTGTGTGTGTGTGTGTGTGAAATGAGAGAAAACCATAGTAGTAGCTTATTTTTGGAAGTGGGGTTCAGCCGACTTGCCAATTTTGGAAATTATGGGCTGCATGAATGTAATCTTAATATTCTCCAAATTCACAAGACTTTTTTTGTTAAATCCACAATAAAAGTGTTGTATATCTACAACATTTTTTTGTTAAATCTTAATTATTAAATTCACAACATTTTTTGTTAATATTCTCTAAATTCAAAACACTTTTTGTTAAATTATAATTGTTAAATATACAACACTTTTTATTATCTTCACAATAAAAGTGTCGCTGTAGATATATATATATATAGCGACGATCAAAACCGTCGTTATAGGATCTACAACGACACTTTTGTTGCGAAAAAAACAAAAAATATTGTGAATTTAACAATTTCCTATCTTTATTGCACTTGATATTTTCTTCAGACTCATAAATGTTATTTAGTACGTACTCTCCGTACGTAATTATCTGCGTTTTAAGGTTATACATAGAAATTAAGAAATTTAATTACGGAATTATAATCGGCTCAAAATATAATAATAACTTTGTGTAAATTCTAGTATATCAAGTAGGACGGCAAACAATTCGATCTGATTAATCCGAACTTTGACGAATTCGAACCAAACTCGAATACTATTATTCAAACTCGAACATGCTTATATATCATGATCTAACCAATACACATGTACAAGTTCGGATCATTAGTTGTTCGTGAACAGTTCGTGAACATGCTCGAGTTAGTGAACAGTTCGCGAACATAGTCGAACATCATCGTGTTCGCGAACATCATCATTAAAAGTGTAAACGAGTCGAACTGAAAATAACAGAGAGTTGTTCAAATTCGACTCGAAAAGTTTAATTCATACTCGAATTCGACTTCGGTTTGATTTGTATTTAAAAAGTTCTACTCAGACTCGACACGAATATTTATTACTCGAATTGAATTATATTCAACCTACTCTCGAGCTTCAAATTCAAGCTCGAATTCAAGTCTCCATAAAATAATTAGCTTTATAATAAATATAATTATATAATGAATTTATTATTTTACTTTGAAATGAGAAAATATATTTACTATTACACATTAGAAATATATAATAATAATACTTAATTATCCTAATTTGATTTAACTTTGTATATATTATAAAAGAATGTATCAAATATGTATCAATCGAGTATGTATCAAATCACAATCGAGAATTTGAGTAGTTTGAATCTTAAATTAGTCGAGTGTAACTTTGCTCAGATTCTACTCGTATTTTTATTCGAACTATTTTTTATGCTCATATTTGAATCATATTATTAACGAATTCGAGTCTTGCTTTTATTTTTTCGAATCAAGCCCGAACTGTTTGACTCGAATTACAAGCTTAATCATCATGTCAGCGAGCATCTAAATGTTCATGAACACAAACCCATCCGCGAACAACTTATGAACATATTTGAACTAATCAAGTTCACTAACATTTGAATTAACTCATGACATGCACTAAAGAAAGAAATTAGGCCAAATATTGTAATCATCATTTATTCAAAACCAAAAATAATTACTTAGAAGAAGTTACAAGTTAAAATTTAACAAGTATTTAAAAATTCTTGATTTAAAAATATCAAAAATCAAATATTAATATCCAAAAAGTCTTTCAGGTCTTCAAAATAACCACTTCAAGGTTCTAGTCTTCTAACATGATATTAGGTGCACATGGGTTATAATTTATTAAATTATTAGTGATGTAAATTGTAATAATCCAACAATCATTTTTAAAAATTTTATGAAAATAATAAAATTATTTTAATTAAACTAGAGATGAAGAAGTACACATTATTATTTATTAACTATTTAATAAAAATATTTACTTATAATCATATATTAAAAAACAAAAAGATGCTTAAGTAATAAAAAAAGAATATTACTACAAATTTAACAATTATTGATAATACAAACTTTATAATTTAATATGAAATAACTAACTATTTGTATTTAGAATTTAAAAACATTAAACATGTAAGAAATATAATTCGAACTCGAGCATCTCATGAGCTACTCGTGAACTAATCGAATCAATCTGAACTCGAACTATTCACAAACAAATTCGAACCGAATCACATGGTTCGTAAACATGTTCGATCTAACAATCGAACATGATAACATGTGCGAACTCAACTCGATAAGTTAATCAAATTGAATCGAACTCGAACCGAATCGAACATAACATGTTAGCGAATGGTTCAGTTCTTTTGCAGACCTAATTCAGGTCTTGAAAATAGGAAAAGTAATGATTGTGCATTATTTTATAATACTTGGAGTACTTTGAAAGAATAAGAAATTTTATTGAAGTTTCTTGAAAATAAGAAAGAGAATGAAAATGGATTATTTTATTGGGATAATTTAAAAAAGTAAAAACTTCGATTTTAAGAAATTTAATTTAATTTTTTTGTGGGGGGGGGGGGTGGGGGTCTATAAGAAAGTTAATACTCTCAATTAGATATATATATATATATATGCACAAAAAGTGTGAGTCCCTAAAATTGGTCATGTTTGGATCAAGTTTATCTTAAATAAAGCACGGTCTAATCAAGGCCCGATCTAAAGGCTTGAGAAAAGTCATAATTTTTACCCCAAAGTTCGCCCTGACTTAAACAAAAACTTGGGTTTGGACCTAGAGAGTCCTAATCCAAAGGGCCCCAATGCTCAATGCCCCCAGCCCTTATGCTTTAATGAGTGTGATCTAGCTCCTAACGGTCCCAGCCCTAGAGCCCTCAACCCTCAGCACGCCCAGTCCCCTGTGTTTGTGGCCCCAATGCCCCCAACCTTGATTAGTTCTAGACTGGCCTGGTTGACAAGCTTTAAATAGACATTAGTTCGTTGCTTAAAGTCAAGGTTCGCAATGACTTACAAAAAACTTGGGCTTGGCCCCATAGTCCCAAGTCAAAGGGCCCCAACGCTCAATGCCTGCAACCTTTATGCTTTAATGAGCGTGACCTAGCTCTTAAAGGTCTTAGCCCTTAGTGCCCCACGTCTAGTCCCCATGTGTGTGTGGCCCCAATGCCCCAACCTTGACCAGTTCTAGGCTGGCTTGGTTGACAAGCTTTAAACAAACAATAATTCATTGTTTAAAGTCAAGGTTCGCCTTCACTTAAAAAAAACTTAGGCTTAGCCCCAGAGTCCCAAGCCAAAGGTCTCCAACACTCAATGCCCCCCAATCCCTATGCTTTAATGAGCGTGACCCAGCTCCTAACGGTCCCAACCCTTAGTACCCCCACCCTAGCACCCTCAACACTCAGCACTTCCAGTTCCCTGTGTATGTGGCCCCAATTGTAAGACCCCAAATTTTATGAAATGAAAGTATTCAATTTTCTTATAATTATTAATTCATTTAGTAAATGGTTAAATTGATAAAAGGATTAAAGTTAAGGGTGATATGTAAAAATTTTGCAAAGTAAAGCAAGTTGTTATAAAATCTTCGTTTGGTCGGGGAATATTCTTTTTGTCGGGGAATATTAGTACGATAAAAAAATCATTGGTGGACCCCACAACAGAATTATTGTCAGAGTTAGAAAATGATAAAATTATCTTTTTATGAAATAACGGCGGAAGTTTTACCGTTAACTGTTGAAATACCCTGTGATAAAAGTACAATAATACGCGGGGTTACATAGTAGCACACGATATTGATTATTGATGCTTACATGAGAAGTCACTCAGTTTTATTCAATTATTGCTACAGTAATTGCTGCATAGTATCTCACGTTATTTGATTCAGTTATTGTCGATATTTTATATATTATTAAATCAATAATTGAGATGATACAGTTATTAATATTATTATTTGTAATATTGACGATGTCTAAAAAGTTCTATCGAGGAGAGGTTTGGTCACCTAATTGCGCGTCAATAGGGAGAAATCCTTATTGAAAAGCCCCCTCTTTCCTGGAAATGAACTGGTTGTTAAATATTGTGAGTTATAATATTAATGATGAAAAATTATTGAAAGATTAAATATATGTTGATTGATGATAAAATGATTTGTGGTAATATTTATTCAATCTTTGATATAAATAAGAAGTCTGTTATGAGATGTTTGTGGTAAGTTTGGTTTATTCTATGGGGGCCCATATGTCATCATCTAAGAGTCACTTTCGCTAATAGTAATTACCTTTAACAGACGTCGAACCACTTGTCGTTTCACATTACAGGCGTCGAACCAATTGTCGTTTCACATTACAGGTGTCGAACCAATTGTCGTTTCATATTACAGGCGTCAAAGCACTTGTTGTTTCACATTACAGGCGTTAAACCACTTGTTGTTTCACATTACAGGCGTCAAACCACTTTTTTTTTCACATCACCAGTCGTCAAGCCACTTGCCTCTTCCCATTGCAAGGGCTAAGCTAGAAATCTTCTATAAATAGAAGATTATTCTTCTTTTATTCTCGCCAATTCACTACGACTCACAAGAGAATTTTATAGAGAGGGAATCAGATAGAAAGAAGAAGAGTATTCTATTACTACACTATTGCAGTATCAAATCTCCTACTAAGGTAAGGAATATTATTTGTTGTATTCGTAAGGGGTATTATTTCTTTCGTATTCATGAAGAGAGTTATTTCTTTCAATACTCGTAAGGGTTGTTATTCCATTCTTTATTATTCTGTTGGAATAACCCATCTACGCGGACTACCGCATGCATGGTGAAATTCTTTTGTTATTCCATTCTTTATTATTCTGTGGGAATAATCTGTCTACGCGGACTACCGAATGCCTGGTGAATAACCCTTTGTATTCATTTGTTCTTAAAGTATGGAAATGATCTGTCTATGCGGACTACCGCATGATAGTTGAAAATCCATTTGCAGTTTCATATATTGTTCATTTCAGATTCCTAACTCTAAACTTACTATGGTAAGTATTGCTTCTATAATTCCTGAAAGGATTAAAAATTCTTTGATGTTTGCGCTTCATCCAGTATCTTTTCATGGAAATATTATTCTGAGCAGTCCTGATAAGTTTTAACCTTTTCATACCGGGGTACTATTCATGATAAAAATTGATTTCTTTTATGTCCAAATTATTTTTGATACGATATTATTCTTGAATTTTACTCCACAAAGAAGTATCATGTTGACAATTTGGACTTTATTGAATTCTTATATCATTGTCATCATCCTCATGTTTATATGATTATGAAAGTCATCTTTGGCCCGTAGTGCATAGATGGACTGTTGATTGGTATGGTTATGACCTGGAATCATTCGGTAAAATCATGACCTGTAATGTTACAAATGATGTGGTAAAAGTCATCATTGGCCCGTAGTGCATTGATGGACAGCTGTTGAGATGAACATGACCAATTGTGATAATAATGAATATCTTTGGCCTGTAGTGCATGGATAATTCAGTGATGTGGATTATTTATTAAGCTGAGTCTCAGCGATAAAATTGATGATAAACCTTTTAAATCATAGAAGATAGTAGATATCATGCTCTACTCGACTCTTCTAATGGATTGCTTGTTCCGCTGCAATTAAACTTGATGTTTATTATATTTTATCAGTTTAACACTGTTTAAGGCTAACGATAATTTATTCTGCATTATCTTAGTCATAATATTTCTTACTGGGCTAGTTGAGCTCACCCCTTTGCTTTCAATGTTCTCTTCAGGAAATGAGAATATAGTTGGGACTAGTCGGGGAACAGAGTGACGGTCCAGACGTTTGCATTAGTAGTCCTCACTATTCTGTGAAATAGTGTGATCATAAATTTATTGAGGACTTATTTTGAGTTTGAATACTGTCTAGAAGACAATATTTGTATTAAAACTCACAACTCATGCTGTATATTTAAGTTTGTATTTGTATTCTGTAACATGTATTTGGCGACTCAGAATGGGTGATGTATACCTATTTTGGGGGAGTTACAGTTGGTATCAAAGCATAAGGATATGATCCCTGGCTAAGATGTGAGACTAGAACTAGGGGGGAGAGACGGGAAAATCCTTCGCTAGTATAACCTACCTAAGTTTATTTGTTATTTAATTGGTCGGTCAGAATATAGGGATAATATGTGGCATGTCAATTAACCCTTGTTTTGTTTGAAAATGACATCCGAGAATGTTGAGAATAGCAATGGAGCACATGAGACCGTTGAATCACCAACGATCAATAACCAGGAAAATGTGCATCAGGAAGGCAATAATCCTCATACAAATAATAACACCGACCAAATGATGAACGACGGAATGTTTAGGGGCTTTGTGCAATTCATGTAACATCAAGCGAGAGAGACTCATATCCAAAATGCAGGTGGAAACACTGGAAACTCTCGAACAGTCACCGTTAAGCAGTTCAAGGGGTTGGGACCACCGGAGTTTATTAGAGAGCCAAAACCACTTAAGGCGGAGACATGGATAAAGCTAATCACCAAGATATTTGATATCTTTGGATATTCCGAGGAGCAAAAGGTTCCCTTTGCCACCTTCATGTTGCGGGGAGAGGCAGATTACTAGTGGAAATCTGTAAAACGTACTCAACTTGCCGCACTGAAGATGACTTGGGATAAGTTCCAAGAACTGTTCAACGATAAGTATTTTCCCAAAAGTATTCGTCACATGAAAGAGGTAGAGTTCATCAAGCTGGAGCAAAACAACATGACCGTGTCGCAGTACGAAGCCAAGTTTGCTGAGTTATCCCAGTTTGTGTCCCACTTAGTTGATAACGAGGAGAGAATGACGCGGATGTTTCTAAAAGGTTTGAAACTCGAGATACGTCAATACCTTATCTCTCACAAACTGTGTTTTTATTTAGATGTTGTAAATAGGACTCCGTTATTGGAGCACAATAATGAGTCAACCCAACCAAGAGAGAGCAACCAACAAGTCGATAATACCAGTGGTAGCAGTCGTCGAAGCAGTGACAACAAACGTGAAGGGAATTAACATGCCAGAAATGGTAACCACTTCAGTGGTAATCATGACCATTATAATAGAAGTGGAAATTTTAAGAAAAGAACGTTCAATAATAACAGAAAGACGTCAGTAGCAGCACCAATAACGGAAAGACTATGAAAATTTAGTAAATGGTTAAATTGATAAAAGGATTAAAGTTAAGGGTGATATGTGAAAATTTTGCAAAGTAAAGTAAGTTTTTATAAAATATTCGTTTGGTTGGGGAATATTTTTTTTGTCAGAAAATATTCATACAATGAAACAATCATTAGTGGACCCCACAAAACAATTATTATCGGAGTTAGAAAATGACAAAATTATCTTTTTATGAAATAACGGCGAAAATTTTACCGTTAACTGTTGAAATACCCTGTGATAAAAGTACAATAATACGCGGGGTTGCATAGTAGCACACGGTATTGATTATTGATGCTTACGTGAGAAGTTACTCAATTTTGTTCAATTATTGCTACAGTAATTGCTGCATAGTATCTCACGTTATTTGATTCAATTATTGTCGATATTTTATATATTATTAAATCAATAATTGAGACTATACAGTTATTCATATTATTATTTACAATATTGACAATGTCTAGAAAGTTCTATCGAGGAGAGGTTTGGTCACCTAATTGCGCGCCAATAGGGAAAAATCTTTATTGGAAAGCCCCCTCTTTCTTGAAAATGATCTGGTTGTTAAATATTGTGAGTTATAATATTAATGATGAATAATTGTTGAAAGATTAAATGTGTTGATTGAAGATAAAATGATTTGTGGTAATATTTATTCAATCTTTGATATAAATAAGAAGTCTGTTATGAGACGTTTGTGGTAAGTTTGGTTTATTCTATGGGGGCCCATATGTCATCATCTAAAAGTTAATTTCTCCAATAGTAATTGCCTTTACCAGACGTCGAACCACTTGCCGTTTCACATTACAGGCGTAGAACCAATTGTCGTTTCACATTACAGGTGTCAAAGCACTTGTTGTTTCACATTACAGGCGTCAAACCACTTGTTATTTCACATTACAGGCGTCGATCCAATTATCGTTTCACATTACAGGCGTCAAACCACATGTTGTTTCACATTACAGGCGTCAAACCACTTTTCTTTTCACATCACCAGTCGTTAAGACACTTGCCTCTTCCCATTGCAAGGGCTAAACTAGAAATCTTCTATAAATAGAAGCTTATTTCTTCTTTCATTCTCACCAATTCACTACGACTCACAAGAGAATTCTATAGAGAGAGAATCAGATAGAAAGAAGAAGAGTATTCTGTTACTACACTATTGCAGTATCAAATCTCCTACTAAGGTAAGGGATATTATTTGTTGTATTCATAAGGGGTATTATTTCTTTTAATACTCATAAGGGTTGTTATTCCATTCTTTATTATTCTGTTGGAATAAACTGTCTACGCGGACTACCGCATGCATGGTGAAATCTGTTTGCTATTCCATTTTTTATTATTCTATGGGAATAACATGTCTACGCGGAATACCCCACACTACAAGAAAAAGGTCTATCAGCGACCAATTATATCAGCGACCGCATCTCCGGTCGCTCATATTATTAATAGCGACCGATACCAGCGACCATTCTATAATCCAGTCACTAAGTTATATCAGCGACCGCCTGCAGTCGCTGATCGGTCGCTAGAACAAATTTTCCACCCAAAATTTGGCAGGAAATGTTGCCACGTAGTTTTTTTTGCAACCCCTTATAATCAGCGACCGCATGCGGTCGCTGATAAGTCCATGTCATTAAAAGTCAGCGACTGCATGCGGTCGTTCATGGCGGTCGCTGATCAAACTTAATGTTACCAGTTTCAGTCATTCGCTCGATACGGAGACGAAAGAAAAAAAGAGGGAGATCGAATAGAGAGAAGAGGGAGAAGGGGGAGAAAAGAAAAAGGAGAAGAAGGAGAAGACGCACGCACGCCACCCACCGCCGCCGCCCATAGGTAACCTAACTATGCAATAATACAAGTATATTTTTTTAGAATTATTTTTTAAATTTTCTGAATGTATATGTGATTGACATAATGGGGGAAATATATATTATTTGAGTAGTGATTCACGTTGCCATGTTTTCTTGTTTCCAGTTTTTGTATTTTAAGTTGGCTTGATGGTGATGCACCTCAATTTACCCCCCACCCCCTTCACGAAAAATTCCCCAAAATCCAAAATTCCCGAAAATCCCCCCACCCTCTTCTTGGTGAATACAGTATAATACTTTTTAGATTTCATCTAATGCATTTGACAAAGAGATACTGCTACATGCATTAATCTCTTAGTGGATTAGGTAATATTCTATTGTGTTTGAGCTGCTGGAAATTTTCATCAGAAATTCATTACTACCAGCACCGGATTATTTGTATATAAGTACAATTGTAGATATTATGAATTTAGAAAAATAAATATAGACTAGGATAAAGCGAAGATATTTGGGAATAGGATTACTTGATTTCACTTGATACCTCTTATAGTTCACTTACATAAAATGATCCAACTACAACAATTTATAGGACTCCTACTACATTTCTAGAGTCAGTTTTATAATTATCACTTGACCAAATACATATACATTACCCTTGTATCATGAATCTAATAAACTAAATACATATATTATATATATCAAATTTGGATAGTAACGAATTCATAATTTTCTGACATAATTTTCTGCAGTTTGCCATTACAAATGGGGGAAATATATATTTTGTGATTTTGACTTTCATTTAGATTTATATGACTGTGTCTGATTCAGAATCCATGAGTGTTCAGTAAGACATAAAATAGAGTCCTTTCTAACATCCTTATCTCAACAAAGAATTTGATTTAATTTGCTGAATTTTTTACTGTTTTAATTTGCATTCAATCGTTATTGTTTTGGTCTTATTGTATTGGAAATTTGTATATTTTTCTTGGTTTGTGTCTTGGGTGCCAAGAAATGACCATATATGCATGTCGTCGTGCATGTGGCATGCCTGGTGAATAACCCTTTATATTCATTTGTTATTAAATTATGAAAATGATCTGTCTACGCGGACAACCGCGTGACAGTTGAAAATTCATTTGCAGTTTCATATATTATTCATTTTAGATTCCTAAATCTAAACTTACTATGGTAAGTATTGCTTCTATAATTCCTGAAATGATCAGAAATTCTTTGATATTTGCGTTTCATCCAGTATCTTTTCATGGAAATATTATTCTGAGTAGCCTTGATAAGTTTTAACCTTTTCATACCGGGGTACTATTCATGACAAAATTTGATTTTTTTATGTCCAAATCATTTTTGATACGATATTATTCTTGAATTTTACTCCACAAATCAGTATCATGTTGACAATTTGGACTTTATTGAATTCTTATATCATTGTCATCATCCTCATGTTTATATGGTTATTAAAGTCATCTTTGGCTCGTAGTGCATAGATGGACTGTTGATTGGTATGTTTATGACCAGGAATTATTCGGTATAATCATGACCTTTAATGTTACAAATGATGTGGTAAAATTCCTCATTGGCCCGTAGTGCATTGATGGACAGTTGCTGAGATGAACATGACCAATTGTGATAATAATGAATATCCTTGGCCCGTAGTGCATGGATAATTCAGTTGTGACGCCCCCAAAATAGGTCAAATCCACGCAACCTATTCTGAGTCGCCAAATACATGGTACATAAAGTAAACTACAACTTCAATAATACAATTGTCGTGCAAAATATGACGACACATATATACTGTGAGTTTAAATAAAAATATTATCTTCTAGACAATATCAACACTCAAAAAAGTCCTCATTATAATTATTCATACACTATTTTATAGAAATAGTGGGGACTGCTAAAATATCTTTCGAGAACCATCACTCCGTACCCCGACTCGATCCTGCTATGTTCTCACCTCCTGAGAAGAAAAATGGAACAAAAGGAAAAGGGTGAGCTCAACTAGCCCAGTAAAGAATATTATGACTAAGATAATATACAACAAATTATCATTAGTCTTCAACAGGGAAAAATCTGATAGAATATAATAGACAACAAGTTTTAGATCAATATTCTGCAGCGAAAACAGCAATCAATTATAAGTGTCACGTATGGAATGAATTCTACTATCTTCTAAGCTTTAAAAGTTCATCATCAATATTTTATCCCTGTAACAACAATCAATATACATCTTTAATCAAATATTTATCTTTGCACTACAGGCCAAAGATATTCATTTGTATCACCAGTTAGTCATGTTCATCTCAACACCTGTTCATCTTTGCACTACAGGCCAAAGATATTCATCAGTTAATCATTCATCTTTGCACTACAAGCCAAAGATATTCAGTAATATCATCATTTAAGACTGAGGATGATAAAAAATATTTTAAAGAAAACGAATCCAGTGAGACAAAAGGACAAATATTAAGGATTCGTATAACAGTTTATCCAAGATCAATAATATTTCATAATAACCAATTGTGAAGCAGAATTCAAAAATAAAGAGCAAAACATGGATACAATCAAAGATAGTAACCATAATAGACATCTTGGACAAAAAGAAAAAATTTCATTTTTCGGTGAATAGTGTCGTATTCGTGAATAATGTCGTATACGTAAATAGTGTCGTATATGTGAATAGTAACCCCGACACAAAAAGTTCCAAATTTGATAAAAAGTTTAGATCAATATTTCGGCATAATGATATTGAAAGAAATAATATCATATATGAAGATAATAACATCCCTTACATCAAAATAACCATACTTCTGACTGAATTTTGAATATAGTGCTGACAGAAACTTGCACCGAATAGCAACTCTCAAAGTATCAAAATACTCACAAAAATACGCTCGACAATATAGAGAGAAAGAAAACTTGTTTCTGGTGTGATTTTTAATTCTAACCTAAGCGTCTATTTATAGAAAAATGCTAGAACGCCAAAGGAGACTTGACCTGCTACCTGATGGCTTTACCTGCTATTATTGCCAACCACCATATTTGAAATTTAATTTGAGCACATTTCTCACCAACCAAAAGTGGGGCCCACCAATTCTAGAATTTTCCACCAAAATGATAAATTCGGATACTTCAACAATTTCTGAACCAGTCACCTCTTAAAATTCATAACAAATCATACGTTCATTTTTAACGGTTCAAATTTGTGAACATATACTCAACTTATATATGTATAACATATCCAAAAATCACAACGATCCAACGGTCGGATTAAAAATTATAACTCACGCAATATATCTCAAAAACACCGATTTGATCTTTTAATACCTCCAATCCGACAAAATATTGATAAAACACCTCAACATTAATTCCTTCATTTATAACCACATAAATAAATCCATCATTTATATCCACATCAAATAAATATGTCCTTATCATATAAATCAATAATTAATTATTCACAAATAATATTACAGAATCACAATTTTGACAACCAGGCCGTTCCCAGGAAAGAGGAGACTTTCCAATAAAGATTTCTCCTTACTAGCGCACAATTAGGTGACCAAACCTTTCCTTAACAGAACTTTCTAGACATTGCCAATAATGATATCTAATAATATTATTCAAATAATATGAATTATTGATCTGATAATGGGAAATACTGTGCAATGACAATTATTGAAACAACAATAATATAAACTATCAACGCAGCAATTATTGAGTCAATAAAATAAAATATTGAATAGTAACTACTGTAACAATTATTGAGTAGTGTCTTCTTACGTAAGAATCAATAATTCAATAATATTGTGCAATAGCGTGTGCTACTGTGCAACCACGCGTATTACTGTATTTTAACCACCAGGTAATCCAACAGTGTTAACGGTAATAATTACGTCGTTATTTATAAAAACTCATACTTTGTCATTTTTCTTCATCCGACAGTTATTCCATTATGGGGCCCACAAATGACTGCACCGTCATAAGGATATTCCCGACAAAAAATATATTCCATGACCAACCGAATATTCCCCGACAGATATGAATATTTTACAACCACTTGCTTATTTTGTAAAATTTGTACATTTCACCCATAACCAAAGCATTATATCAAATTAACACCTTATTAATTTAGAATAATGAATAGAAAAAATTCAATTTTATTTATAATAAGTTGGGGTCTTACATCAGTGATATGGATTATTTATTAAGCTGAATCTCAGCGATAAAATTGATGATAAACCTTTTAAATCATAGAAGATAGTAGATATCATGCTCTACTTTAGGGCTGAGCATTCGGTTATAACCGAACCGAATAAAATATTCGGTTATAATCGAAAATCAAAATTTTCCTATTTTAAGTATCCGGACAACAACCCGAATTGTAAGATAACCGAATAACCGAATAACTGAATAACTGAATAACCGAATAACCGAATTTATTATTCGGTTAATAACCAAAATTAATAAACTATAAAAAACATGGCTATTTTTTTTTGATATACTCAACAATTAACATATAAGTTTAATGTTAAAATCCTTCTCTGGTAACTCTGCAAAGAACAGAACACAATGGAACAGCAACAACAGAACAGTTCCTACATGATTAACACCATAAACATAATAGAAAACTTAATTTGGCTAGCCCAAAATGCTTGAAAGTTGAAGCTGCTATTGACAACTTATTGTTGTTGCTGTTGAGTTTGACCTGCAGTCCTGCACCTCCTAGGCTCCTACCACTTGCTGGCTTGCTGCTGTTGCTGTTGAGTTTGTCTTAATTTACTGCCATGCTGGAAAGATCAGAATATGGGGTTCAGCATTTGCACTTTCCTAAATTACAAATCAATGTTGAATCCAACTATGCAAATGTCTATCTACCTAGAACTGGAATAAAAACGCTAAGCACATTATCAAACCTCAATCTGCTTCAAAATCAAAAGTTTAAAATTCACTCAAATAGAAAGGCATTTGAATGACCGAGAGAGAAAGAATAAAAAAACAAACAAGAGACACAAACTCATATGACTATATGAGGATCCATTTGATTTTTTCGTTTTTCAAATAAAAATTCCTACTTCAATTTTTTTAGCAGGTAATTCTAAGTGCTCAGGGTCTTTACAAAGGTTAAAAATAAAATGGGTTTCCACTACTACTACAGAATGACTACCATGAAAAGAAGAAGAGTCTATTCAAATATAGCAACACTTACCCTTATTACCATAATTGTTTCAAGACACAAATTTTAATTCATCAGTTCCCTCATGTTAGTAGTATAAATGATATCAAAATCATCATCTTTATCTAAGTAGTCACATAATCAAGCAACCTAGTTTTGTGAAATTCTCTAGCTCTAATTACCACCTTCCACCAAAAGCATCTCATTTTTCATTTGTCATAAGCTTGTCAATCATCTAAATTAGCTCATAATATGTTCTATAATTTAAATTAAAGCTTTAATCTTTTCAATTCACTAGTAGACTCCATTCTGTAATCAAACAGTTGGAACCTTTTTCATTTTGTTCTCTCTTATAAAATTAGTCAACCACCTTGACATTTTTTACACAAAGATAACTAATTTGGGGATTATTCTCGAAGTACAACAAATATATCAATTCAAAAGTATTTAGTAAAGGAGCAATGACACATACCCACTTAAGCACCTTTCTCAACAACACATACTAACAAATCAACATCCTTTTCTCTGCACAACTGCTTCAACCTTATAGCCGCCGATAATCCAGCAGGTCCAGCTCCAACAATAACAACATCATAATCCATAGACTCTAGATCTGATTCACTAATAAAACTCCTCAATCCACCCACCAAACTCCGAATCCTCCCAACCCTATATCCATACCGATTAAAAGCTCCAAACTTTATCAAATTTAAAGAACACCCAGATGAGAAAAACCGATTGCAACATAAATTAGAACCCAAAATTCTGTGAAAGGACAGATACCCATTTGCGGTTATGGAATTTGAGCAAAATTTTGGGGGTTTCTCCAAAAGAACCCCACACCACACCAAGCAAAAATAAAAGAGAAAAAAGAGAGAGAAAATGAAACCCCCAAAATCTAGCTCCAGCTTCAGAGCCAATTGTTTGCCTTAGAGACTTGAGAGATCTGAGAGTTCGAGATGAATGGCCGCCTAGAGTTCGAGACTTGAGACTTAGGGGCTGTTTGTTTAGAACTTAATGGGTCTGAATGGCTGAATCGGTAAGTGGCTGAATCATTAAGTGCGTTTATTTTGAAAAAAAATCGTCTGAATGGCTGAATCGGTCAGATGTGTTGGCTGAATGGTTAAGGCTGAATTTTTGGTCTGAATGGCTGAATGGTTGGCTGAATGAAGTAAAAAAAAATTAAAAATAATAATAAAAATAATAAAAAAATATTAACTATTATATTATGTAATATTAAATAAATTTACAACAACTTTAAATTTTTTTCAGAGGGGTAAAATATTAAAAATATGTCATTCAGATCTTTAAGATATGTCAGTTATCAAACAGTTTTTTTCATTCAGATTCAGCTCATTCAGATTCAGATTCAGATTCATTCAATTTTGATCAAACACCCCCTTAGGCTTGATAAAATTGAGACTCTAAGAGTTCGACTGTTCGAGAGTTCGAGAAGATGAGACTTGAGAGATCTGAGAGTTCGAGAATTTAGTAAAGTAATAATGACTAAGGCGGCTGACTGCTGAGTGTTGAGTCAAGACTTTGTTCGGTTATTATTATTTTAACTCAACTGTTGTGCAACTTTGCATTTTGCAAGACTTTGTTCGATTATTCGGTTAAACCGAATAACTCAAAAGTGATATCCGTACAAACTAATCAAAAATTGTAAAAAAATTCGGATATAATCGAAATATTAAAAATAACCGAATTGTCAAAAAAAATTGATTAAATTATTTCGGTTATACCCGTTTTTTGCTCAGTTCTACTCTACTTGACTCTTCTAATTAATTACTTGTTCCGCTGCAGTTAAACTTGATGTTTATTATATTTTATCAGTTTAACACTGTTGACGGCTAACGATAATTTATTCTGCATTATCTTAGTCATAATATTTCTTAATGGGCTAGTTGAGCTCACCCCTTTACTTTCATTGTTCTCTTCAGGAAATAAGAATATACAGTAAAACCTCTATTTATGAATAGATTTGGGACCAAACTATTTGTATTCTAATTGAGAGGTTATTACTAAATAGAGGTATTGGTACGAAATATTTTTTGAACACCCAAAAATATCCATTTTAACAAAAATATCAATAAGAACTCCCTAATGTAGTCTTTTATAGGAAAATATGGTCTTTTATTGAAAATATAGTCTTTTATAGAAAAATATAGTTCTTTATAGGAAATGTAGTCTTTTATAAGAAAATATAGTTATTTATAAGAAATGTAGTCTTTTAAAATTAATATTGTCTCTCATATATATATATATATATATATATATATATATATATATATATATATATTAAATTATATATAACATATTATAATTTAGAGGTTATTTCTATTTATAACTGGCCCAAATTGGGACCAAAATTTTTTATAGTATTGTAGAGGTTATTCTTATATAGAGTATTCCTAAATAGAGGTTTTACTGTAGCTGGGACTAGTCGGGGAAGGGAGTGATGGTCCAGACGTTTGCATTAGTAGTCCTCACTATTCTGTGAAATAGTGTGATAATAAATGTATTGAAGACTTATTTTGAGTTTGAATACTATCTAGAAGACAATATTTGTATTAAAACTCACAACTCATGCTGTATATTTAAGTTTGTATTTGTATTCTGTACCATGTATTTGGCGACTCAGAATGAGTGATGTATACCTATTTTGGGGGCCTTGGCCAGTTCTAGGCTGACCTGGGTTGACAAGCTTTAAACAGACATTAATACATTGCTTAAATTCCGACTTAACCTAACTGAGATATGGTCCGAATTTGGCCTGGTCAACGGTAAAGTCCTGAAAGCCCCTGACCAAACTAGATTCAAAGGTCTATTTGTGCATGCCTACTCTCCCTTTTTGACAGTGTATTTTAATTAAACCTTAATCAATGGACCAAATTTAATTACAATGCAAACAACAAAAACAATTTTATATTAAATAATGATATGAAAATAGCATAATATTTAAGCAAAGTCCATTAGCTAGAAAACAAATCAAAATAATTTAATTAGGGAGTAATCTTAGTAAGATTATATTCCTTGATTTAAATATACTTAATTGACTGGAACAGACTAATAGATAGTGACTAAACAAAAGGCAAAGAACCTATATAACTTAGTTGATTGTTAAACCTAGAGAAATCCAAACAACATAATCTGCACAGGCTGAGTACACATGCATTATCCAACATTATGTTTTGAATTCTGTTTTTTGTTTATTTCCCTTTCTTTAAAAAAACACACACACTCTCTTTTTTAGTTACAAAATCAGAGGTATAACAGTAAAATGAGGAGTTTTAAATAAAATTTTATTTTTTCAAACTTATTCATAACATTACAAATATTATTATTGTGGCACTATGATACTACTAAATCAACTCAAAATAAAAGTAACCACATAGAATGAAACGACATCGTATATATTAAATTTTAAATTAGTATGATTCGTAAAAATTTAAAATGAAATAAATTTTATTATTAATAACTTTTGTTATATACTATACAATTATAATAATTATATCAGCTAAAATTAAATAAATTTATATTAAGTTAAAGTTTAATATATTCGTTATCGTTTGATTTTAAAAATTAAAATATATCTTTAATTTTAAAACAAAAAACAAGTACTAAAAAGTCTAAAATAATATATATATATATATATATATATATATATAATTTTTAAATCAGTGATGGTGGCCAACATCACAAACAAAGTAATTAAAGTATTAAACAAATGGAAAAGTCTTATCTCATATTTTGTCTAGACAGAAAAGAGGAACCTTTTTTTATAGGGTCTACTCACTCCTTATTTGTCCTTTCTTAATTGGTTGTTTATGGGTTGAATAGATGTTGCTTTAGAAGATTAAGGGGATGTTTGATAAAAATTGAATAAATCTAAATCTAAATCTAAATCTGAATCTGAATCTGAATGAACTGAATTTGAATTTAAATATGAATCTAAATGAGATGAATATAAATCTGAATGAAAAAAGTTGTTTGATAATTAAAATATCTGAAACATCTAAATGGCATAATTTTATTATTTTACCCCTCTGAAAAAATTCAAAGTTATTGTAAATTTATTTAATATTACTTAATATAATAGTTAATATTTTTTAAATTTTTTTTATTTTTTTATTTTATTCAGTTGCTCATTCAGTCATTCAGTTAAAAAAATCTGACTTAGCCATTCAGCTCAATCATCTGACCGATTTAGTCATTCAGACGATTTTTTTCAAAATAAACACACTTAATGATTGACTAATTCAGCCATTCAACCATTCAAATATATTTAATCCTAAACAAACAGCCCCTAAAACATGGACAAATCGATAATGCAACTAAAATTCAGACCGCTTTAAGATAAATATATCGGTAATATTATAGAAATCATGTGTTATACTAATATTAGTAATATGAAACATATTTTTACACTGAAAGATGTATCAATAACATCCTACTAATCATTCTCTTTTAAGAAAGATGTCTTTTGCCTCCTTAGAATTTTACAAAAGAGCTAGTCCCTTTCGAAAATTAATTTACATATACACACTCATGTATACACTGAATTGCAATATAGACATCAACGTTTCAAATTTTGCAATGTCACAACTATTATCTCAATTTTTTGTAAAATCGTCCCCTCAAATTAATTTTGGTTAAGGGTGTAAACGAGTCGAACCGGAGCGAACATAGATCTACTCGAATTCGACTCGAAATGATAAATTCGTACTCAAATTCGGCTCGAATTCGACTTATATTTGAAAATTTCTACTCAGATTCGATTCGACTCGAAATGATAAATTCGTACTCAAATTCGGCTCGAATTCGAATTATATTTGAAAATTTCTACTCAGATTCAATTCGACTCAAATATTTAGTACTCGAATTCGATCCAACTAGACTCGAATATTTATTCAAACTACTCGCGAGCTTCAAATTCAAGCTCGAATTCGAGTCTCTACATAATAACTAGTTTTATAATAAATATAATTATAAATTGAATTTGTTATTTTACTTAAAAATGAGAAAATATATTTATTATTACACTTTACAAATATAAAATCACAATTAAAATTAAAAACACAACAAAATAATAACTAATTATCCTAATTTAATTTAAATTTGTATATATTATAAGAGAATGTATCGAACATCTAATCGAATATGTATTAACCGAGTATGTATCGAATCACAATAAAAAATTCGAGTAGTTTGAATCTTAAATGAGTCGAGTATAACCTTGCTCAGATTCTACTCATATTTTTATTCGAACTATTTTTAATGCTCAGATTTGGATCATATTATTAACGAATCCAAGTTTCGCTCGTATTTTTTCGAGTCAAGCCCGAATCGAGCCTGAACTGTGTTGGCTCGTTTACAGCCTTAATTTTGGTCAAAATTAGTAAGCTTTGTTTATGTCATGTAGGCTTAACATGGGCAAAATAGTTCATTCCTATATAAAACTATTTTCTTTCCTAATAGAAAGGGTAAATACATACTTACAATAATAAAATAGATTCTCACATAAATAAATTTGTTTTATTTTAGCCAAATAAAATAATTAAAAAGACATTAATTACAAAACTCAAAGATATGTTTAAATGAACATTTAAGTAACATATTTTGATTAAATGTTAAAGACAAAATTAAACACTAAAAATTAGATTAAATTAAAAGGAAAAAACTGATTAGTTATTCATTTAACAAATAATCTACTTTATGTATACACACACACAAAAAAAATCACCTAGAGTTTTTGGCTCGAGTGATACTATTGGCCTCATGCCAAACAAAATGTGTGTCTGTGTGTGTATATATAAAGTAAATTATTTGTTAAAGCGAATAACTAAAAATTTTAATTTATTTTTTGCCCTTTTAATTTAATCTAAGTTTTAGTGTTTAATTTTGTCTTTTATATTAATCAAAATATTCTACTTAAATTTTATTTAAACAGATCTTTGAGTTTTATAATTAATTTATTTTTACTTATTGTATTTAGTTAAAATAAAATAAATTTATTTATAAGAGGATCTATTTTATTATTGTAAGGACGTATTTATTCTTCTATTAGGAAAGTAAATAGTTTTGTGTAGGAATAAACTATTTTCTCTTTATAAAACTCACATGACATTGCACATATCTGACAAATTTTGACCCAAAATTAGTTAGAAGAGACGGTTTAGTAAAAATTTAAGACATTAGCTATGATATTGCAAAAATTAAAACATTGGTGTCTATGTTACAAATCAATTTATAATTTACCCTATTTTATATTATCTCCGAAAAATAAGATTCTTTTTTTTAAACAAAAAATTGCTACTCTGTGTAAAACTCTTTTTGTAATATGGAGTATATTTTTTGAAACAGTTTATATTTATAAAATTTTTGTAAATATAAAAAATAAACAATCTTAAAAACCTCTAATTTTAGTAGTACTATTTTTTACTTTGACAATATAAATATTTCTAAATAGCCGATATAAATAGGCTCGGCTCATTAGTCATCCCCGTACTGTTAGTATGAAATTAATTTTAGTCAATTAATCAATATAATATCGACACGCAAAACAGGAGGTGATAATCTCTCTTTACGTATCAATATTTTATTAATCAATTGACCGAATTACTGTAAAATTAATCTTGACTTCATGATAACCGGATCTAATAATGACATCTATCTGTTAAACAATGGGACAAGGATAGGTGCAGTCTTGAGAGGTTGTCTTTAAAATTTCCTTTTTCTCTTTTTGTTCCATTAAGTTTATTTATAATACTATGTTGGTTTTAAAATTAAAAATATAATTTAATTTTTGAGATCAAATAACGACACAGGCAGATCCAATCTGTTATTTTAGTGGGATCAAATTTTTAAAAACATATAATACATTAAATCACAAAATTAAATAATACTCATACATTATTTACAATAATATTTTTCGAGACTCCATAAATTGAAATTGTTGCATGATAGTCTCATTTTTAATAACTACAAAAATATCATGTTCAATAATATAAGTTACTAAATAATCATTCATCTTTGAATTTTGATTTTTGTTTTTATGGGTCGACGTTGCTGTAAAAATATCATGATAGCCTCATTTTAAACAATTATAAAAACAATTACTAAATTTGTGAAATTATAAAAAAAAAAAATTACAATATGTTTTAAAGAATTTTTCTTTAATGGATTAACATTTATTCTCACAACCCCGTAGAAGTGCGAGCTCACTACACTCCTATCAAAATTAATCTTCATAACTTTCGAAACTAGCAATCTCCATGCTTCAAAGCGAGTTAGTCAGGAGATAAAAGTCACTTGTTTGACAGTGTTCATAAGTAAATGATGATGATGATGATGAAGAAGAAGAGTTCTAAAACAAAAGGTTTGCAGTAAGGATGTTAAGTTTTAGAAATATGGGTTTTAAACAATTATTCTATTTCATTTTATATAACTATATAATAACATTGAATATTAAATGAAAATATGCAAACAAGTTTTAAATATTGAGAATATATGCATTGTAAGATTTTCTAATAATAGAAAAAAATTCAGATCAAAAGAAGTTCAAGTATCTAATGACAAAAAATTATAATATATACTTATTTACCAAAAACTCATAATATACTTCTTCTATTGGAATTTAAAATAGCTAATTATATATATATATATATATATATATATACATATATATATATATAATTTTTAATTGTACTCAATTAGATAAGCTGAGGTTGGATTGAGCTAGGTTAAGTTTATCCAATCATAAGCCCACTCCTATTTTTCTTATCATATCTTACAATTCAGCCCAAATCAGGCCTAAATGCCTAACTCCTTAATCACAGCTTTTTATTATTGTTGGGTTATGTGGGCCACTCAACCCATGAACATGTCAATTGTTTGGTCACTCAAATGCTAACAAAATTTTAAAAAACTATAAATCAAAATAATAAAACTATCGGCAAATGTGTAATATGTGACTACACCTGACAATATAGTTAGTTAACAAATAATGTGACTCGTTCAAGGTACGTCTTATTATGCATAGGGTGTGCATGATGCGGTTACAAGATATAACTGTAACCAAAATGTAAGGGTGTGCAACCGGTAAATATCGACCCGAACTGGACCGGTACCGAATTAAACCGATATCGAAATCGGCCAAATTTTGATACCAATACTGGTTGGACTGGTATACCGAACCGGTTTACTGGTACCGATTTTTACCAAAAATTAATATAGTTATTATTTTATTATTATTATTTTTATTAATATTATTTTTTTTTTATTATAATCATTATTTTATTATTATTATTATTATTAATTATTTATTAATAAAAAAAATTAGAAAATCGGTATATACCGGTTCGGGTAGATAATACTGAACCATAAAAACTCTGTACCGAAATTGGTACCGAAAAATCTACCGATTTTTCTGTACCGAAACCGAATTGATTCTTTTTGTACCGAATCAGTTGGTTCGGTCCAATCCGAAATACCAAATAAACCGGAATAACCGAAAATGGTGCACAATCCTACCAAAATGTATAATGTGATTAGTAATGAAAAAAAACGTAATCGCGGTTAACCAAACTGTTCGATTACTAACTGTTTCGGTTAATATTTTGCAATTACTTTTTTTTCTTCAAATTATTATATTAATATTTGTTACATGGATAATATTGTTTATACAAATAAAATTATTCTTTCAAAAATTATACTTGCAAATAATATACAATTTTATTAAATATTATTTTATAACATATATAATGACAAATAATATAATCAATCGATATAAACTTAGAATCATTTAAGGCTACATTATAAATTTTTAAATATAAAACTCCTAACATTACCAAATATGTTCATGTATTCTGGTCATATATTTACTCATAATGTGGCAGGTTAAAACGAGAGCAGATCTTATGTCCCTAATTTTCTTGTCTCTTTGTGTTCTTCTATTTAAATTTTTGATATTTAGTCTCTTATATAATACTAATTAATTTTAAAATTAAATAAAAAAATATGTGTCAAAATTTAAGTGAGGGGACAAAAAATTTGAGGACAGAGGATCTGCTCTCCGATAAAACAAGGACCAAGTAGGAGAGGTGCGGTGTAGTGCAGTTATATGTATCAATCATAATATGGGATTACTAATATTAATAATTATAATTATATGGTTATTTGTGGTTGTGATTGCGGTTCGGTTGTATAAATACTTATATATATATATATAATTTCAAAAATTAATATATAATTTGTATACTACTAATTCATATTATAAAAATTATTTTCATTTCAATACATAATTATTTAAAAATCTTATGTATAACACAAATAATAAAAATTTTAATTTATAAATTATAACTATACATGAATAATATGTAAGGAACTACTATTACATATGTTAAACTAAAAATAAATAAAGTCGTGGACTAAATTACATTAATTAAAAAGATTTTAATAACTCACCACAAATAAAAGTCTAACACGTCATCTATGTTTCTTGTACTAGTAGTGATTATCATGGATTATTTCATATTAATTTGCATAAATTTAAAGGGGATTAATTAATTTTTAAGAAAATATACACTAAATGCAATATTACACGTACAAGTGACTAAAAACAGATAAGAAACAAATTAAATTACATTATTCATTTACAACTTTATTATATACACTATATCTTGATATTTAGTATATAAAAAACATATATAGTTTTATTATAAAGTGTGTTGCGGGTTTAGAGGTGTATCCACAACTATAACTACAACTACAATGTGCCGTTAGTAAATAAAAATCACACCCGCATCCACAAATTATGTGATTTTATGTGATCAGAAAGGATCAAAAGTAGAATTCTTAAATAGCAGAATGCCTTAAATAATAGAATTTTATCAAAACGACGTAGTTTTGATAAGACGCGGTGGTATTTTTGTAAATACGCGGTGACATGGTATTTACAAAAATGCCACTGCGTCTTATCAAAACTACGTCGTTTTGATAAAGTTCTATTATTTAAGAGAATTCTACTATTTAAGAGGTCTACTCTTGATCCTGTCTGCTTATGTGATTGTGGTGCGGTGGCAATTACAAATGCAGACAAAGGCTGGAAATGGAATGAATTTTGAGATTGAATATCAGTATTTATTATTTACCAACAAGATAAAAACATAAAATGAATCTCTTTTTTCGTCTTTATCAATTGAGTAATCACAAATATTCTTTTTTATCAAAAAAGTAAAAAAATAAATTGGGAAAATCAGAAGACTAAGGGGCTGTTTGATAAAAATTGAATAAAATGATTCTGAATCTAAATGAAATTAAACAGTTAATGAAAAAAGTTGTTTGATAATTGACATGTCTGAAACATCAGATTTTTATTATTTTATTTCTCTGAAAAAAATTTAAAATTGTTGTAAATTTATTTAATATTATTTAAGATAATAGTTAATATTATAAAAAATACTTTATATTCAGCCCATTCAGCTCATTCAGACAAAAAAATGACACTAAATCATTCAGCCCAAATCGCCTGAATGGCTGATCAATTCAACTAATCAGACGATTTTTTTTAAAATAAATGTGTTGAATGATTGACCGATTTAACTATTCAGTGCGTAATAAACAGTTCCTGAGAGTATGTTGCACCATTTATTTTTAATAATACAAATAAAAAAGAAATTATGTGTATTATAGTTAAAAAAAATGTATTCAAGGGAGGAGAATCAAATCTAGCAAAAGTCAAATGAAATGCATGTTACTGTGTACGTACGAATCAGATGCCCATAACATTTAATCATATTTGCAGATAATCCAATCTGTCCCCATTTTATAAACCATGTGAACAAACAAAATTGATTATATTAATGAAAAAGACAGTTTTTAACTTTTACAATTTGTGCATTTTTTTAAAATGAGAATATTTTTCTTATGGATTATATTAATGAAAGTGTTAATTAACTCAAAATTTAATTATTTGAATGCTGTTTTTTTTATTAAATATTTTTAAAATAAAACAATAATTTTGAGACAAAAAATGTAATATGCGAGGCATATTTAAGGAATTCCAAAAATATATTTAAGTTTTATGATTATGAATTTATTAGAATAAAATGTTTCATTTTATATATAGTATAATATACTATACTTTATATGTCTTAAAATCAAGTATACATATTATTAGAAAAAAATTATTGCAATTAAAGTGACACAAAGAGAATAAATAGGTAACGTGCTAAATTATTGAGTTCAAGAGAATTGTTTTAAAACTCGGGTTGGACTGTCGGTTCAATCGTTAAAATCCGAACCAATCAATACTCCGTTCTGATTTGAACCAATAAATTATTTTTGGTCAAAATCCGGTTGACCCACCAGTCGAAGGTTAATTGACCCAATGAACTGATTTTTGTTTATTTATTTTGTATCAATTTTTTTAATATTAAAATTAATTACTTTTAGTAATAATATAACTTAACTTTATTATGTTTTACTTCATAAAAATTAGATTTTTTAAAATTTTATTAATTACTAATAATATATATTTTTATATATTAATGACGTCACTAGTTTAATAACGGTTCGACCACTGGTTGGATCAGTGACCCATCCACTTAGTATTTTTGGTTCGATGACCGGTCCAGGTCCAAGCCTGGAAATCAGGTTCAAGAGGTGAAATATATCATCATATATAATTTATAATTTTATCATATATATTTAATTAATTAATTAAATATAAATTTTAATATACCTAAAAACAAAGTCGAATGAAATTATTTTTATCAGATATTTTTAGTGTGCAGTATATATTAGCTCCACATTAATATCGTAATCCATCGTTGTCTTATAGGGACATGTTGCTCGAGGTGATTTATGGCACATTCACTGGTTCAACTCTTCCTCATAGGGTTTTGGGCCCCAAGATTAGAATAGGAGACTTTGTTGTTCTTAGCTAAGTATTTGAGTTTTCTTTTATTTTTGTTCTGTGGTGATTTAGTTATGGGTTCTTTACATAAGTATACAACAAATAGAAAGTAATTACAAGAAAAGTTCATCAAGCAAATAATTACAAAAAGATTGTAAATATTACAAAAATAATACAATTCATATTAATAAGAAAACCTAAAATCAAGGTCAAGGACAAATAACTCACATAATTAATAATTCAAATTCAAATATTTGGATCTAACAACAAAAACAAATTCAAATTTAAAATAATAATTCAAATTTAAATATTCAAATTCAAATCTTCATCTCCCTCACATACACTTTGAAATAATAGTCCACCGATACACCGCCGCTACACCGCCGATACTCCGCCGCTACACCGCCACGAATATTCATTGTCCAAAACGCCAATGAGAATAAGAAGAAGATTCGCCCTACAAAAAGTTTAAAAATAAATAGATGTAACTATTAATGTTCTGAATTTTTTTTTATAACTATTTTGTTACTCATAAATAATAAAATGGTTACCTTTGTATGAATGGTTGGCTACTAACTGCATCACATTCAAACGAAATTGGTAACTTAATAAAATTGAATTGGTTACCTTAGTATGAAGATTTGGCTACCAACTGCACTATGAAAAAACTGCACGTGTGGATGTGAATTAGTTACTTTGGTATGAAGGTTTTGTTACATTGGTACAAAGGTTTGTTTACCTTGATCTGAAGGTTTGGTAACCAACTGTACTAAGAAAAAATTTAAAGTGTAGAGGTTGATTGGTTACTTTGATATGACAATTTGGTTACCTTAGTATGAAGGTTTGGTTACCATCATCCAGTATTTGAATTTCTGCGCCGGTATTATTCTCTGAAACATGTCTCTGTGAATTTTTTTTGAATCACTTGATAATATTTTGTAATTTCTTTTTCTCTTAGAAGTAGCTCTGCCAACAGAAAGACTTAAATTTTAGGAAATCCATGAAACCCGAATTAATAAAGAATACTGACCCAAAACACATGCCACTCAAATTCTCTGAGAAAAGAATTTCATCGGTATAGAATTTTGTGGTCTCTGTTTGAGTCCACTCATCATTATCCTCATCCCATCACTCTTTTGTACAAAAGACTTCCTACTTTTCAATGGAGACACCAATCTGCTAGCCAATCTGGATGGCGAAAACGACCTACGCAACTTTGCTTCAGTGGACACCTTTGGAGATTTATTGCTCAAACTTTGGTGGGCTCTTGATCTTAACTTGAAACTTTGAGGCTGAGGCTGAGGCTGAGGCCGGGGAGATTTATTGCAGGTGGCGGTGAGGATGTTAATGGAGATTTTGCATGTTGCCGTTGTTATACATAGATAAGGAAAGAGAGAAGAAGCCCTAAATTAAAGAATCATAATTGAATATTAATTCCCTAAATTAAGGAATTTTAATTGCACTAGTATTATAAATAAATATGAAAGTGTATTAGTTGTATAAAAATTTTATGAGAGAACTATTATTGTAATTATTTTTTTAAAATGTAATAGAATATGTAATTCTCCCTTTAGTTATTTAGAAAGTGGAGAACTACTTTCTCATGTGTTTTTGATATGAGTGGTGGGGCCCTCTTTTTTTTATTTTTATAAATCTTAAATTCTAAATTCTAAACTCTAAAACATTAAACCTTAAATTTTAAATTCTATTTTTTACATGTATTCAAATTACACTTAAATCATTGAATTCTGTAAAAAATTTGTCCATTTTTTTTCTTTTGACTCCCTAAACCCTAAATCTTAAATCCTAAACCCTAAAACTCAAAATCCAAAATTCAAGTTAAAATAAATATTATAACTTTTGTTGGAGTAAAAGAAAAAGAAAAAGAAAAGCGGCCTGGTCTAGCACCGGTCGCCCTAGAATTATTCTTTTGATATTTTCACATGGTTTCTTTTTATATGAAGGTGAGATCCACTAGGGGTGGGCAACCGATAAATACCGGTCTGAATCGAATTGGTAACGAACCAAACCGGTACCAGTTTACCGGTTCGGTACCAGTTTTTACCAAAAATTAATATAATTATTATTATTATTATTTTATTATTATACTACAACAAAAAGACTTATTTCCGATGGAAAATTTCGTCAGGAATAAGGATATTTCGTCGAGGTTAATATCATTTCCGACGAAATATTCGGTCGAAAATTTGGTCATATATAAGCAGGTCGAAATTAAGTCCGTCGGTCTTTCGGTCAGGGATACTTGCTGTCGATAGACTTATCGTCGACCGAATATTCAGTCGGTCTTAATATAAGTCTGATTGAAACTAGTCTGTCGAGAAAATTCGGTCGAGGATAATCATGCCACGTGGCAACGACAGGAAAATGGAAAACAACTTAAACTCGACGAAAATCCGTCGATGATACTACTATTCCGTCGAGAATATACGTGCCACGTGGCACATAACCAAAATTTTAAGGACTTATTGCCGACGGAAATTCGTCTATAATATTACTATTCTGTCGAGAATAGTATTTTTTTAAATGTGTTATTTATTTTTGCAATATCCAGAGATTTAACCCACATCTTGTACCTGTACCTGTTTCCCCAACAACATATACACAAGCTACCAATATGGCCAATAACATGAATTATAATTACCAAGGCCAACAATATGTCAAAAACTAACTAAATGATTAAAAAGGTCAAAAACATTCCATTTATCTAAACTAAACTATATCAAACATCCCATTAAGGTGTGATTAAACTAAATGTCAAACCAAATACAAAACAAAGTAATGATAAGGTTTAAACTACAATACTTCAAAAATTATGTTAACTACAAAAGAATGTAAACTAAGTCAAGCTAGTAGAGCCCCCGGTGTGAGGAGGATCATCGGGCGGGCGTCGACGCTGCTCTGGAGTATAAAAATCGCCATCATCGTCATCCCGCTCGTCAATTCGCTTGTCACCCTATAGATAAAATATAATGTAACTCATTAGTCCATAAATATGATTCAGTTAAAGATAACTAAATGAAAATTAAATAACATGCAAAATATATATTTGTATTTAAAACAAATAGTATACCTGAGCAGTCGAACGCTGACTCAACATCGGCCCAAACGCGTCCTCGACTAAGGTAACCACCATATGAACAATCTCATCGCGTATCGCGGCCCACTGCTCCGGAGGGATACCCATACTCTCGGTGGTGGCACCAACTGCAATGTCCTGCGCAAGCTGATGGAGGCGAGAACGGCTGGGTGGGTCCTGACGATGGAACAACGGATCGATCTCAAACCTCTCCGACACCAAAGCCATAACACACTGGAACAAAGCATCGTTTAAGCCAGCACCCATATGTTATGATCCCACGGGGGCTCTTGGACGCAGACGCTGGCTAGAGCATACAAAAATAAATATAACATGAATAATATTATAAGTTTAATTTATTCATAAACAAGAAATAAACTAAAATATTATACCTCCTGGCAGTGTATAGGCTGGTATCCTCGGTAACCCCAGCACTCGATACCGGCCGGTAGTACTAGTGGGAGTATCCTGAGATGCGATCCAAAGAGTCGTCTCCTCGTCTTGAGATAAACTAATCTCAGGCGGATGGACGGTGGAATCTAACGTCTCAGCATCGCCCCTAGCAGCCTGCAACTCTGCTATACGCTGGCTGCGGAGCTTCTCAAACCGCTCCTATAATTTGATATACAAGTGAGTTATCTTGGTATCATCATATAAATTACGTAATATTATCCTAAATAATATTTATTATAGTAAATGTATTACCCGTATAGCTAGTGATGCTAGAGATATCGTTGACCCCGAAGTAGAGCCCTTCGGCGTATGGACTCTATCCCAGAACTCGATCATAATAGGAGGTCGACCCAAGATATTCCGCATGGGCTAAATCATATACATTAAATAATAAAAGCCAAAACTTTAACCAATTTCATGAAGTATAAAAGCCAAAACTTTAACCAACTGAGTATAATAAAGAATGGAATAACAAAAGAAATCATCAGTCATGCGATAGACCACACAGACAGGTTATTCCAACAGAATAATAAATAATAGAACCAGGTCATGCGTAAACGCACAAACGAGATATTCCAATAGAATAATAAATAATGGAACCAGGTCATACATAAACGCACAGACAGGATATTCCAATAGAATAATAAACAACGGAACCAGGTCATGCGTAAACGCACAGACAGGATGTTCCAACAGAATAATAAAGAATGGAATAACAGAAGAATTTCATTATGTATGCGGTACTTCGTATAGACAGGTTATTCCAACATAATAATAAAGAATGGAATAACAGAAGAATTTCACCAAGTATGCGGTACTTCGCATAGACAGGTTATTCCAACATAATAACAAAGAATGGAATAACAAAAGTTCTCTTCATGAAGACGAAAGAAAGAAATAATACCCCTTACCTTAGAACAAACTGGATATAGGAGTAGTGAAGTAGCAAAATACTTTTCTTCTTTCTCTCTATAGTTCCTCTCTCTAGAGTTTCAGTGAATTCGTAAGAAATAATGAAGGAATAAACTTCTATTTATAAGAGAATGGACTGAATAGTAACTAATTCCTGAACAGTCCAGATTGATTTACTTTTAAACGGACGGTCCAGATTGGTTTACTATAAAATATTCTAACAAAACAAAATCTTTTAAATAAAATATAATATATTTTATTTATAATATAATAAAACGAATAACTTTATAAAAGTATTCTGTTTTATATAAAAATATTTTTACTATGCAGGCACTATGCAAATACTATGCATAATAAAATATAATATATTCTATTTATAGTCTAATAAAACGAATAACTTTATAAAAGTATTCTATTTTATATAAAAAGATTTTCTATTTTATTACATTAATAATACTAATAAAACAAAACTTCATCATCATTATTATAATTCACACTATTAATCGATCAAGTTATTCCCAGGAAAGAGGGGGGGTTTCAATAAGGATTTCTTCCAATTGGCGCGCAATTAGGTGACCAAACTTCTCCTTGGCAGAACTTCTAGACATCGTTAATATTACAAATAATAATATTAATAACTTCGTCGTCTCAATTATTGATTTAATAATATATAAAATATCGACAATAATTGAATCAATTAACGTGAGATACTATGCAACAATTACTGAAGCAATAATTAAACAAAATTGAGTGACTTCTCACGTATGCATCAATAATCAATACCGTGTGCTACTATGCAACCACGCGTATTCCTGTACTTTTAACACCGGGTGTTTCAATAGTTAACGATAAAACTTCCGCCGTTATTTTTATAAAATATTTTTTTCGTTTTATTAATCCGACAATAATTCCGTTGTGGGGTTCACCAATGATTGTGCCGTCGTACCAATATTCCCTGTTAAAACAAATATTCCCCGACCAAGCGAATATTATATAACAACTTGCGTACTTTGCAAAATTTATAACTATTACCCACAACTATAACATTATATCAAATTCATTCCATAATATTCAAAAATGATAATTATAGAAAATTCATCTTTATTCATAAAAGTTAGGGTCTTATAATCTCCCCTTCTTATGAAATTTCGCCCTCGAAATTAGGGTACGTACCTGGTATGTCAAAGAGGTAAGAATACCTTGATTTCATTTCAGATTCTAACTCCCAGGTCATTTCCTCAACATCGTGGTTCCTCCATAAAACTTTGACTTGAGGTATAACCTTGGAGCGTAGAATATGTTCCTTCTTATCCAAGATTTGAAAAGGAACCTCTTTATACGTTAAATCTTCCGCTATTTCGTCCAGTTCTAATTCAATAATGTGGTTCAGGTCTTTCACATATTTAAATAACATGTATATATGAAAAACGTTATGAACACGAGACATACTTGGCGGTAAAGCGAGTTTATAAGGTATAGTCCCTACTCGATCGAGGATTAAAAATGGGCTAATGAATCGAGGATTGAGCTTTCCTCTCTTTCCAAATCTCGTAACTCCTTTCCATGGAGCAACATGTAACAACAAATGATCTCCAATATCGAATTCCACGTCTTTCAATGAAGATCAGCATAACTCTTTTGTCGGTCTTGTGAGATTTTTATACGTTGTCGGATCGTTTGAATCTTTTTCGTAGTCATACGTACCAACTCCGGTTCCAACAACGTTGTTTCACCCACCTCATCCCAGTATACTGGAGAACGACACTTTCTTCCATACAACACCTCGAATGGAGCCATGCCAATACTTGTTTGATAACTGTTATTGTAAGAAAACTCCACCAATGGTAAGAACTTGTCCCAACTTCCCTTGAAGTCAAGGACACAATGTCTTAATAAATCTTTAAGAGTTTGAATAGTCCTCTCTGATTGTCCGTCCGTCTGAGGATGATATGCCGAACTAAATTATAAATCCGTGCCCATAGCTTTTTGTAAACTAACCCAAAATCGTGAAGTGAATCTTGGGTCTCGGTCAGAAACTATGGATACTGGCATACCATGCAGTCTTACAATCTCGTTTATGTACATACGAGCAAGACGTTCAAGTGTATAAGTTTCTCTTATTGGTAAGAAATGAGCAGACTTGGTCAATCTATCAACAATGACCCAAATTGCATCTATGCCTTGAGAAACCTTGGGAACACCAGTAACGAAATCCATGGTAATTTGCTCCCACTTCTATTCTGGAATTTCAAGGGGTTACAATGGACCTTATGGTACTTGATGCTCTGCCTTGACTCGTTGACAAGTTAAACACCTTGAGATAAAAAGCGTTATCTCTCTCTTCATATTACCCCACTAAAATGTATGTTGAAGATCATGATACATTTTGGTACTCCCAAGATGGATTGCAAACAGTGTGTTGTGTGCCTCCATCATGATTTTATACTTTAACTCAGGATCGTTAGGAACACAAAGTCTAGAGTTGACTCGAAGTATTCCTCCTTCATCGATTCTTGCTTTCGACATAACACCTTCTTGTACTTTCTTCCTTATATGCATCAGCTCCAGGTCTGTAGCTTGAGCAGCTTTAACTTTATCGATTAAAATCGGTTCTATGCATATATTCGCCATCATCACGTGGGTCTCTGGAGTCTTTATCTCTATTTCCATCCTTTGCAAGTCATACAAAATGGGCCTCTGCGTTGACAATATCGCACTCGTACCCGCATATGATTTTCTACTCAATGCGTCAGCTACCACATTTGCTTTTCCAGGATGGTATTGGATGGTATGATCATAATCATTCAACAGTTCAAGCCAATATCGCTGTCGCATGTTGAGTTCTTTTTGAGTGAAGAAATATTTGAGGCTTTTATGATCCGTAAAGATCTCCACTTTCTCCCCATATAAGTAATGCCTCCAAATTTTAAGTGCGAAGACAACAACTGCCAACTCTAGATCATGAGTAGGATAATTCCTCTCATATTCTTTGAGTTGTCGAGAGGCATAGGCTATGACTTTCCCATGTTGCATGAGAACACATCCTAACCCTTTGCCTGAAGTATCACTGTAGATGACAAATCCCTCCGAGCTAGATGGTATTGTCAGAACAGGTGCTGAAATGAATCTTCTCTTGAGTTCTTGAAAACTCTTCTCACATTCCTCGTTTTAACTGAATTTTGTATCTTTCTGAGTCAGCTGAGTTAAGGGAGTAGCGATTCGAGGAAACCCTTCTACGAATCTCCGATAATAACCAGCTAAGCCGAGAAAGCTACGTACTTCGTTCACTGATTTAGGTTGCTCCCAACTTTGAATAGCTTCAATCTTTGTTGGGTTAACAGATATTCCATGACTTGATACCACGTACCAAAGGAATGCTACTTCCTCAAGCCAGAACTCGCATTTCTTCAACTTGGCATAAAGCTTATATTCACGAAGCTTTTTAAGTATCAGCCTCAAGTGCTGCTCATGATCTTCTGGCATGTTGATTCCCTCCACGCTTATTGTCACCGCTTTGATGACTGCTATCACTAGTATTATCATTTTGCCGGCTGCTCTCTTTTGGTTGGGTTGACTCATTATCGCGCTTCAATAACTGAGCCCTATTAACAACATCTGAATACAAACATAGTTTATGAGAGATAAGATATTGACGTATCTCGAGTTTCAAACCTCTTAGAAATATTCGCGTCATTCTCTCCTCATTATCAACTAAATGGGACGCAAACCGGGATAACTCAGCAAACTTGGCTTCGTACTGCGACACGGTCATGTTGTTTTGCTCCAGCTTGATGAACTCTACCTCTTTCATGTGACGAATACTTTCGAAAAAGTACTTGTCATTGAACAATTCTTGGAACTTCTCCTAAGTCATTTTCAGTGCGGCAAGTTGAGTACGTTTTACAGATTTCCACCAGTAATCTGCCTCTGCATGCAACATGAAGGTGGAAAAAAGAACCTTTTGTTCCTCGGAGCATCCCAAGACATCAAATATCTTGCAGATCTACTTTATCCACGTCTCCGGCTTAAGTTGTTTTGGCTCTCCAAAAAACTCCGGTGGTCCCAGTTCCTTGAACTGCTTAGCGGTGACCGTGCGAGAGTTGCCAGTGTTTCCACCTGCATTTTGTATAGGAGCCGCTCTTGCCTGATATTGGATGAATTTCATAAAGCCTCTGAACATTCCATCGTTCATCATCTGGTCAGTGTTGTTGTTTGCCTGAGGATTGTCGCCTTCTTGATGCACATTATCCTGATTATTGATCTGTGGAGACTCAACGGTCTCTTGTGCTCCATTGCTAATCTCAACATTCTCGGATGCCATTTTCAAATACTGCCACAAAACAAGGGTTAATTAACATATCACATATTATCCCTATACTCTGACCGACCAATTAAATATCAAAAAAATTTAGGTAGGTCATACTAGCGAAGGAATTTCCTGTCTCTCCCCTCCTATTTCTTGTCACACATCTCAGCCAGGGATCATATCCCTAAGCTTTGATACCAACTGTGACGCCCCCAAAATAGGTATAAATCACCCATCTTGAGTAGCCAAATACATGGTATAAAATTCAAATATAACTTAATTATACAACAGTCGTGTAAAATACGACAAAACATATGCTGTGAGTTTTAATACAAATATTGTCATCTAGACAATATCCACACTCAATTGAGTCCTCATTACATTTATTATCACACTATTTAACAGAATAATGAGGACTACTAATGTTATTATCTGGACCGTCACTCCGTTCCCCGATTAGTTCCTGCTACGTTCTCATTTCCTGTAGAGAACAATGAAAGTAAAAGGGTGAGCTCAACTAGCCCAGTAAGAAATATTATGACTAAGATAATATAGAATAAATTATCGTTAGCCTTCAACAGTGTTAAACTGATACAATATAACAAACATTAAGTTTAACTGCAGCGGAACAAGCAATCCATTAAAAGAGTCAAGTAGAGAAATAAATCTACTATCTTTTACGATTTAAAAGGTTTTTTTTTCATCACTTTTATCGCTGGGACTCAGCTTTATAAATAATCCACATCATTCCTGCACTACGACCAAAGATATATTCATTAGTATAACAACCACAAATTATCCATGCACTACGGGCCAAGAATATTCGTGTATTCATCAATGGACATGATCATGCCAACAACTGTCCATCAATGCACTACGGGCCAATGAGGACTTTTACCACATCATTTGTAACATTACGGTCATGATTATACCGAATAATCCCTGGTCATAATCATACCAAGTCCATCTATGCACTACAGGCCACAGATGACTTTCAACATAATATAAACATGAGGATGATGATAATGATATAAGAATTCAATAAAACAATTTCAAGAATTATTTTATCCAGAAACCAATAACGTCCAAATTGTTAACATGATACTTCTTTGTGGAGTAAAATTTAAGAATGCTCAGAAGAATATTTCCATAAAAAAACTGGATGAAGCGCAAATATTAAGGATATTCCACCAATTTCATGGAGTATAAAAGCCAAAACTTTAACCAATTGAGTATAATAAAGAATGGAATAACAAAAGAAATCACCAGGCATGCGATAGACCGCACAGACAGGTTATTCCAATAGAATAATAAATAATGGAACCAGGTCATGCGTAAATGCACAGACAGGATATTCCAATCGAATAATAAACAACGGAACCAGGTCATGCGTAAACGTACAGACAGGATGTTCCAACATAATAATAAATAACGGAACCAGGTCATGCGTAACGCACAGACAGGATGTTCCAACAGAATAATAAAGAATGGAATAACAGAAGAATTTCACTATATATGCGGTACTTCGTATAGACAGGTTATTCCAACATAATAATAAAGAATGGAATAACAGAAGAATTTCACCAAGTATGCGGTACTTTGCATAGACAGGTTATTCCAACATAATAACAAAGAATGGAATAACAGAAGTTCTCTTCATGAAGACGAAAGAAAGAAATAATACCCCTTACCTTAGAACAAACTGGATATAGGAGTAGTGAAGTAGCAAAATACTTTTCTTCTTTCTCTCTATAGTTTCTCTCTCTAGAGTTTCAGTGAATTCGTAAGAAATAATGAAGGAATGAACTTTTATTTATAGGAGAATGGACTGAATAGTAACTAATTCCTGAACGGTCCAGATTGATTTACTTTTAAACGGACGGTCCAGATTGGTTTACTATAAAATATTTTAATAAAACAAAATCTTTTAAATAAAATATAATATATTTTATTTATAATCTAATAAAACGAATAACTTTATAAAAGTATTCTGTTTTATATAAAAATATTTTTACTATGCAGACACTATGCAAAATCTATGCATAATAAAATATAATATATTCTATTTATAGTCTAATAAAACGAATAACTTTATAAAAGTATTCTATTTTATATAAAAAGATTTTCTGTTTTATTACATTAATAATACTAATAAAACAAAACTTCATCATCATTATTATAATTCACACTATTAATCGATCAGGTCGTTCCTAGGAAAGAGGGGGCTTTCCAATAAGGATTTCTCCCTATTAGCGCGCAATTAGGTGACCAAACCTCTCCTTGGCAGAACTTATAGACATCGTTAATATTGCAAATTATAATATTAATAACTTCGTCGTCTCAATTATTGATTTAATAATATATAAAATATCGACAATAATTGAATCAATTAACGTGAGATAGTATGCAATAATTACTTAAGCAATAATTGAACAAAACTGAGTGACTTCTCACGTAAGCATCAATAATCAATACCGTGTGCTACTATGCAACCACGCGTATTCCTGTACTTTTAACACCAGGTGTTTCAATAGTTAACAATAAAACTTTCGACGTTATTTTCATAAAATATTTTTGTCATTTTCTCAATCCGACAATAATTCCGTTATGGGGTCCACCAATGATTATGCCATCGTACAAATATTCCCTGTTAAAACGAATATTCCCCGACCAATCGAATATTATATAACAACTTGCGTACTTTGCAAAATTTATAACTATTTCCCACAACTATAACATTATATCAAATTCATTCCATAATATTCAAAAATGATAATTATAGAAAATTCATATTTATTTATAAAAGTTGGGGTCTTACACAGAAGTATGTACAACTCATAGTTTACCACGATTTTTCTTCATCTGCTCCGACCTGGTCTTGAACGCAATATCATCCCAGTACACACACATCGCAGCCCCATGCTGCATCTGATACTGTCGACGACTGATGCTCTCGTAAAGTAGTCCCGAGCGATTCTTCTACCGACCGGACTGCCCTCTGTCGCATCTCGTACAACAAGCCGACATAATTCTTCGAGATGCGGGCAATGATAACGGCTTCACCATCCGCCTCAGTGATGTCAGTCTCGTATCTGTAGTATCTCTATCAAACAGACATAACATACGTATAATTAATTATTTGAACAATATGTAAATAACATGGACCTTGATTTAATATATGTAATTCGACTTATGTGAAACTCTCGCAACACTGTCACCATGGAGCCGGCATCGTAGCGCGCGTACTGGCTAAATCGCATGCAGCCAGTAGGGAGATGCGCCAAGCAGATGGCGTGTACGGTCGCCTTAGTGACATGATCCATAATACAACAATACAAAATTTATTAAGAACATTTTAATTTATTAATCACATAATAATATCATTCTAATTGAACATAAGTGATATATTATAGTTGAAACCTACACAGACGAGCCGACATCAACTGGAACTGTGTCAAGCACTGCCGGCGGACGACCTAATCGACCGAGGTTAGGCCCCCAATGACTCCGACGTCTAGCATCTGTATGTTTAATATAGTTATGACATTGTCAAAAAATAGTAAATGAATGTATAATATAGTTATGAAAAAAATGTTACTAAGCTAAAAAAGAAATCAACTCACTGTCATCTGAAGACGACCATCCCTGGTAGCCGTTACCCGATCCGGAGCGGCCGTCATCACGGCCACCTCCATCGCTATGTCGAGGCATATATAGTTGTACTACTGAAATAACAGACATAGATACGATGACATCAATTAAATTTCATTGCAATTATTATATATAATGATTGATTTTAGTTGCATAATATTTACAAAACACCAATTAGTGAAGAAGTAGTACGTCGTCAAACCTGTCAAAATCAAAATCATTTTCATCCTCTGATTATGTCTCTTCCTCTTCTGTATCAATTCTTTCCTCAGTATCTTCTTCTACCATCACATACAGAGTGACAACCACATCTTCCTCTACTTCGTCAACATCGAGTACGTCAACGACATCATCAACCAACACATCATCATCATATAGCACAATGTGGTTGGGATTGTTAACTTGTTCTTGTAATGGGTCATCCGTTGCAGATATATTAGTACCATCAAATGGTCGAGTCTTCGTTGTCACAACTGTATACCAGGGGGTTCTATAATTTAGGACATTAGGGGCGTAGTACACTTGAGTTACTTGGCTGGCTAACACAAATACGTCATCAGACTATAAATTCAATTTTATATCTATTGTGACGATTCTATTACGATCAAATTTAACACTCTTTGCAATATCAAACCAGCGACACTTAAATGTAACGACCTTTTTTGCCCCTGGATAATTAAGCACAACCACTTCCTTTAATCTTCCATAGTAATTGGACTCAGAATCTCCATAACAACTTCCCAACACGACAACGTCGGAGTTGACTGATGTCAATTCATTCAAATCATCAACCTTGAATCTACACCCATTCATGATACAACCTGGAAATGAACTTATAAGTTTGTACTAGCCTAAAATGACATCTCTAAAACGCTTATACGCGTTCTCTTTTTCGACCCTTCTCTTAAACCACTGGTGAAAATTTGCATTAGTGAATGCTTCCATCTGTGATTCTGTCAACCCCGGGTTAGAAGCATGCGCTTCCAATTCGAATGAATTGCGTACAATAATATGGCAATTATTTAATTGTTGATTAAGGTTAGATAAATCATTTTCAACTTGTAATAATACATACTTGATGTACGACGATACTTCAGGCATATTTAGAAGCACATATGTAGAGACAATATTTAAATCCTTATCAATTAGGTAAGTCTTCGTCTCATGTCCAAATGGTTTAGCTAGATATGTGAATACAACTAACTCATCATCAGCACGACCAGACGGATTGGCGACCTCATTCCGACTTAGACGGTTATGCTTCGTTGCGACTACATCGTCAAAGTATAACGAGCAAAAGTTGACAAGCTCTTCCTCCCTATAGCGTTCAGTAATAGAACCCTCTACGCGAGCTTTGTTTTTAACTTTCTGCTTTAATCGACGCATATACCTGAAATATGAAAGTACTAGCTGGGTCCCGTGCCTCCGACACTGTATGGACAATATGATTTATCTCAAACTTTGAACGACCAAAATAATTTATTGAGTGAACGGAAAATTTAAAGTCATTTGTATTTTATTAAATTATTATTAGATTATTAGATATATAGATGTATTTTATTAGATAGATGTATGAACGGTGGGATTTATCTCAAACTTTGGACGGCCCAGATGATTTATTGAGTGAGCGGGAAATTCAAAATCATTTATATTTTATTAGATAGATAGATAGATTTATTAGATAGATGTATGAACGGTGGGATTTATCTCAAACTTTGGACGGCCCAGATGATTTATTGAGTGAGCGGGAAATTCAAAATCATTTGTATTTTATTAGATAGATGTAATATTACCAGATAAGTTAAATATAAAGATGATGAATATTGCGCAATGTATGTGATATTACCTCTTAAATGGATACATCCATCTATATTGCATCGGTCTTCAAAGCTTAAGTTCATATGGCAGATGAATAGGCAAATGCTCCATGCTGTCAAAGAACCCCGGTGGTAAAATCATTTCGAGCCTGCACATTGTCAACACTATATTTTTCTCCATCTGTTCCGCATCACTATGTCAAAGAACCCCGGTGGTAAAATCATTTCGAGAAGAAATTCCTCAGAGCCGTAGTCTGCTGAGGAAGTCATGTGCAGAATCGTAGAGACAGCCTGGCTACGAGACGACCGAGCATCTTCTGAAGCCAAGTCAAGAATTGTAGACTACACCCGGAGTCGTAGAGTCTATTGATGTCGAAGCCAAGTCAAGAATCGTAGACTACACTCAGAGTCGTAGAGTCTACTAATCGTATCAGAGGCAGAGATCGTAGTCGAGCAAGATCAAATGAAGACAACAAGCAAAATAACAGAAATCGTAGAATGTCAAGATCTGATCTCGGAGTCGTAGTGTCTACACAGCCAAAGCTGAATCGTAGAGTGTAGAACTGAGACTTTAACAGATGTGCTCACAACACCAAGGCAAAATAGTAGAGCAAATATGATTCTAAACAATTGAGCACTCTCAGAATATCCAAAGGAACGAAGCCTCTGGTTGGTACCGCAAAGAAACATCCCACCTAAAGGAAACCAGAGAGCACTCAACAAATGGCATGTAAGCTAACAGAAGATCTGAGAACCAACTCAATCAATATCCATATTGAGTTGTGAAGCCATTCGAGATGAAGTCTTCCACAAGTTGATCAGAAGAAGACTTCAATAACTGACTAAGGAAAGTCAGCAAGTACAGTAGCTGTCATGTAAATAGAAGACGATGATCTTGAAAGCAACCAGGATCGTAGTGTTTGCCAAACAAAGAAGGAACTGATAGAGTGTACACAAAGATACTGGTCAGCCTCTGAAGAACAAGGCTAAAGTGATTAAGCATTGGGTCAGTCCATTGATGATAAGTGAACGGGAGATCACAAGGAGAAAGCGATCTGGACATGCCACAAATCTGAAGTGTCTTGCTATTCAGAAGGGGCCAGAAAATAGAGTCAAGCCATCAGTATCTGAGAGCAGTCGAAGCAAACAGAAGTATTGAAGCACTACTCAAGAGAAGGAAGAGGTGTTCTACATTAAAGATCCAATCAACACTCTTCAAGATCGTAGTGTTGTCTCTGTAGGATTTTGGCACAGAAACTCACAGAGGAAATAAAATAATTTAAGGCAATTCTAAAACCCTAAACAGGATCCATGCGAAAATTAATTAACTCAGTGGTTAGAAATTATACCGATTATGATACTGAAATTGATGCGCTCGAATCTCCAACGCAATCCAAATGAATCGCGCATCTACGGTATCCACACGAATGCTCCGAGAATCGTCCTACGATTTGTAAAAGAAGAAACTGCGGTACTATCCACCAAGGATGAGGATTTCAAAATGATTTCTCTCTAGTCTCTCTCTAAGAGCGGCTAGGGTTTTTGGTTTATGAATAATACCTAAAATGGCTGCTACATATCATATATATAGCCATTAAAAAATATTATTCAAAACCTAATTTAATAAAATCCAAATATATATATATATATATCTTAATTGAGTCTTACTTAATTAATATACATATATACAAATTATCCTTTTAATTTAAATTCGTGATTTAAACACTATTAATCATATTAATATATTTAAATCCTTCAAATTTAAATTAATTCCCTTTTAAATTATGTTCTATGTGTGTGACCCTATAAGTTATTATTACGTTGGCAATAATTTTAAAATTATATTATAGAATTATAAACAGTGAGCGGCATCTAGTAATGCATCACGACTACCCAAGTAATAATAAGATCGATGATTCGATGCAACCTTTACGTGACCAATGTTTCAATGTAATTTAATCCTTTTAACCTTAATATCCTAGATTAAACTCGAGTCATGGAATGTGTCATATTCTTCATAATTTATTCTGAGTTTTCTTGATCAATGAGTAGACTATATGAAACAAATCACTATTTGTTGAATCTACGAGTTCCACTAGAGATTAACAAGAACAAGTCTCAGTGACAGTGAGACTACAAAAGCAGAAGTGAAGCAGCTTTGAAGAAGGACTTAAATAGACTAGAGCTTCACTCAACAAAGATGAGAATGCCACTGAAGATGGCAGCTAAGCTGAGAGCCGAGAAGGACAAAAAGATAACATTCAAAAAAGTGGCAGAGTACAAAGAAGATCAAGAGAGCCACTCTACAGATCACCATGAACCAAAGGCTAAAAAAGAACAGATGCAGAATCATGTCTGCAAAACATGCAAGAAGGGTTCAAGGATTGCTAAGTGTCAGACGAAGTCTACCAAAAGCTTAGAGACTTAGCAAATCAATATGATGATGGTGCACAACTGACATCTGATGGAGATGAGCAGAAAAGTGTGAAGATCATCTACACTAGAGAAGATGTGGTCCAGACTCGAAGCAGAATGCAAAGAGGACCACCCCAAGCTGCTAAGTGCATAAGATATTCAAGCTTAAAGACATCTTAGCAGCTCAACACCACCAACAACAACCTCAATAAGAAGCCAGGGTCTGAGGGGTCCTTGTCCAAAGGGACTAAATGAAGTTCTAAGCCTGTTGGGCTTGAAGAGTTCCTAGGGATCTAGAGAAGTTCCAAGGCTGCTGGCCTTGAAGAGTTCTTAGTGAAATGAAGTCCTAAGGTTGTTGCCCTTGAAGGAATCTTAGTGATTCAGAGTGTTGCCCTTCCTTAGTGGAAATCCTGCTAGTTGAAAGTAGAAGAGTGGATTTGGAGCTTGAGTCTCTGAACCACTTAAAATTCCTTGTGTCTTTTACTTTATGTTATTTACATTATGTACTTAACTGCTATAACAGCTATGTTTGTATTAACTACTTATCACTGAACTAACTCTAAGAACAATGTATGTATGATTATGGATATATCAATGAAGGGGATCTTTTACTTATTCCGTTATGCTCAAAAAGATTCTTATGTTTGTCATATGCCAAATCATTAGCAATACAAAATAAATGAGAAAAGTATTTGAAATTAAAAGGATCTATTCAACCCCCCCTTCTAGATCTATATTGTGCCTACTGGGAACTAACAAAATGTTAGATCATTTAGCCAGCCCAATATGTCGCTGCCTGAAAAGCGATCAACAACCCCTTTCTTCTCTGTCTTTTTGTTGAACTGTGTAGACATCTTTCTATAACTGTGCTCAACGGGAAAGAATCTACGAGCAGTTCCAAAGAAACTAGTTTTTTGGCCATGACGTAGTTGAGTGCCTTGCACATCCCCCACACTGACTGGACATGACAACTTACCATGAGTCGATAAACCACTAATCATCCCAAGTGCCGGAAATTCAGTGATAGTCCACAACAAGGCTTCCCTCATCACAAAATTTTGCCCGACAGATTTATCAAATGTCTGAACACCTGTTTCCCACAGCATCTTAAGTTCATCGACTAACAGCCTGAGGTACACGTTAATGTATTTTGTAGGACTCTTATCCCTGGTATAAGTAAGGTCAAGAAAAGATACGGATCCCTCATACACATTGACGATGGAAGATTGTAAGCTACCATAATCATTAGCCAAACAGAATAAGGCTGACTAAAATTATTAAATGGACAAAAGCCATCTGTAGTCATGCCAAGCCTGGTATTCCTAACTTCTTCAGTAAATTATGGAAAATTGGTATCAAAATTCTTCCATTCATCTCCATCTGCTGGGTGAGTTAGCTGACCAGGCATGATGAAACAACCCGGGTCAAATCCCGAGTCCGGAATAAATATCGGGTCAAATCCCAAGTCCGAATCGAATCAAATCCATCAAAATAAGGCCTCAAACTACTGGCCCAATAGTATCTTCTTGGGTCATCTTAACCCACCACAGGCTCCCAAAAGGTCATGACTTGAAGGTACTATTGGTAGTAACTTATTTCCTTATATGCAGACAAAATTTTCCCCTATCTTTCGATGTGGGACTGGGGTGTTACAAACTCCCCCACTTAAATTTCTGACGTCCCCGTCAGAACCGATCACACACATGGGCCCAAAGATCTTTGTCTCTCTAGCCATTGTGGGATAATACCGGCTGGCTTCGTGTCCCCACCTCTGAACCTCCATCTCTCCATTGTGGGATAATGCCACCAGCCTTCGTGTCCCCACCTCCGGCAACCCGATTGGATGACCCGACCCGACCTTTCGAGAGTCGGCTCTGATACCATATGAAACAACCCGGGTCAAATCCAGAGTCCTGAACAAATCTTGGGTCAAATCCAAAGTCTGAATCGAATCAAATCCATCAAAATAAGGCCTCAAACTACTGGCCCAATAGTATCTTCTTGGGTCAACTTAGCCCACCACAGGCTCACCCAAAAGGTCATGATTTGAAGGTACTATTGGTAGTAACTTATTTCCTTATATGCAGACAAATTTTTCCCTTATCTTTCGATGTGGGACTGGGGTGTTACAAACTCCCCCACTTAAATTTCTGACGTCCCCGTCAGAACCGATCACACACACGGGCCCAAAGATCTTTGTCTCTCTAGCCATTATGGGATAATACCGTCTGGTTTCGTGTCCCCACCTCCGGACCTCCATCTCTCCATTGTGGAATAATACCACCAGCCTTCGTGTCCCCACCTCCGACAACCCGATCGGATGACCCGACCCGAGCTTTCGAGAGTCGACTTTGATACCATATGAAACAACCTGGGTCAAATCCCGAGTCTGGAATAAATCTCGGGTCAAATCCCAAGTCCTAATCGAATCAAATCCATCAAAATAAGGCCTCAAACTGCTGGCCCAATAGTATCTTCTTGGGTCATCTTAACCCACCACAGGCTACCAAAAGGTCATGACTTGAAGGTACTATTGGTAGTAACTTATTTCCTTATATGCAGACAAATTTTTCTCCTATCTTTCGATGTGAGACTGGGGTGTTACACATGACATCCCTTGTTCTATGCCAACTCATATGCTGAGTAGTGTGCACAGACATGAATAGCCGCTGTAACCTCGGCGCAAAAGGAAAATACCGTAAAATCTTCTTTGGAACATATTTCTCCTTTTCCCCCACGTTTTGTGATCTTGTACCTTAGCGAGTTGCAGATATCACACTGCACCTTATCTTTGTCCTCCCCATAATATAACATGTAATCCTGCTCACAAGCATCGATCTTCTCATACCCGAGATTCAACCCCTTAACCATCTTCTTCACCTTATAGTAATTCGCAGACAACGTATTATCCCTAGGTAAGAACTCGCTGAGAATATCAAGCAAATCATTGAATCCTCTCTCACTGCAGTCATGCTCATTTTTGAAATATAAAAGCTTCGTAACTGCAGAAAGCCTGGTTTGCTTGTCATTTCCAGGATACAATGGAACACCCGATTCAGATAGTAACTTGTAGAAAGCAGCTGCTAAATCATTTGGCTTTTGCTGAGCACTACTTGACGCATGCTCGTTTTCAGCCCAATCAATATTGGTAGGGCCATACGCATCAACCAACATCTGCACAACATCATAGTTATCTGATTGCGAATCCCCGTGAACCGATTGGTCTACAGTACTATCTGTCCGTTCTCTAAACTTAGCTAATTCCCCGTGATGAATTCATACTGAATACCCATCCACAAACCCATGTGAATATAAGTCAAATTTAAATTCATCGGAAGTCTTTCGTATCATGTTCTTACACTTGAAACATGGGCATCTCATCTTTCCGTTTGGATCATCAACATGTTTTATTGCTTTGTTCATAAAATTGGACACCCCTTCACGGTACGCAGCAACTAATCTCCTCCCATCAATTGGTATCCTACGGTACATCCAACTTCGATCGGCTGACATCTTTAATTGAAGAAAATACCCAATTAGATCAAGAATAATCATGAATGTGGTTCATGCATGTATTTAGTTTACCTAGTATATATCTCTACTATACAGGGGTTAGGCTTCTATCTTGTTCCTGGATACGTCTCCTCACTAGTGCCATTCACAAGGTGCGTGTTTATAATATTTTAAGAAAATTTCAGCATCACCTCCCCATAGTCTCCAAGTACACGAAATAGACCAAGACAACTTAGTCTAAGTATGCACTCGAAGAACATATGTAGAGACACCAGCTGAAAAATTCTCAAACTATTATAAACACATACCTTATGAATTAGCACCGACCTAAGTGAAAGACATAACATCCAGTAACAGTCCCAAATTGGGGACTATTCGACATTCACTCCTACTGAGTGAATGTCAAACGGGTTTCTAAGTTCCAAAGTATATTACATATATATATTATTGAGTTACAGCTAATAGTACTCCAACCGGTTCCTCGGTAACAATTTGACAAAAAAAGAGGGTCGTAGTTCCTGTTTGTGTCCTATACTCGAATAAAGCTATTTAATTGAATTAATGTGGACATTCCTCATTGTTTTCCATCATAATAGATGACAACATCCCGAAGGAGTTCCATAAAGCTATTGAACAAAGTTCCAAGTTAAGAAACCCTCTAGATGAATGAAAGATCACTTCTCTACTAGGAATGAATCATTGCCCCATATGGGTCCAATCCATGACATAGACAGCTTCTCACCACTCCAAATTCCTCAGATGGGTAGTTCTCATAGAAAAAGAGGTGACACGTTCTGTGAGAACTACCCATCTGAAGAATTTTGAGTGGTGAGAAGCTGTCTATGTCATGGATTGGACCCATATGAGGAGATGATTCATCCCCAGTAGATAAGTGATCATTCGCTCATCTAGAGGGTTGCTTAACCCAGAACTTTTTTCAACAACTTAATGACACTCCTTCAGGATGTTGTCATCAGTTATGATGAAACGGTGAAGAATGTCCATAATAATTTAATTAACTAGCTCTATTCGAGTATAGGACAGAAACAAGAACTACGACCCTTTTTAAAAAAAAATTGTTGTCGAGGAACCGTTTGGAGTACTATTAGCTGCAACTGCTATGTTGAACCCTGCATACAAGGAAGCCCTTATATGTTAGTATATTAGAGTTAATTTTTATGTTATTATATTATAGTTAATTTAATTTATATGTTATTATATTTGAAAATTGTGGCAAACTAAGCAAATGATACTTTGTTTATTTTACCAATGAAAAACTAAATAAATGCTACCAAGTCAACATGTATTTTATTTTATTTATTGAATATGTAGACAACTTATTATTCAATTACTTTTAATTATAGAAAACTAAACAAATTCTACTTAGTTTATTATTTTATTTTATGTTAATTTATTTCAAATATATTATGTTATTTTTATTTATGTTTATTTAATTTATTAGCTTTGATTTTATTTAATTCAGGATATTTTTTATGTAATGAAAAACTAAGCAAATGCTACTTAGTTTAAGATAATTATTTTATTTTATTTTATTTTTATATTATATTGTTTAAATTAATTAATTTACATTTAATTATATTAAATTAAATTAAATTTTAAAATTTTAATTTATTCTAGTTTATTATTAATTTTATTATATTTATTTTAAATTTAATTTATTTATTTATTTTGATTTAGTTATGTATTTTAATTTATTTTATTTTGTATTATATTAATTTAATTTAATTTAATTTAATTTAGTTAAATTAAATTAAAATAATTATATTATATTATATTATATTATTTATTTTATTTTGATCTTATTTTCATTAATTTAAAAAACTAAATAAGTGCTACTTAGTTTATTTTGTATTATATTATCTTATATAATTTTTAAATTTCTTTTATTAAATTAAATTTAATTGGTTTATTCTGAATTATTATTCATTTTTAATAATAATTCATTTTCTGTTAATTATTTAAAAGATATTATATTAATTAATTAAATATAATTTATTTTATTTTATTTGTTTAGTAGATAAGTTTTAAGTTATTTTATATAGATTTATTCAATATTCAATTTATATATATTATTCTGATTTGTTATTAATTTTTATTTGTTTTAGGGCCCACATATTTTGTATTTGAATAATTCTAACAGAATTCCGTCGGGAATAACAAATATAACACTACTGCTCATGGCATCAAAATTTCAGAATGATAATAAACAAACACATATATCAACCATTCATGTCATGCATATAATACTAATATTTAGTTATGTAATTCCAGCATATATACAAAATACAGTACAATCTTGTACCAATTTCAGACCAATTTGATCAACTCAGCTCTATCTTACACCAATTTCAGTCATATTTCATAGCTTCGGTACCAATATATCTAATTTCAAACCTAATAAAAACTAATTTCTGTACTATCTTCAAACCCACTAATTTTTAGACCCAAATTAACATATATGCAAAATACCCACTAATTTTCAGACCCAAACATGCATGTATACAAAATACATAGCAATATATACTGTAATAGAACCCATTTTGCAAAAATAGGGCATGGATTTAAAAGACGCTCTCTCAAAATCAAATGACAGATTCATCAAACATACCTGATTAGCTTTAATTTTTAACAAAAAGTAGAAGCTTTATACCACCAATTTGAGAAGAAATCGACCACAGTGGTTGGCTAGTTTCCACGCGTAGCGGGTGGGCGGAGGTTGGCGAAGCAGGTGGGCGGTGGTTAGAATTCCGGCGAGGGAATTCCGACGGTGGTGTGGGCGGAGTGAGATGAGGGAGTACTTTTAGTGAGAGAGAGGGAATATTGAGAGAGCGACTGTGAGAGAAAGGAGAGAGTGAGTGACGAGAGGAGGCGCTGGAGAAAATATTCTGTTTAGGTTTTTAATCACTATTCTCGATGGAAATCCGTCGAGGTTGATTCCGTCGACTTTACGATACTTTCGACGAACTATTTCGTCGAGGATAATACATATTTCGTCGAGTTTATACTCGCGCTGGCGGGAAAGCTTGGCGCCAAGGAGGGCTTAATGCCGACGAATATCTGTCGAGGATACATTACAGTCGACTGACTTAATATCGACGAAACATTCAGTCGGTCTTATCTTAACGTCGACTGAATGTGTTCAGTCGATATTACTTCCGTCGAAAATAACGTTTTTTCTTGTAGTGTTATTATTTTTATTATTGTAACCATTATTTTATTATTATTATTAATTATTTATTAATAAAAAAATAAATTAAAAAACCAATATATACCGGTCCGGTTCGATAATACCGAACAATAAAAAGGCCGTACCGAAACCGGACCGTTTTTGTTATCGAAATCGGACCGATTTTTTTGTACCGAACCGGCTGGTTCAATCCGGTCCAAAAAACTAGAAAAACCAAAATATTTGTCCAATCCTAAAATCCACTGTATGCTAACATAAAAGCATACATAAAAGAGTACCATATAGAAATATCAGTTCCCATTTAGAAAACTCTAGCATCTTAATTCATTTGTGGCCATTATTTGAATTGAAAAAGAACTGATTATCCACTAGAGATTTCTTATGTGGGTTGGAGGCCTCACTCTTTAATGGACATATCTTTTTACCACTTTTTCTATGTTAACATGACGAACTATATATTGGTAGGGTCACAAAGGCATCCTTATAGTATGAATGTGAATCTTTTTCAAAGAAACATAAAATTGTTTGTTTACAAAAATGATGAGCGTCATAAAATTATTTATATTTGATATTCATTTAAGATAACCAAAAAAGAAAATAATTACTTTCTTTTATTTATTTGCAAAAAAAGGTTGTATGCATAAATCATACGGAGTCTAATTATAGAATATAATCTTTTGAAGTCAAATGACTTTAAAAATGATCAAAAATAGTCCATATAGATTATATAACGGACTACTACCTCCGTTCTTAAAAAATTATCGTTTAAAGTTTTGACACATAGATTAAGAAAGTACTACCTCAATTCCATAATAACTGTCTTTTTAGAAGAAAAAATTTGTTCCAATTTATTTGTCGTTTAGAACTTTCTAGGAGAATAAATTATTTATTTTCCTATATCACCCTTAACTTCTCTCATTGTCCCAAGAAATTTTCTCCTTTGTATTTATAGTTTTCAACTTCACATAAAGGGGTAGTGATGAAATTTCATATAAATTTTAATTCTTAAATGATAGTATTAAATGACTTTCTTAATTCATGTGCATGAAGCTAAAAAGACTATTATTATGGAATGAAGGTAGTATCATTTACCAAGTAAAATTTGTTTGAAATTTCATCACTACCCCTTTATGGAAAGTTAAAAAATATTAATACAAGGGAGAGAATTTCTTGAAACAATGAGAGAAGGTAGGAGAAATATAGGAAAATTCTCCTTGAAAGTTATAAACGACAAACTTTTTGGAATAAATTTTTTCTTCTAAAACGACAATCTTTTAGGAACGGAGAGAGTATAAAATAGTCCAAAGTGAAATAAATTAATATTAATTTTTTATTCAGATTCATTCAATTTTTATTAAACACCCCCTTACTCAGGCCATGCTTGAGATGAATCCCACATTGTTCGAACCGAATTGTTTAATTAAATAAGTAAATGAACTTATTTCGTTTAACGAGCTAAAGATGAGAAGCTGAATCAGAATGGTATGCAACCCAATTCGTTTACAGCACATTTATCCATAACAAAACTCTAAGGTACTACATTCTTTATTTAATCATTGCTATATGTACATTGAGGCAGCTAGAATTTAGCATTGAATGCCTCTACCAAAAAGCCTATGCTATGCACACATATCTCCATCAAAACTCAAAGTGCAACATAAGCTTAAGAATATACCCGTGACACTAAAATTTCAACGCATGCATGCTCATTACTTACAAACTTTGCAATTATTATATATGAACACCATAATCGGATTACTTATGCACTTTGTGATGACAGAGGAGGGCCATTGTGATCATGATTGCAGCTTAGGAATCATTAGCCAAACTGCGCAATTTGATTGACCCTAGACATAATCTAAGTTAGTTTAATTATGGTACTTGTTAACGTCAAGATCTTCTGTCACGTTTCAATCACGAAAGACGTCTTGATCCTGCACAATAAACACGATCAACACCAAAAGCTTGACGGCTTCGACCGTCGGGGGATAGCTCAGGCGTGAGAGTCAGTACAGGCGATCACAAGGTTAACAATAGAAGATAAAATATCTAGTGTATTGAGAGAGATAAAATTATCAGTTACCTTTGCATGTATGACTTCCTTGCTATGATATACTATCATTCCCGATTTCTTGTGACACCTACTACCTACCGACACAGTCCCCCATTGCTGGCGATCTCAGCCGACTGCATGCAGCACCTGCCACATCCCATCACTGTTTGCCACCTTCGGCCGACTGAATCCCCATCCACATTAATGCCTTGCAGACATATCGGTCAACAGCTATCTTACTCATCATTACCAGTCAAAGATGTAAATATTTAAATATCTGCTGGGTCAGCCCACTGACCCGGCCCAATAAAAAGAACCCAACTGATCGGGCCCAACTGAAATGACCCGGTAGATTAATCAAGTAATTCGTCCCAAGTCCTTTGGCCCAATATCTAAAATATCATGGCCCAACAGTCCTAATTAATTATAATTATTTAGTTAAATTATTTTGGAGAATTTAGCTTGTGGGCATGATAGATAAAAGGGGACAGAAAGATAAAAAGAATGCAAGAAATATATAACAATGAGATGAGTGTGAAAGAGGTGGGAGCATGTGATGCAAAGTCCCACATGGCTAGAATCAAAAGCACAAAGGGGGATTTTATTTTTATTTTTTTTCAAAAAAGAAAAAGCCAAGAAGGTAGTGGGGATGAGAATAAAGTAAGGAAACTAAATTTTCATTATTAATATTTGATATTTTTATAATTATGATCCACATATTAGTTAATAAAAATTATAGTTAATATAAATATAAATATCATATTAGTTAATAAAAATTCCAGCTAATATATGGGTCATATCATACGCGTGGAAATATAAATCAGTTTTCTAAAATAAGTATATATGCCAAAAAAAAAGAAGAACAAATGGAATTTTTTTTCTAACTTAAGAGGGATAAGGTTCGTATATGGAGTATACTAGTTTGGTTAAGAAAGAGAATTTTTATTATCTTGAGACATGTGGTTTTGTGCTCTTGGTGGAATGAGAGTGGTGAGTTGGTTTGCAGCAAGTAATTATAAGGGTTGGCATTTGGATGGCCGAAAGCTGGTAAACATTCATGTTATTGCCAACTAGAAAGGGGAAAAAGAATATGGAGAGATGCTTGGAAAAAAGTAAGTGCAATTCTTGAAGGAAGAGTAAGGGACCTAATTGCTAAGATTGACAAAAAGATGGAATTAATATTTATTAGCTCATTATATTCTTAGTTCTAGAAATGTTGCATACAATCTTTAATTACTCAGCGTTTGAAACGTTTAGTGCGTTTGAGAATTCCAAACTTCTTCGACAATTAATTTTGTTCGTTTAGAAATAATTTACGTCAAACGCAACTTCATTGTTTAACTCGCAAACGCGATGTTTGGGTTTTATAATTTTAACGGGACAGATATATTTGAAGGTCTAAACGAAAACCGAACAAACCTTAAATAAATTAAGTGTAAGTGGAAATTAGACTTTCCAGACATAAAGTTGTAATAACATTTTAAGTTACCAATTGCTCTAAAATGACTAACCATCGCTCTTATAAAAGTATGTGAAGGATTATTGCTTTTTAGCGGTTACGATAACCTTGATTAAGTAGAGGGTTAGTATGTTTTTAAGTTTTAACTAACTTTCAATCGTTTCGGTTAACCTTGATTAATTAATAAAAGACCAACTTTTAACAACATTATACCCACCTTTAAGAATGCAACTGCTTGGTTTATGCACTTACAAGTCAAAGTTACCTCAAATAATCCAAGGTATCTTCTCCTATTAAACATGGATTATCTGCACCATAACCACTTTTTAGATTCATGTTTAAGGCAAACAACATATTTCAAGGAGCAAGTCACATAAAGCTAATTAAATTCTCCAATTGATATACACACCACACCTAAAAATAGAACTACTTTTTATATATTATATTAGCAAGGTAAGTCAGATGAGTAATATATTATTCCTTAAAAATGTGACATAATTAATACTACAGTACTATATATTAAATGCTGCTAATAGATACTAGTATTCCGTTAATCCTTTTCAAAGTTTGGTAAGATTTATTAAATAATGTAACTTAATTTAGTACATGAAAACTGGATCCGGTTATCATGAAGTTAACTTCATGGTAAGTTGGTCATTATATTGACCTAACACACGGAGAAAGAGATCACCTCCCGCTTGAGTATCGACACTGTATTGATCAATTAACCAAAATTAACTTTTATGTGTAATCTCTTCTATGAAAACTAATAGAGTAGTAGGATAAAAAAATGAGAGGAATGAAGTGGGGTCAAGCTGCAGGGGGTGCATGTAGTTGCCTGGTCTACATCCAAGCTAACGGCGGGATAAGGAAAATCCAATGAAGGGATAGTTAGATTGGGAAAAAAGGGAAGTTGGGGTTGGGAGGATTTCTGTCAGCTTTAATTCTCTCTACAAAACTCTTTGTTATTATTCATGGAGTTGGATGAAGAATAGAAAGATGTTGGTTAGAGTGGGGGATGGTTGGTTGGTTTGCTTCACTTGTAGTTCACCACAACCACATATGGGAATTGGGAGGGGAACAAATAAATGTTTTCATTCACATCCTACATTTTGATTTTACATTTTTAGTTTTAAAATCAACGGAAAAAAATTAAAAAATAAATAAATTTTAAATTTTTTATTCATTTGTTTTTAAATTTTTTAATAAACGAAAAATAAAAAAGGCCGAAAAATTGAATCATTCTTTTTGTCAAAAAAAATCGTTCAAAATAGAGTGCTTTGAACAAAGAATAAATAACATAAACAATCTTTTATAATTTCTATTATACTCTACATACAAATATAATAAAATTAATATAAGGATATAATAGTAATTTAAATGTAAAATTTAAATTTCTTTCTTTTTTCTTTATAAAATTTAATAACTGTGGGCAAGGAAATCGTACCTTGCTAGAGTTAGGGTTTCGTGTTGGCTGAGGAGGAGAGAAATCCGAAAAGAGCACGGAATTGATTGGTTGATTGAAGAGGGAGAACGACAGGTGGGCGATTACTCCAACAACGCGTGGCAGAACCCTTAAAATCCGGGAACCGTGTTAGGGTAGCAGGGATTCCAAGAGCCTTCTTGAGTCCTTCCAGTTGAGAGAATGCTCAAATCCCTTTTTAGTGCTTTTAGGTGGAATCTCCGAGCCTTTAAGTCACTAAAAAGGGTCCTTTTGATCTTCTGAGAATCCAAGTCTTCAGTCCTTCGAGTTGAGAGAATGCTCAAACCCCTTTAGTGCTTTTAGGTGGAATCTCCAAGCCTTTAAGTCACCAAAAGGGTCCCTTGATCTTCCAAGAGTCCAAGTCTTGAGTCCTGAAGAGAAGTCCCCTTCTCAATGGAATGGAAGGGGTATTTATAGGGTTTTCTGGAAAGTAGTCGTGTGCAAGGCACATGCCTTTAGGGAATTTCCGAAAATACCCTTTAGTCATTAGAATAATGTCCATATTGCCCTGTCCTTCTAGCCACCAATCCAATCCCTCAATCAATTCCCAAAATGAGCCGCCTCCACGAGTCTTCTGCCTCGGGACACGTGGAGGCTTCTCCCGGGTCTAGCACATTTATTTCTGACTTTTTCGTCTTTATTAAATTTGGTTATGCGAACCCCAATTTGCACATTTAATGAGGTCGTGGAACCCTAATTGTGCATTTAATTCAATTAGGTCATGTGAACCCTAATTTTTCACATGGGCCCACATTTGTCCCCTGCGCGAGAGTCGCATTCCCAAATAGACGATCGCGCAAGAATACTTCTATACTGAAAAATCTTCTGAAAATCTTTCCATAGTTTGCTCAATATTTGCTTCCTTATTTTTTCCTGAAAATTAAGACAAGGAAGATCATCAAATATTACCAAATAAAATTTAATTTAATAAAATCCTTCTTTTCGTAAATCAAATCTTTCTTTTTATCAAATGAAATCAAATCATAAGTTTATTTTGAAAATAAAATCAAAACTAAATTTTATTTTGGAAAGATGATCAAATCATAATTTTATTTTGAAAATAAGATCAAATCTTAATTTTATTTTGGAAATAAGATCAAATCTTTCTTTATTTGAAAGCAAAAGATTTTATTTATTTATTTACATACATATATATATATATATATATATATATATATATTATCATCTATATATATATAAATAATCCATTTTTGAAAATTACCCTTTGTTGGGAATAAAATTAAATCTTCTTTATATTTGATTTTAAAGATAAGACCCTTCCTTATTATCATTAAGAAGGAAAATCAAACATATATTTCGAATTTTCCCTTTGTTGGGAATAAAATCAAAAATTAAATCTATTCTATATTTAGGAAATAATATTTTTATGTTTCCA